>OY728161.1:1754941555-1755566555 GCA_963277665.1 Viscum album
AAAATACTATAACTTGCATAGATGTGTGTCAATGGCTATAAGTCACACCATTTATAATAGGACAATATAATAATATTATTTCATGTTATTGTAATAAAATGAAAATATGTTAATATTATTTCATGTTATAGTAATAATATGAAACTTATTCTCACTTATATTGTAGGATGACATGTTGGAGAGGGCCTTGGATGAGGTCCATATAATTTCTTGTTGTTTATGTGTTAAAAAATTATTTTACAGAATGATTGTTGATCTTAATGGTAGATTATAGTGGTATATCTTGATGGTAGGTCATGATAGAAAATTATGATAGTATGTCTTAATAGTATATCAAAATGGTAGATCCAAATAGAATATGATGATGATTATGAAAAAGGAATTACTGAGTGGTAGATTCAAGTGGTATATCATAATGGTATATAGTGGCAGAAGTAGGCTTATTCTAGCAGTAGCTTCAAAGAGTAGCTTTTAGAGGTAGCTTGTAAAGCTAGATTCTAGTGGTATCTTTTCATTGTATAATCTTGTGGTATCTTCTGGTGGTAGATTTTTACAAAAGATTCTAGTGGTTATAGACTTAGCTTGCTATTATCTTATTGTGATAAATTCAAGTCCTATCTTCTGAAGGTAGATTTTAGTGGTATCTTCTCACTGAAGATTGGGATGGTAGCTCCTAGTAGTATATCCATGTGGAAACTCATGATAGGATCAGCTGAGAGTATCACCTAGTTGTATCATGTTAGTGTAGTTTTAGGAACTTATAATTTTTCCCTTTTATATTTTTTTGTGTAAAATGATTTTAATAAATTATTAAATGTAATTAATGGCTATTTCCAAAGAGAATATCCATTTCTCCTACTTAATTAAGATAAAAATCTATTAAATGACTCTTCCATGTGGAATATAAATAAAAATAAATTTATTTCCCACTAAAATATTATCTCTATTATAAATATTTTTCATTTCATATTCATGAATTATAAAGAAAATAACATTTCTTATTTTTCATCTTTATTTCATTCACCAGAATCTTGAGGTGTAGAAGCTATTTCATTGGATTCAGGGTATTCTATTCTTGTTGGATCAAGACTCCTTATATGTGGTTCAATATTGTGTGTGAAACCATTGTATTCTGGGGCATTAAATCATGCAAAGATTCTCTCTTTGAGTTATGGGATCCTTCACATACTTCTAATATATATATTGTGGGAATGGAATGTTATTATTATATAAGGAAAAATGTTTTTCTTCCAGATCAATTAATATAATTAACAGGATTAAATGAAATTTAACTGTAAGGGAATACGTGACATGTTTTAATATGTTTTTTATATTGTTATATTGAGCTTATATGTGTCTGTTGTACGAATAAATTTAATTGATCTTGGGACACAATGACTCGAATATTATTGCATTGTTAGGGAGCACCTATTTTTATTATTTTTATAACATCATATAGATATTATGTTACTGACTTATATATTATTAGTAAGTTTTTTTCCCATGTAAAAATATTATTTTTTGAGAATACCCATTAAAGTTAAGTATAATTTTTGAGAATACCCTTCAAAAATATGTAAAATGATATGTGATTGACTGTGTAAAGTGCTATGATGAATGAATGTCTTTCATGTACCGTGGCCATTCTATGGGGTGGCTGTGATGTATGGTGGTTTTGATGTGTATGTTATGAATAAGATGTTTAATATGAAAATGATGGTGGCTACATGGTATTGTTAGCACTAGGATGATGGGTTTTTTGACATTATAATGTGATGTGTTATTCTATTTTCCTTACTTATAATGGAATTAAATAAAAGAAAAATATTAAAATGAAATGTAATGGGATAGTTTCGAACCATGATTAAAAAGAATAATCACTACTTCAATTATTTTGGGATGTGTATTTTAAGTGGGTAATGATTATACATGAATCAATGGATTGGGAAATATTAAATAAGTGGGATAGGAATATCAAATACATGAGATTTATAAATAGAATATAATTAGTAATGATAAATATTGAAATATTACTTAATATGATAAACAATAAGAAAGGATTTTTTTTGTTTTTAGGGTAGTATTGTGCATTTATTGGTGGAAGAAAAAGAGGTAGAGTCCCCAAGGTGTTATAGAGATGTTATGAGTATGGATGATGTTATTGTACCGAAACTAAAGATTTAGCTTTTGTTATATAATATATATAAATATATCCTTTTGATATTCACTCCACACCTTACCCATGTTGAGTATTTATTTATGATAACCTCTAGTTTTTGTGGTGTTCATCCTAATATCCTAATGGTAACAATGGATGGATGGATAAACCCTCATCTATTTTACCTCTTCCATGTGATTATGATATGTATTTTCTATGATTCTCATAAGTCAAAAGTGCATTGTTGATATGTCAATGATGTGATGGCCCAAGCATCATCAGGTGAGGTTTGATTTAATGGTCAATGTTTATTTTTGCATGGTGTGGTGTGGTGACCCAGGTGTTTTTTTGGTGATGTAATGTGATAACTCGGAGTGGGGGTTGTAAGCCCATAAGATTTTATGGTATGTTATATCTTCAAATTATTTCAACAAATTGCGCTACACGCAACACCGAGTTCGAGCGCACCACAACTTACCAAACCAGCCATTCAAAAAAGAGGTTATGAATAGTATTGAACACATTCTAAATTTTATATATCCTATAGAAAATTTAAATTCATATTTTTTTTTTCATAGACATAATAAAAGAAAAATTCAATTTTTAAGATAAAAGATGTGTTTTTAAAAAAAATTGCAGTTTTTCCGCCATTTATTGGAGAACCCTTTTTAAATTCATTATTTGACACTTATATATATTCAATTTAGAGAAATTAAATTTTTCTTTAGAATAGGGATATACTAATTTAGTTAGGATAAATGTTTGGTGTTATTTTGATAACTTTCATATTTTGATGAATAGTGAAAAATACTAAATTTTAATTAAAAACAACTTTTTTAATCAAAATAATTTATAGTGTTAAATTAATCATTTTATTGGTTTTAAAATATAATTAGTTTATATTTTTGTCATTTAATACAATTTAGGTCATTGGATTTAATTTCACATTTAAAATGGACATAAACAAGTGTTAATCTTTTGATTGATATCAGTTCTTAAAAACACGCTTTTGTTATGACAATGAGAATTAATTTTAAATTAATTTCTGCCACTTCTATGTTTTGAATGTGGAAAAATGGATTCTATATTTTTAATCAGGAGATATAAATTTTGTAAATAGGTAACATTTATTTTTAGACATTATGAATTTTTACTTTAGTAAATATTTTATTTACCATGGTTAAAGAGTAAATCTGGTAAATAAGGGTAAAAAAATATTTTTATAAAAATATTAAATTACCATAACATGTGTTATATTTCTATTGGTTGATACATTTCTTACCATGGGAATCTTGGGGTCGATTTTGGGACCACTTGGTGCCACATGAGAGTGATAATGTCAATTAATATTAATTAATTTAAAGTAATGACAAAATTACAAAATCTTCTATCTTTTGGTAAATCAATTATTATAAGGGGTTATATAAGTTATAATTTGGACTTAAAATATTCATTATAAATAAAAAACTATTTCCTACATAATTTTATTTTATTTATAATTTTTATACCATAAATAATTATATTTATTTATGACACAATGATGATACCGTAATTAACTTATTATTGAATGAATCAAATAAATGGTATTATAAATATTAATATAAAATTATTTTCAATGTTTTTATGACATAAAATATTTTTATAGTTGAATATTTCATGTTATTATTAATTCAATGTATTATGTTCTAAGTAATAACGTTTTTATGACTTTTACAAAAACCAAATACTAAATACTGTCAAAATTGACATAAATGAGTTCTTACAAAAAATATTATATTATTAAATTATATAATATTCATAAAAATATAAGGATCGACCAAAGGTATTAAATAATATTATTTATTTCATTAATGAACCAATTTATATTCTCTTGGATTTTTATAGTATGTTTATTAACCATATTTTGTAAGAATACAAGAAGACACGGTAAAAAGTTAAATTATTTAACTAAGATTTAAATCTAAAACATAAGGTTAATATGGTAAACTAAACCTATATAAAACATATTTTTTGAGTGGTTTTGACCCATAACTACCATATACTAGAGTGAAATCTTTTTTAAGCCATTAGAAACTGAAAATTATTTTATTATAAAATAATATTTCATGGTTTTTCTAAAGTGACCCTCACCTCTCTTATAAATGTGTACTTCCCCTTCTCTCTAAATCACTCCTACAATGCCATTTGGCTCGGCCAAAATTGCCGTAATATCCACCCTAATTCCCTAAAATAATCCTAGAGTCCTTACTTTTATCATAATGAAAACCTAAGGATCCCTTTTGATCAACTCAAAAGGAAACACCTGACGAAGATGTAATAATTTCACCACCATCTTTCAAGTTCTTTTTTCTTCCACTTCCTCTTTCTTTGTTGTTTCCATAACAAAATAATAACTCCAATACCTCCTACATACTGTGATATTATTATAAATTTGGTAAAACAATATTAATTATTCTATCCATCCTATAAATGACAAAGTCACCATACGTGCGTACGTACGGCTTACCATCTCCACATCGTAGTGTAATTTGTTATTCAAACCCTTAATTGTTTGTATGGGTATAATAAAGTGTATAAATGATTTAAATAAAAAAAATATCATGTTAATTATTCTTTATATATGATATATCATCCAATTACACACGATTTCACCATCAATATAATGACATATTCACTCCTATGTACATACGGATTACCGTCTCCATGAGGCGATGCGAATCATTTCCACATTCACCATTTATAGATTATTATAAAAATACATATTATTAATAAATATATAATATATTACATAATAATTAGATTGGATATTTATATTTATATATGTATTTACTTACATATATCTTATTCACTTACATCCGTTCAATACGATATGAAAACAGAAATAGTATTTATGTGTACGTACGACCTATCATCTCGATAAATGGTTCCTTCTATTTCATATATCAATCCGTTATATATATTTTTATTCTAAAAATATATGATATATAAATCAAGGATTATATTCTGGAAGTAATTAAATAATGATCTAAATGATAAGATTAAGAATAACATGTTAAAACACGTATGATAAAGAAAGCGATTATTACCCAAAATGTTAATTTCACAAGGAAATCATTATTAAATGGGTAATATATATTCATAAATGAATCATGAATGATATAATAAATATGAATATGGTTCTAGAATAATTTAATAACATACTACGATCATTATATAAGAGGATAAATGTACCCTCGAACAAAGGAAAATGCAAGGTAAGGGTTAATCCCATAATCTCATTATTATTCGAGATTGGTTTTGAGTAAGTTTTTATTGGGATATATTTATTATGCATGTCCATTTTTCATAATATTGTTATCAAAGGGACTCATTTTAAGGGACTCTTTTATGAAAACATCATTTTAAATGTTTAAAATATTTATTCTTCTAAATCATTCTCATTAATTTCCATATTTTCAAAATATTTTTTAAGGATTTATTCATATGGACATTAATTTTTAAAAAATGTTATTTCAATTAAATTTTTTGAAAGTGGTATGAGACACTTTTATTCAAAAATTTATTTATATTTCTTTGGCAGGCTCATTATCAAATCTTCCATATGTTTTTTGTGAACATCCATCCACTGTTCAGTTCTGGATGCTACATGCCCTAAACTCTGTGACTGAATTAAACAAAGATAAATAAAAAATTCAGTATGTTAAATAGATAATATTGTTTTATAATATGTAAACTACTTATATGATTACCAAGGACATTTGGCTTCTAGAAAAGATTTTTGAGCCTGCAGTGTGTGGGATGACTTGCTTTGCCTGGTTTGATGAATTCTTTCCTGAGAGATCCTGAAATAAATAAAAATAAATATAACAGTAATGTATTCAATGTCATCTACTCATCATATAAATGTATAAATGTAAAATGAGGATAATAAAATAAAATATATTTCAATACCATCCTGTTCTCATCATAATGTCTATCAACAAAAACATTAAACTGTTCTTTCGGTACCCCAATGGGTAGCTTCTCGTACATTTTTTGCAGGGTCAACGAAGTATCGTTGATATCACACCACAAACTCCATTTGAAATCTTTCCATTTTTAAACAAGATTTTTCAATGTCCTCTTCCGTGCTATCACTTCCGCAACGGTAATGTGGAAGAACATATATATATAGAAATTCATTTTTAACATATTAGTAAAATGACATTAAATTAAACCATAATGTAATAAAATTACTTTTATCTGAGAATAAAAAAAATTCATTTTTCCTGTTAGGAGGCATATGCCTCCAATCCTCATATGAAATAGGTATGGAAATGGGCTCTACTTCCAGCTGACCTATAAAATGTCTAATAAAACCCGCGACGTCATCCGTCGGGACCCCATAAGAATCAAATGGCGTGACTATCTTCTCTCCATTCATGTTCCAAACATCTTAACTTTTTATGTGTTTTTCCACGGTTGCATTTTTTCATCTGCAATGAGCAAAAAATTATTATAAACAAAATGCAATAAATTTATTTAATTAAAATTTGTACATATGACTGCGACCCTCCAGAATGTCCGTGATGAACTGGAAGGGGCGTGTCGCCGCCCCACTACTTAGGCTCCTTTAGGGGGAGTCTATGGCTCATCCTCTAATGAGACATCTACAAATAGTGTCAGAGATGGTGAAAGGGGATATGGTGCAGGGGTGTAGGCAGCTGGTGCCTCAGATGCCGTGGGGACAGACGAATCGTCAACTGTCGCAGAACTAGATGAAATAGTGTACTGCTTCCTCCTAAGCATTCCTGTCATTTAATCAAATTAAATTAAGTTCAGAATATATATTTCAAAAAATTTATTCAGAAAAAAAAATTAAAAAGGATAATAGATGCCCAGTACTAACAAACAAAATATATATAAAAATGATAATGAATGACTACAGAAATGAAACAAGTGGTTGCTAAATGAATAAATAATTGTAAATACAATCATTTTCCCCTTCAATCATGTCAGTTTCCTACTCCATTACTTCATCCACTTAATTCATCCGTGCTTGACTAATATTTTCAATATCATGATGGAAAAATAATTCTGCTTTCTATTGTTGATGAAATTCAATTGCAGAGGTCAAATCATCCACTTCATCACCCATATCATACAAATCTCTTTGTATTACGTGAGTAACTACACTCCACCCTTCAACCACTACATCATTAACATAATATACCATTTTTTCTTGTGATGTTAATATATATGGATCATGCAGTTCATGATCACCAACAACCATCAAGCAAGAGATGTTTACAGAAGCAAATTTCAAGGAATCTCTTTTAACACCTCTGATAATATTTCCCTATTTGTATTTGAATAAAACAACAAAAAAATACACATTGTAGTTTAATTTAATAATATCATGCAGATTTCCATATTATTCCACTTCATCAAATGTAAATCTATAACTATTCTATGTTTTCAAACCCACTTCTTGATCGACTGTATGAAATCTAAATCCATTCACATTATAAGCGTCAAACTTTCTAACTTGTTTTATAGGACCTCTAGCAAGAAACTTCAAATATTCTGACATGTTTTCTTGAGTATCAGTATTCATGATCTGAAAAAAAGAAATATAATTTAATAGATTTACAAATTGTATGTGTCAAAATAATATGCATATTTGTTGCAATATTTATAAACTTACACATCGTGCAAACCATTCTACCAGCTTTTTATTCACCTCTTTCGTTATATCTTTCTCATTTCATGTTCGTCCTCTCATTCGTCTCTTTGTTTGTATCCTAAACTCTTTAATAAATGAATCTACAATTTCACTATTCAGTAGCACATATCTATGTGCCTGTAATAATTCCAATTCTATCAGTGCCACATATGAGGTCCTCCCAACTGATCAGCCAATAGCAGGAAATATTTTTGATTTCTGATGCATTTGAGATTGAGTTGATCTGTCTTCAACATGTCCAACTCGATTAAATCTTGTCTCAATATCACCCAAATATCTGGAACAAAAGGTGAGAAACTCCTCGACCAAATTTTCTTCAGCAATAGAGCCTTCTGGTTGAGCTTTATTTCTAACGTATGCTTTAAAATGCCCAAGATATCTGTGAAATAAAATAATATTATTATGTATTTACATAAATTCCAAAAATTGTTTACTTAACTGGAAACATCTAAATAAAATACCTCTCAATTGGATACATCCATCGATAATGAACGGGGCCTCCAAATTTAGCTTCTTTAACCAAATGCACAGTTAAATGCATCATGACAGTAAAAAACGATGGGGGAAAGATCATCTCCATTGCACAGAGGGTCAATACAAAACTCTCCTGGAGGTTGTCAAGCTGAAATGGATGTAGAGATTTCTCACATAATTGCCTGAAAAATGTGCAGAATTAGAGTACAACAGCAGTAACTTTTTAGGTAATAATGTAAGAAATTCCAATGGTAGTAACTGTTGTAACAAAATATGTGAATTGGTACTTTTCAATCCATGTAACATACGATTATTCAAGTAAATACACCTCGAGATGTTACTCGAATACCCATATGATACCTTCACATTATTTAAAATTCGAAGGAACGTATCTTTATCCCTATTTTTCCTTGGAAAAATGGCCAGAGCATACTTTTCATTCTCATCTGTCCAGATATCATGTTTTATGTTCATTACTTGTAAGTCTTTACGAGTATTGAGATGATCCTTCGACTTTCCATGCTCATTAAGTAATGTGAAAATAAAATTATCACATACATTCTTCTCAATATGCATCACATCAAGATTGTGGGACAAAAAATTAAATTCCCAATACAAAAGAATGAAGAATATACTTTTTTTCTTCCATTTTTGCATTCTAATTTCACTTGACGATGCACTTCAGATTTTTTCCGCTATCATTCAAATGATGAACCTTCCCAAATTCTGTTTTAACATTTTCAAGCTTTGTCAATATTTCAGAACTGGTTAACAACTTTGGAGGTGGTCTACAATCAATGGAACCATTAAATTTTGATTTTTTCAGCCAAAATCTATGAGATGCATCAAAAAATCTTCGATGGAACATGAAGCACCATTTTCTACTGTGAGGTATCCATTTGGGATCAAAATCAATGTTACAAATGGGACAAGCCAAACCCGTATAAGTGTTCCATCCAGATAAATTCCCAAGCCCAGGGAAGTCACTAATGGTCCACATTAAAGAAGCATGCATTTTGAACATTGTCTTAGAAGAAACATCAAATGTCTCAACACCGTTGCTCCATAACTCCTGCAGTTCTTCAATCAATGTCTGCAGGTATACATTAATATCATTTCCAGGAATTTTTGTTCCAGGAATAATCATTGAAATTGTAAAATATGTTTGTTTGAGACACATCCATAGAGGCAGATTATATGGGATCAAAACAACTGGCCAAATGCTATAACTGGTAATCAAAGTCCCAAATGGGTTGAATCCATCGGTAGCCAATCCCAATCGAACATTCCTAGGATCAACTGAGAAATCGGGATGTAAATAATCAAATGTCTTCCACGATTGGGAATCTCATGGATGTCTCATTAACCCATTGTATTTATTATCTAAAGAATGCCACATCATGTGTTCGACGGTTTTTGATGACATGAATAATAATTGCAATCGAAGATTCAAAGGAAAGTGACGCAAAACATTTCCAGGTGTGTTCCTTTTCTTCTTCTCCATGAAATTATGTTCAGTCAGTCTTTGAACAACACCCTTTAACTACCATCTAGAAAAAGAACATTTCTTACAATTCTGTCTACTTGAATCCTCTCCCCAATAAAGCATACAATCATTGGGACACACATGTATTTTTGTATACTTCAGAATAATATTGTTAACAACTTTTTTCATATCATAAAAATAATCTTGGATTATTTGCTTTAGGAAATGCATCACGAATCAATTCCAATAACATGGTCATTTCCTTATTTGTAATTCCACATAGACATTTGATATGGTACATATTCAGCAGAAATGAAAGATTTGAATATTTCAAACACCCACTATAAAAATCTTGATTTCCATCGTCAACTAAATCATGAAATTCATTTTACTCACTGAAGTTTTCCCTTACATTTGGCTCTACACAATGAAGAGGTCGATCCAATGATATGTTACAATCTTGATCTGCCTGTGTTACAGTCTCAAAAACAACACTTTTCACATTGCAATTTGTAGCACCCTCTTCTGGTTGTTCTGATATGTTTTGATGCTCATAGTTGTGTCTTGCAGTGCCAAATGCATCATTTATGAGGTTTTGAATTTCATTTTCCATTGTCGATGAACTTGGGACCTCATTCTGTAGATTAACATCAGTGCTCAATGTTTTTTTATTATTCAATTCTCAATGCAAAATCCATTAAAAATATTGACCAGGGAATTGATTCAGTATTAAATGTTAATAAACTTCATCTCTCTTTAACCATGTTCTAAATTTACATTTAGGACATGGACATCTTATTCTCCCTTCAACGGATCGATTAGGAATTGAAAAATCTAAAAACTCATTCAAACCCTTAACATATTGAGGTGTTTTCCTTGATAACATTATCCAGCTTTTATCCATGTATATCACAATGTGACTACACAATAATAATAAAAATTAAAACACATATTTACTACTAAATAAAGAAAGAGTCTAATATATACGATAGTGTAATATTACAGAAACATAATATAATAAAGATGACCCATTGATCATAAAGTATGCATAATATAATAAGGATGATACATTGATCACTTTTACCACTTATTTAGCATGCCCAGAAAAAGTGAACAAGTCTGGTCCCCAGGAGACAGTGTCAACACCTCATTGAGGAGTAGTAAGAATATCGGGTTGCACACTTATCATAACACTGTCGATCACACATTTATGTTTCCTCAAACAACACCCCATTGAATGTGATGTCATTGAACACACCAAAGATTCAAAATTTTAATACCATTAGTACAACGACATTACTAGAAATATTTAGCCCTTATATGACACCATTTGAGACTTATCACAGGCTAGCTTTGGTACTCAGATTATGGGTAGCCTAGGTTCGTTCATTAAAATTGGTCATGTTTCATCGCTCTTTATGTTTTTCAATCTTTTCACTATCTATTTGAATTTACCTCTCTCTTTGAATTTGACAGTGTTTCTTATTTCCTTGAATTTGGGGAGACCATTGTTATTCATTATATCATTTGGTTGTGTGATTTTAATTCAACCACTTGGATTTCCATAGTGGGTTTCTCATTAAAATCTCTTTTAAAAACTAATTAATGTTGTATGTTATTTTCACATAAATATGTTTTGTGTTTAGTACTATAAAAATTTATCTTAAATATTTTAGAAAACTCATACAAAAAAAAATCATGCAAACCATAAAATTTGGATTTGATATAATAAAAAGGACATGCCAAATTTTTACTTTAAAAATTTATGTATATTTCAAGTGCTAAGCTCAGTTAATTTGAAGTAATTATTTAGAAATGAATTTATAACTTTAACAAAAACTATTATACTTCATTCAATCATAATAAATTTAAAATATTTAGTAAGTGACACTAGTTTAGAACTTTTGAAGATCTTTGCTTACATGTTTGGGAATCCCATTGTGATAAATAAAAAGTTCTTACTAATGATATCATTATACATGAGTATGTAAGAAGATAAGATTATTGTAAATCATATTAACAACTTCAACAAGATAAGAATTAAATTGGAGTTTGTTAAGGTGGATTTCAAGGATCTGGAATGGGTGTTGTTATTACTATCATCACCCCTTGAATCTTGGAATGCAATGATCACCACTATGAGTAACTTGAGTAGAAATAATGACCTGTGTTTATAGATATTGGAGATTAAATTCTTAATGATGAAATTCATTGGAAAGATATCTGTATATGTTATACATGTATATGGTGTGAAATGAATGGGGTGATCCATATTATAGAAGGGTCATAATAAAGGGAAATTAAAGTGAATAAGGAGCAGGAGCAGTTCGATGGAGAGTGGTCCTATGTGTTGGTATTCTGGGAATAAAGGTAACCTCGTCAAATATAGAAATGAGCATAGAGTGAACTTTAGAAGACATACTTCTGGAAGTGGATCCTTGAATCACGTGTAAGAAGATGGGAGTGTATTGCTACTATGTGACACTTGTTCACTTGAGTGTTAGTTTATAGAATTTGGAACATTGATTCATTTAACACCTGATAGAGGAAGTATGAATAACTACACTTCCATGAGATTCAATGGGGAGTATCTATAAAATGATAAATCTATAGAGGTAGTTAGTGTGGGAGATGTTTCCTTACAGATATGGAGCGAAAACTCGATAAATTTTTATGTAGTGAGACACATCCTAGGATTAAGGAATAAGATTTTTTGGATGGTTTGATGATTGAGAGCTTGAGATCCCAAAATAGGTGGGAATTTTGAATGTCTAAAATCAGTGGGATTGATCCATGAGGGATGAGATTGATTCCCCTCACATTCTCAAAACAGAACAATGGAGCTAACTAAGAGACATGCTGGGAAGAAATTCCTTCAAAATATATTAGCGTATAGCCTGAAATAATAAGTGGATGGTAGGAATATATACAAGACTAGGTTAAGCACCTCGGGTCGCCGGGAGAAGGGGGTCATGGGTCGCGGGTCGTCGGGGGGGTTAGGGGAAGAAGGGATGGAACGAGGGTCATGGGGTTTTTGGGGGAAATGGCCGGGGTGGGGGGTATGGAAGGGTTGGGATTTTTAAAAAAATTATGTGTTTCGTGGAGGTTTATTAAAAACCGCCGCGAAACCTTTCGATGAAAACGTTTAGCAGCGGATTTGAGAACCTCTTCCAGAAAACCTCCACTAAACCCAGTTTTTAATATAGTGAGATAAAAAGGAATCTAATGATATTATATAAAAAAAGGAAAGGGTAGATGACACAAAAGTTGTACCTCTGGTGGTAGAAGGTACTGCCTCCAGACTAGTCATAGTAGACTGCATTGCTTGCATCTCTCTCACCCCTCTACTACGGGATCTGATATGACTCCCCTTTACTTACCCTACTGGCTGGTACTACTACTATTGTACGAGAGTACTATGTCTCATTCCTCAGTGTAAACATCTTTTAGAAATCCCATTATTTGTTTGTGGAGTGGAATCTAAGTCTTTTCTAGAATTTGGGGTTTCTCTATATCCCCTACCACTACTCTGCTCCTGAGAGACACTGGAAAACCTATGGAGGTGGCTTGACCTCCTAAAAGTGTGACACTCCTTAGTAGGTTGATGACATTGAGAGTGTGTGTGTGTGTGTCTAGTCATACCACACTGAAATCACTCCAAAAAACTATTACCCTGAGAAGGAATCCTACTCCCCTAGTTGATATTCCTATTATTACCTTGGAGGTAACTTTTATAGAAGTGCTTCCTATCAACAAAAGAAGACACATGTCTCCCCACTAAAACTGCATAACTGCTACTTGGGGCCTCTCTCCGGTTTCCCTACATGATGATAGCCTAGATCACAACTCTTCAAATATTCTTAGGAGAAATAATCGCACTTGAGATATTTTCTCATAGAAAATCCCATCCTTGAAATGTATTCCCCTAGAAAACACATCAGGTACCAAGGATGGAGAAAAACACTATTAGTCGATGAAGCATCCAACATTGTCTATCAATGATATGTCTCCCTACATCATGTCCATGAAATATTAATCCCTCTCATACTAAAGTGTTTGTAGATATAAGATTCTTAGAAACTCCTCCTCAAATTTATTATAGGTTAGATCCTCATGTTGATCAGATTTCTCTATAATGTCCCACCAACTCTTGAATGGTCCTCGTAACATGTAGGCAATAAGGTTTAACCTATTATACAAGGGTTTCTCAAGATTTTTGAAGATTTTATAGACTAATTCAATCCATTACTTAGTTTTATGGGGTCTTCCCTCTCCAACAAACATAGGTGGATGATATAAATATATCTTTCTCATCAAGTCAGACATCGATGGTACGGTGTGAACTGTCTATCTTTCCATGGATCACATAACCCTTGGTAATCTTTCATATAAATGATCATCTATCTTATTATTCAAAGCCATGGTATGTTTAGGATCATCTACACTAGGATTATGCATATTTCCACTCTCCTGAAACTCAATTAAATGACGATGAGGAGGCATTTCCTCTATCATGATTTAAACAAACCTTAGAGAATATTTTACAAAAAAGATAAAAATCAAAAATGATAATGATAGAGAACTATTGACTCAAGGTTCCTTTAAACATTCCTTAACTAGTGATTGGGAATAACATAATAGTTTCATTTATTTATTTTTATTATATATCATAGGGATTTCATTTCATAGTTCATATATCCATATATATCACATGCAATGAATATGTACCTATTGTAATAAATTCATGTCATGATTAATCCCAATGTACCTATCATGATGAACAGATACTCATCTCATACCATAGTGGGACATGATAGAAAATATCAATAATAGTAACATCACACAATAAGTGAATTACCCAAGGTGAAATGACATCAATTGTAACAAATTGAACAATGTGAACAATGATCCATTCCCTAAGAACTCATATTTTCCCCCACACATGGGTTAGATACACGGAAGGATGATCTAATTACCAAGAATCTACATATCCTAGTCTCCATTCCACATTTCCCAAATAGTAATGAAATATAAACGAAACTATACTTTGATACCACTTTGTTACAGCCTGACCCATTTATCCCACTAGTGATCGAGTTGGGTGGGTTACGTGACCTCAACTATACCTCCTTGTAAGCTCTTGGTTGTCGAATAGTAGTGAGGGTGTAATAAATATAGTGAGGATACTATACCACCTGGCATAGAGTTGAAACAATAGTGTTAATAATAACAGAGTAGCACAAATAGTGGAAACAATATAAATTATCAGATATGAAACCAAAAAATATATAAAGGCCAAACCAAACAATACAAATTATAATTAAAACAATGAAATGAAAAGTTGAAGGTATAGAAATGATGTTCTTAATGTTATATAAATAAAAGAATAACATATTCAATAAAATAATCTAAAAACTTGTTCCCTAGCTCCATGTCAATCTCATCTCCATGATCCAACCCATCTCACAATAAATCAACCAACACAAGTCCCCTAACCCTTGTCTAGAATTGCATCCATGAAATCTTCTAAGGTACCAAATAGTGGCCAAAATAGGGTGAGTATAACCCAGTATTCCACCCCCAATGGTGTCTCAACATGTCTAGTCTGAGCATATAGTGAATGCAATAAATTGATAAACAAGGGTGTTAATTTAATAAATTAATTATATATATAAAATAAACCCATAGACCCTTAGTCTCAAGGACGACACCCTATTTTAGCCAAACCATCATCAACTCCATGTGGGGTGTCCCTTTCATGAGGTGGATCCTCCTACATCAGGACATATTTCCCCAAAATACTCGAAGATTCTGTTAAATCGGGATGAATTTCCAATATCACGATTCAAGTATCCAATCAAGGTATAGACTTTATAGAAATTCTTTCTTCTTCCCATGGATTTCACCCCCAATGGAAAAAGTAGCCATCTCACCAGTCCTAGAATTGATATAACTACATACATCTTCCCACGGAACATGTTTTAAGAAGAAATAATCCATATAACTAGGCTAAGACATTCTATAACCACTTATGTCTTCCCATGGAATGTGACACTAAGTGAAAAATTAATAATCTTATATCAAATGGTGGATTCTCTTGTATTAGGATGAATCACTGATAGTATATATGAATCAGGTCTAAAATATTATTACAAGACATATTAGTTAATTCATCCCATCACTTATTAATTTTAAAATTTATTCCTAATTTTCAAATCCTCCTATATATACGAATCACCAAAATCATCTTAAACCATTTTACATATTTCACATGCAATGTAAAGATCTTTAACTAAGCCATGATTCCAAAGAATCTCATAAAATAATGAGGGGTTGGAACACTACAAATGATAATGCAAGTCTTAACCATAATGCTAAGAGAGGAAAAAGGATCCATGGGAGGGATCAACAAGAGGATTTTAGAAATAAGGGATAATTCCAATTATTTAGGTTGTGCATGTGGCATGTCGATGCGATCATAATTTTGAACATACTGGCATAATTAGAACAGACTAAAGGGAATTTTCCAAGACCACCAAACTCAAAATAAGATTTTTTTTGAAAAATCCTCATGTTTTTGGTAGAAATCAGATTCCCCCTTCCCATCAATGAGAACTATAATATTAATCAACAATAGATCAACAAGAAAATGATGAACTGGAAGGTTTACCTTAAAAATCTATGTTCAGAACACCAATATCCAACATGGTCTTTCTTATAGATCAAATAGGATTCTCATATGTTCTCCATGGAAGGTTTGAAGGAATCATAAAGGAGATAGTAAATTTTATAACATAGGTGTTGGATTGTTAAAATTCTTGGAAGATATAATTCATGATGTGAATATGGAATTCACATCATGAATTCCTCAATTCCCATATATGTTGAAAAATTTATCACCTCATTTTAAAAACTGAATTAAACCAATTTTATGTCATGAATATATTTAATGAAGTGAATTATTGTTTCATGGATTTCCCAAAACCAATCCATGGCGTGAATCGGTTCATGGGGTTCACCTAGAAAATTCACATAATTAATTGGGAATTCATAACATCAATTCGTTTTGCATCTATAAAGAAACTATCTTACTTCTTCAATATGAAACAACTAATACAACTAGATAAAGGCTTAATAAACAAGGTTTAAATGAATGGAAAACAAAATCTAAGAGATTTATCCAATAAATTAATTGGATAGATACCTGGAAAAGATAGGGGTTTCCAGAGATGGAGGTCATGGTGTCGCCAGAGACAGAGGTCGTGGGGTCGCTGGAGATTGAGGTCGCTAGGTCACCGGACGGTTGGGGGTTACGGTTCGGTGGGGGGTTATGGGAAGAAGGGAGGGCGCAGGGGTCATGAGGGTTTGGGGGAATCAGCCGCGGTGGGGGTGGGGAAGGGTTAGTATTTTTAAAAAAAAATATGGGTTTCACAGCAGTTTATTAAAAAACCGCCGCGAAACCGTTCGGTGAAACCTTTTAGTGGTGGTTTTGTGAACCGCCACCACAAAACTGCCGCCACAAAACCGCCGCTAAACCTGTTTTTTATTGTAGTGTTATGTTTTTAAATGAATGATGAGTATGTGGTAGAAATTAGTTAACAGATAGAACTATACTTGTCACGTATTCTTTTTTCTATTTATTATATGAAGAAAATATTTCTTAACCTTTAGGGAAGGTATTGTAAAACCAAAAATGGGTTATCCTAATACCTTATGTTTTTTTGAACCGATGATATTTTAAATCATTATAAATTGATGTCATTGAGGCCCTCAATTATACAGTTGTTTTTTATTGATGACCTCAATCACTCTCTATAAATATTTATTGTTTTCCTCCAATTATGTGTCTCTAATTTCCACCAATGTTCTCCTAATCTAGATCATAATTTGGTGGTGAATTTTTCATTTCACTTTCCCTCTTATCAAGACTAAATTTTTATTAACCAAATTTCTAATGTGGGTTTTCCACAAAGGTATGTTTCTATTTTAACCTTTTATTTTCAAAAATCAATTTCAAATTGTGAGAATTCAATATATTGAAGGAGGAGATAATGTAACACCTCATGATTTTATACTATGTTATCTCTTCAATGTATTTCAATAAATTGGGCTACACGCAACACCGAGTTCAAGCGCAACACAACTTACCCAACTAGTCATCCAAAAAAAGATGTTATGAGTTGTATTAACCAAATTTTATATTTTATATATCCTGTATGAAATTTAACATTCATATTTTGTTTTTAATAGACATAATATAATGAAAATTAAATTTATAAGATAAAAGAGGTATTTTTTAATAAAATGTAGTTTTTCCACCTTTTATTGGAAAACACTTTTTAAGTCCAATATTTGAAAATTTTATATATTCAATTTAGTGAAATTAAATTTTTATTTAGAAGAGGTACATACAAATTTAGTTTGGATAACATTTGGGAGTTTTTCTGACAACTTTTATATTTTGATGAATAGTGAAAAATAATATTTTTTTTAATTAAAAACATCTATTTTAATCAAAATAATTTAGAGTGTTAAATTATAAATTTGAGTGGTTTTAAAGTATCATTAGATTATATTTTTATCATTTAATGTAATTTAGGTCATTGGATGTAATTTCACATTTAAACAGGATATAAACAAGAGTTAATATTTTGATAAATATTATATCCTAAAAACACGCTTTTTGTTTTGATAGTGGGTATTAATTTTAAATTAATTTATGCCACTTTTTTGTTTTGAATTAGTAAAAACAGATTCCATATTTGGAATCAATAGATAAAAATTATGTAAATAGGGAACTTTTAATTTTAAGAATTATGAATATTTATTTCAGAAAATATTTTATTTACCATGGTTAAATGGTAAATCTAGTTAATAAGGGTAAACAATTATTATTAAAAAAATAGTAAATTACCATATCACATGTCTTATTCCAAATAGTTGATAAATTTGTAACAATGGGAATCCTTGGGTAGATTTTGGGACCACATGGAGCCACATGAGAGTGATAATGACACTTTATATTAATTAATTTAATGTAATGAAAAAAATGACATAATAATATAACTTTTAGTAAACTTTTTTTTATAAGGTGTTATATAAGTTATCTTTTTTGACTATAAATATTCATTATAAATTAAAAAATGATTTCATATATAATGATATTTTATTTATAATTTTTAGAACTTAAATAATTAAATTTATTTATGACACAATAATGATGCAGTATTTACCTTGTTAACAAAATAATCAAATAAATTTAATTATAAATATTAAAATAAATATAATTTATAAGTTTCAATGAAATCCACGAATTTTTTAGGTGAATATGACATGTTATGATTGATTCAATGTGTATTTTTTTTAAGAGATCAAGTTGTGATGACTTTCAGAAAAACCAAATACTAAATAGTGTCAAACTTTACATAAATTATTTTTTAAAACAAATATTATATTATTAAAATATATAATATTACTAAAAATATATGGTTCAAAAAAGGTCTTAAATAACATTATATATGTCATTAATGAATCACATGAGGTTCACTTTGATGTTTATTGAAAATTTATTAACCACATAGTGTTAGAATACAAGAAGAAATAGTAAAAGCTAAACTACTTAACTAAGAGTTAAATCTAAAAGATAAGGTTAATATGGTGACCTAAACCTATCTAAAACCTATGGTTGAGTGTTTTTTGACCCATACAAACCTTATCCTAGATTTAAATCATTTTTTATCCATTATAAACCAAGTAGGAGTTTATTATAAAATAATATTTCAAACATTTCCTATAGTTACCCTCACCTTTCTTATAAATGGGTACGTCGCCTTCTCTCAAAATCACTCCTCCAAAGCCATTTGGCTCGACCAAACCTTGCAAAAATATCCACCCAACTTTACTAAAATCTTACTATATTCCTTACTTGGATCAGAATGAAAACCTATGGAGCCCTTTTGATCAACTCAACTGGAAACACCCAAAAAGAGATTATAATTTCACCACTCTCTTCCATGTTTTTTCCTCTTCCACTTTCTCTCTCTTTGTTGTTTCCATACCAAAAAAACAATTCCAGTACCACCTATATACTAAGAGTTTATTATAAATACTTTACAACCATATTCGTTATTCTATCCATCCTATAAATGATAAAGTCACCATATGTGCATACGTATGACTTATAGTCTCTACGTCGTTGTATAGTCTGTTATTCAAACAAATCATTATTTGGATTGGTATAATAATGATATAACTGATGTAAACAATATATATAACATGTTAATGATTATTTATTTATTATATATCATCCAATTACACAATATTTCACCATCAATATAATGATATTATTGCTTATTTGTACACATGAATTACAGTCTGCAATTTGCGATGTGATTCATTTCTACATTCACCAATCAACAATGATTATAAAAATATATATTATTAATAAGTATGTAATATATGAAATAATAACTCTATTAGTGATATATATATGTATATATATATGTACTTACATATATCTTATTCACATACTTCCGTTCAATACGATATGTAAACGGAAACAGCGTTTATGCGTACGTGCGACCTACCGTCTCCATAAAAGGTGCCTTCCATTTCATATATATATATATATCTATTATAAATATTTATATTCTAAATATATATTATATATAAATAATTTTTTATATTCTGTAATTATTTAAATCATGATCTAAATGATATGATCAAGAATTACAAGTTAAAACACGCATGATAAAGAAAGCTATTATTACCCAAAATGTTTATATTACATGGAAATAATTATTAAATGGGTAGTATAAAGCCATGAATCAATTATCTATTTTATAATAAATATTAAAATGGTCTTGGTATAATTTATTAACATACTACGGTCATTATACATGAGGTTAAACATACCCTCAACCAAAGGAAAGTGCAAGGTAAGGGTTAATTCCTCAATCTCATTATTATTAGAGATTGTTTATGGGTATGTTTTAATAGGGACATATTTATTATCCTTTTCCATTTTTCATAAAATAGTTTTAAAAGGGATTTTTTAAAGGAATCTTTTATTAAAACAACATTTTAATTGTTTTAAATATTTATTCTTCAAAATCATTCCCATTAATGTCCACGTTATCATATTGGTTTTTTAAGGATTTATCTATATGGGCATGAATGTTTCTAAAATGATAAATCCATTAAATTGTTTAAAAGTGGTATGGGATAGTTTGATTCAAAAATGTCTTTAAATTTCATACTTTATAAATTGTGTGACTTTTAAAGGTTTTCCTGAATATTGGATATTTACCTCACAGAGTTTTACAAATAATTTTAATCTATTTCAACACCATTTGATATATTTTAAACTTGTTAGAAATTGATTTATTATGATACAAATCATAAGTATTTTATTGAAGGTTTTGTGATATATTTGATAGTGGATTTTTTATTTTTACACCATTCGTGGATTATAAATAAAGTATTGACATTTTATAAGCTTGTTTTAATACAAATGTTTATGTTATGTTTCAAACTTTTCATATGAGGAATGTATTTCACATAGTATGTGGTGGGTGGAGGTCGCTATAGCTCCTTGATGAATCGATAGGTCTCATGAGACAATTAGATGTGAAATTAAATGAGGCCCTTCCCAATTTGGAATATGGTTTTGGCCGATGCCTTAATCATTTATAGATGTCTAGGTCGAGGCCTTGAAAAAATGTTTGAGAATGTCTGGAATTATACATTTCCCCATTATGAAAATAATATTGACGTTTCATGACATTATTCGAGTATTAGAATACACATAACTATGTTTTATTATGTCATTATTTACTCAACTCATGTTTCTTCCATAATGTGTTCATGTTTATTATTTATAAAGGCATGTGTTTTCAATTATTCACCATGCCTATTGTTAATGAAATATTCTTCTAAATTGTTTACCTTTACTGAGTATCTGAGCTCACTGATTTCTTATGTTTTATTTTCCCAGTATTTCCAATAATTGTATTATGATGGATATATTGGGTTATTCTAAAAGGGAAGGATGGAATTCTCAATGAACTATCTATGCTGTATTTTATGTTTGAAATTGTAATGTGATGTTGATGTATGTAATCTATTTCCAAGACTACTAAGCTGATTGATATTTTGGGACATGATTTCCTTGTATCATGCCAATGTATTATAATAATGCACTGGATCCGGGCTTCTGGGGTTAAATAATTACAGGGGTTATGAATCGAAGGAGCAGGGAACGATGTTAATGTCCTTAATATTCAAAATACACTAATTTTCTTTTTATGTTTATGATATGATGTTATGGACCAAGTGCCTATAAGTGGGATGGGATGTAATTTGATGTGATGGTATGTTATATAGAGAGGTGAGAGTGTGATTTTGTATGTTGTTTTATTGTGAGAGTGGATAGTAATTGGAAATTTGTTCGGGGATACCTTTTACCAATATGATTCATAATATTTTATTATACTTGGTTGAGTTTTTTTATGAGAATTCTATAGTGGTAACGAGATCGGTTAGTAATTATGTTTTCATGTAGTTAGATTATTTCTTACCCATGGGGGAATTAGTATTAATCTTTCAAATGGGAAAATTGATACATTGGTTTTTACAACTATGTTTTAAAGTATGTACAACCAATGACGATAAACTAATTTTCATGGTTTTTGGATGGATATTTGGACCATGCTAGGAATTAGTAGATTCAAAATTAGATTATATGTTGTATTGATTCATTATCATTTTTTGGTTATTTACACATGGAGATATTATTCTTTATATAGTTAAATTTGTAAATGCATTGTGGGATTATTTTAGTTTCCTTTTATATTATTTCATGGAGTTTTTATGGTTCATTATTTTTAATTATAAATTTTATTTTATTGTATAGGATAATACCTCCCTTTTTATATTGTTTCATACCCTCGGTGCAAGTCTCCAATATCTATCTAACTAGAGGTAGGGCTCAGGGATAATCATCATTATAAGTTCAATAAAATATCATTCTCAGTAGGATATCATGATATATTTGTATTAAAGGATTATGTTTCAATGGTAGGATGTGAAGAGATAAATTTAAGAGTTGATTTTATCTTTTGTAAAAATATCATTGATGTCAATATGATGATGCATACCCAAAATTAATGTATCTTTAAAGAAGGGATAATTTGTTATAATTTGAAGAAACATGTGAATTGTTTGGTAATAGCTTGAAAAAATATAGATTCATGGTGATGCCTACATAACTATTATATATTCATGTCGATGAATGGATAATTTTCATCTATTCCATGTAATTGGTAGCTATGATTTAGAATTTATTCATGTCAATAAATTAGATGAATGTTGAACCGGTTGTATGTTCAAAAATACACATATCAAATTTGATATATTTTTTAAAATAATGAAGAAGGATGGTGTATCATCTATTTAAGGATGAAGTTGTTCATTGGAATTTATATTACAAAAAGTATTATGGATTGATATGAAGGATTATTTGATGAATTCATGAAGATAATTTGAGGGAATAGATACATTGAATTACTATTAACTATGTATAATGTGGCCAGGGATTTCATATTCAATCTTATTTTTTATGGGTTTTAAAAAACAACAGCTAACCCACTATGATTACCAGCTAGCCGCAACCAAGTGAATATGAGGGATAATAGGTCAACCACACCGAAGGGATGCCATCCTATCCAGCCCACAGGTGGCATCCAGGCCGTGTGTATGACCATATGAGCTCATGGGAGATCTCAAACATAAGCTGGGCCTCAGGCCTATAGAGAGGTTGCTGCAGAGTGAACCCGTTCAACCGGTATGGGGTGGTACCGTGAGGGGGAGAGTATATTTCTGAACCCCCCATAGTAATTTATTTATAATATATAGTGACATAATAATGTGTTTCTATGATTGATGAGTTTTTTAATTAATGGAGTGATGATGGATGCACATTTAGTATTTTGTTTGGGTCATTTAATCTGAAAAATATGATATTCCACGTCCCCTATATCTCTTGACCCCATCATACTCCTCTATCCGCCCCTCAACACCACCACTATATCACTGGAGAATAAGTATGAACCACTATCAGCATTTTCGTGCCATAATATGAGGATCATTCGGGCATCATGAGGGCCATTTGATCAAATAGTTATCATGCATAAAAAATAGATCAGATATATCATGCAACTTTGTTTGCATGATTTATGTGATTCGATCAAACTAGAAACATAGTTTCCAAAGGCTCCTTCAAACATGATATCTCGATTGGTGAATCCCAAGAATTTGGGAATAATATTTTCATTTGATACTAATCACATGCGTGGGACCAGTTCGTAGGAAACGATTATCACGCCCAAAAAGGGAAAATTCCATGTTTTTTGGTGCATCATTAACCATCATGAAATCGATGAAAATATTAGATCTTCACTTATAAAATTAGAATCATTGAGGCATGGTGAATTTTATATCGTTCACTTCCACATGTCCTCTCTTCCAAATAAAGATTCTATAGGACCCCTAGACACCCTGAGAGGGGATGGGTAAATCAGGGTGACAACTTTTTCTTTTAAAGTGATGGATCTTGATCCCAAGTTGGTAGGAACTTGTTAAACTTGTATGATAAATATGATCAGAAATCAAACTTTCATATGCAGAGAGATGACAAAACACTTTTTACTTGGTTCACCACTAAGGCTTACGTCCAAGTAGCATACACTGACAGGTTTTCGGTCGTACAAAATTCCACTAAACATCACCAGATGTAGATTACAAAGATTCGGGAATAGTCACTCTGTCCCAGGCTCACTACCTTTACAAAAGTTCAGGGATAGATCATAGCATCCCTCAGGTCACTCCCGTTGACTTCCCCTGGCTCACTATCTTTGGTGAAGTCCCACTCTATTTATAGATGTGAAGTTCTCTTCCTCATCGCTAATGAATTCATCCTTTGTTGTATGTAGATTCTCTGTTGATGTCCAACTTCCACCCAAAGACAAATATCACTTTGCACCAACGGTATTTGGAAAACTATCAGCTCTGACGCAGCCCTAGAAATACTGGCGTACATCAACAACACCTAGCGCACTTGTCTATGCTGGTGAACAAGTTTCAAATCCAGTGCGAATGTCCATGCCAAACACTTGCATGAATATCACTTCTTCAACACCAAACTTGTGCGACTCACACCCTTTTTCCCCCAAAATGATTTTGGTGCGCAACAATAAACTACCGTGCTTCTTCAAATTCTAGAATGCACGTGTCACCACACCACCTGCGCGAATCCTCCTCCACCAAATAAAAACTTTTTTGACTCTCCTTCTTTCTCAGCCAAATGATCTTGGACGCGCATCAAACAACTATCACACAACCTCTACTTGCGCGACCATCCACCACTTGCGTGACCACTACACCTCTGCGGTGGGAGATTTTAATTTCTATAAGTCTAAACTTCTTCTAGAATTATGTGGGGTGGTCCTCTATTTATAGGAATTTGGATACTCCGCGGGACGGCACACAAGTCACCCCTCATCACGCATGTTTCGGTGCGCAAGTCTCTGCCCCCAAAAATCACTTGCGTGACCAACTTCCAAACTTGGGAGCTCTTCCTGCTTTGCCATATTTTTATGTTTTGATCTTGAAAAACAAAAGGCGCACAAATTTCCAAGCCTCCAAGTCTTCAGAGCACAGGTCTCTTTTCCAAAAATACCTTTTTTCATTTGTCGATTTTCAGTCCCAAAAAATTGGAAAAAATTGGAAAACCGTGCCACCTTCAATACTGTTATTTGCTTGTTCTGTATGATCAAATTGCCGACACACATTCTGAACTTTATATGAGGATTGAAAATGAACAAAAACCATAACATACTCCAATTCATGTATATAATGACCATGGTTCCGAAAATATCCCCCTTTGGGTTTGTCGGAAATCAGTAAATAAATTCAATAGAGCACCAGCCACAGACAAACCATAAACGCAAGAATCAACTCAGCCAACCCTATAAGTAAATATGAGCAATGCTTGGTGTAGAAAACAAGAGATAAATCTTGAATTCTATTCCCGTATTTGTAAATTCTCAATGACGCCCAATAAATTATCTTAGAGTTTCACAGAAGCATTACATGGCCAATGTATTCCTTCCCATCCTATCATCGACTCTAGATTCTCAACATGTCACAAAAGTATTACATGCCTGAATTTATTCCTTTCTCAACCATTGAAAATAAACCCAAAGGCTAGTAAATGTTTCTTTCTAAACACAAACCACACTACCCCTGGATAGTATCTCCCCCACAAACCTGCATCACATTTGAAAAAAGTTTAAAAAAAATTAACATGATGGGGGAGATGGGTTTTGCATAACCTCCTTACGCACTAGGAGGTGACTAAACACCAAGGTTCAACTGATGCTTCTTAAACACAGCTGATGACAATGGCTTAGTAAGGATATCAGCCACTTGCTCATCAGTTCCCACATGATCCATTCTAATAATTCCTTGCTCAACTTTTACATTGATAATGTGATACATGATTTCAATATGTTTTGTACGAGAATGATGAACATGATTATTTGTAAGATCAATTGCTCCCTTGTTATCATAGTAAATTATTATTGGTTGCTTCACCTCATCAACAATATCTACTAGTTATTTCTTCATCCACAATAGTTGAGTGCATGCCTTTGTGGTGGATATATACTGAGCTTTAGCTGTACTATGAGAAATACTTTCTTTTTTCTTGCTCAACCAACTGACACATTTATTCCCAATATAGAATGCACCACCACTAGTGGAAATTCTGTCCAGAACAAAGCCATCCCATTCAGCATCATAAAATGCTAATAATTCACTGTCTCATCCTGTAGCAAAGTATAATCCACAATTGTTAGTACCTTGAATATACCTCATGATTCTTTTTACTGCTGTCATATGTTCCTCCTTTGGAATACTCTGAAAGCAGGCCCCTAAATAAGTTTCAAAGACATTATATGGCCGTGTTTCTATCAGGTAAAGTAGGCTCCCAATTATCCTCTTGTACATAGTGGGGTCTACAAATGCCCCATCCTCATGCTTTCCAAGTTTGGTTCCAACTGCAATCAGAGTTGATATTGGTTTGGAGTATTGCATATTAAACTTCATCAGTAGTTCATTTTCATACTTTTCTTGAGAAATGAAAGTGTAATCGTACCTTTGAATCACCTCCAACCCCAAGGAATATGTGAGCTCCCCAATCATAGAAATTTCATATTCTTATTTCATGTGACTGGAAAATTCATCCACTAATTTCTACCTACTGCCACCAAATATGATATCATCAATGTTGAATAGAACCATGAAGTAATATTTTGGAGAATTCTTCACATATAGATTGTGGTTTACTCCACCTCTTATGAATTCCAGCCTTTTGAGATATGAGTCCATCTGGGAATACCATGCTCGTGGTTCCAACTTCATACTATATAGAGCTTTCTTATGTTTGTAGACCTTTGTTTCATGAGTACCAGGCACAAAAACCCATTGCCTATTCAATTTAGACTTATTATTCGAGTACACCATTCAGGAATGTTGTCTTGACATCCATTCGATATACTTTATATCCTCTTTGTAGTGCTATGGCAAGGAAAATCCTGATTGACTCCAGTCTAGACACTGTAGAAAAGGTTTCTTCAACCTCAACACCTCTAATATAAGAGTATCCTTTACATACCAGTCCTGCCTTGTTTCTAATAACACTCCCATGCTCATCAAACATGTTCTTGAAGATCCACTTTGTACCAATCACAGTATGACCTTCGGGTCTCTGGACAAGATCCCATGTCTGATTCTTGTCAATCTAATCTAACTCTTATTTCATGGATTTCAGCCATGATTCACCCTTTGTAGCTTCTTCAAATGAGGATGGCTCCACAACTGACAAAAATTTAGATTGCATGTTATTCCTCATCCTCCTTGATTGAGTGGGTGAACTTATATCCCCAATTATGTTAGATAGATCAATCTCAGCTCATCAATTTCTCCTGTGAGGTTCAGTTTCATTCTCTCTAGTAATAGTTTCTTCTACAGATTCTTATTCTAAGTCAACATCATGATGTGACTGCGGAGTGTTTTTTACAACTTCCTCTATTTATATATTCATATTTTCTCTACATTCACTTTCTTCCTCACGTTTTATCACATCTGAATATGACATCTTTGGAGCATTTGTGATTTTATCTTCAATTATCATAACATCACTGCTTTCCAAAATCCTTCCTAATCACTTGTTTAAACACTTGTAGGCTTTTCTATTCATTGAGTATCCGCGGATAATTCCTTCAAATGTATTGTCATTTTACTTTACTTGACTTCCTTCTTTGTTCCTAATGAAGCATTTACTTCCAAAGTCATGAATATATTTTAAAGAGGGTTCCCTTCCATTCCAAAATTCATATGGTGTTATCGTCTCACCCATATAAAGTCATGTACGATTTTGAATATATACTGGAGCTTGAACATCCACTTTCTAGTAATGTTGTAAAATACGACTCTCAATCCGCATAGTTCGTGCCGTGTTGTTCACCTATCGATTCATACATTCAATAACTCCATTTTGTTGAGGAGTTCTTATAGCAGCTACCTCATGTTGTATCCCATGCTTCTCCAGTAAATTCTTAAATTCAATGGATGTGTATTCCCCTCCATTGTCAGATCACAACACTTTTATTGTTCATCCAATATCATTCTTGGCAATTCACCGATATGTTTTCATGCTGTCAAGCACTTGTCGTTTCCTGTGAATGACCATTACACATGAAATTCTACTATAATAATCTATGTAAAGGAAAATGTACCTTTCTCCATGAGTTCTAGAAACATTTTTTGGCCCACATATATCTGTATGAATTAGATCCAAAAGATGAGATGCCCTTTGCTTCTTTGGATGATAGGAACTTCTGACTGGCTTTCCACGAATTCAAGTATCAGAAGACTTTTCACACATATGATTTAGGATGGGAAGGTCCCTGAAAATTATCAATTTTGATATTTTCTCCATGTCTTGTTTATTGATGTGTCTCAGTCTCCTATGCCACAAACTGTTTTCTTCTTCAATAATCATGTAACAATCTTTTTATTTACTATCAACCTGATAAAATTTGCCTTCTGTTCTGCATACCTTCATAAGTGAATTCCCTATCATTCCCTTGATAGTGCATCCTTTCTGATTAGAAGTAACTATAAGTCCCGAGTCACGGAGTTGACTCACGCTGAGTAGATTCTGACGTACGCCATCAACATAAATGACTTCAGTCCTATTTAGTTCTCCATTTTCTAATTCAGTACTTCTACTTCCTTTGATTTTCAGAGCTCCATCATTACCAAATCATATTGTACCATCAACCTTCCTTTTGATTTCGGTTAACCGCCATGGATTACCTGTCATATGGGATGAGCAATCACTATCCAGAATCCAGGTGCTATTGCTTTTTGTAGCATTGAGGGAAACCTCTACAAGATTGGATTTCGCAATCTTCATCTTTTCATTCCAAGAGATATTGGATTGAGTATGAGATATTGAGGGCCATATAATTATTTCTTCCACATAATCAGATTCTTCATACCCATAATCTTATTCCAGAGGAGAAATTATTTTTGTGAGATTAACACCATCAGGTAGGTGAATATTGATACCTCTTTGAGAGTTGTATGAATCTATCCTATTGAATATCTACCTATAATACATAGAAATATTTCCAAAGTTATAACAATGAAAATAGTATCCATAAAAACTATTTCTTCTATAAGATGGAGGATATGAAGTCAGTCGCCTGTGTTTTCATCCCAGATCTTCCCCATTCAAGTAGCTCCTTGACTCTTCGCAGTATGAAATGGTATGGGCCAGATAGCCACTGAACTGACACATCATGAGAGGAAATGTCTTCTGACATGAATTTCTCCTCATTCATTCTTCCTTGGAAGAATAGTTGAACTGCCTACCATTTATGAAAGTTTGAGGATAATTTTTACTTCTTCTTTTAGTTTGGATTGTGGGTTTATTTTTTAGCACTTCAGGTAATCATTCAACATGTCCAAATTTCATCTTGTATTTCTTAGGGCAGTCTTTACTTCCAGCAGTTGATGTCTCAGATTCATATCCAAATCCACTCTTTCCCATGCAAGCGGGTCTTTGATCACTCAAAATTTTTCCAACCCCATCTGATCCACACTTTGATATTTCTAGTAATTCTACATATGAGAATCTTCCAAAATGGATTTTATTCTTTCCCTAATTTTTTGTTGATTGAGATTCAATTTTACTCCTAAGAGTAACAAATTCTTCCTCATGTCTCTCAATAGTCTTGAACTTCTCTTCTAGTTTGGATGAATGTTCATTTATGAACATTTCATGTTCTTCAATTCTGAGCTTTAGTTCCACAACATCATTTGTGATTTCATGTATTGAAGACTATACCATCACTAGTTCTTCTAGTCCTTCAATTTCTTCTTCAATATCATCAACATATTGAGATGATTCTTCCTCCATTTCCTTCCACTTATTGCATCTCTTACATTAATTCTCAATCTTGTAAAAAGAGTCCATAATTGGAGTCTTTGAATCACCAATAGGATTAATCTGATTATCTCTGCATTTTTGATTGAGGGATATACCTTTTCAATGGTGACCATCATGGAGGCATGGTTTCCTGTTTTAAATTTGGGTTCATTTCTTCAAAAAATTTAAGATCTTCATCTTCCTCTTCACAGACAAAACACTTCCTCTGCATTTTCTTTCAATATTTGAAGTTTCCCTTTTTGAAAAACCTTTTCTGAGGCTTCTCATTATTTTCATCTTCACTATATTCATCATTGATCTTTCTTAAACACTATGAAGCAATGTGCCAAACTTTTCTACAATGAAAACATGTGAGAGGTAACTTCCCTTTTAATTTCCCTTTCCGATTCTGGAATTTCTTTACAGTGAGAGAAATAATTTCTTTTTCTTCATCATCTTCACCGCTAATATCTTTTGATATTTTAAATTTATCCATGAACTTGAATGATATTTCCTTGCTCACACGATTCATAGCATCTTCTAGTTTGACTCTCATTTCATATGCTACCAAGCTCCTCAGTAGATCATCCAGAAAAAGTTTGGAAAGATCTCTTTGATCAAGAGCTGACACCTTTGCATTGTACATGGGTGTAGGTCTTATTAGTATTTTCCTTACAATGTCAATGCCTTTGATTTCTTCGCCTAGACACCAAATTTCTCCAACCACTTTAGTAATTTGATTGAAAAATTAGTCTGTATTCTCATATGGATGCATCTTCAGATCATCAAACTGATTGTGTCGGACATTTAATTTTGCCTCCTTCACATTTATATCTCCTTCATAAATATTTTTGAGTTTATCCCACATAGATTTTTCTAAGATGAAACCCATCACCTTTAGATAGATCTGATCAGAAAGGGTTGCGGTGAGAGCATTTTGCACTTTAGCCTCAACATCAAGAATTTTCCTATCGGCATCTGTCATAGCCAGCCCTATTGGATCAGTAACATGAATACCTTGGACAGTGGAAAAAAGGACTTCTATTCTAAGGTATTTGAGCTGAGATCTCATTCTATTCTTCTAGACTAGAAATTACTTCCATCGAAGAGAGGGACTCCCCTGACATTAATTGCATTCTCCATGACGAAAAAGCACAGATTCAACACCATCAAACATTAGGTTCTGATACCACATGTAGGACCTTGGGACACCCTGTGAGGGGAGGCTTGAATCCAGGTGACAAATTTATCTTTTAAAGTGATTTATTTTGTTCCCAAGTTGGTAGGAACTTGTTAAACCTGTATGATGAATATGATCAGAATGCAAACATTCACATGTAGAGAGATGACACAACACTTTTTACGTGGTCCACCACTAAGGGATACGTCCAAGGAGCATATGCCGACAGGTTTTCGGTCATACCAAATTCCACTAAACTTCACTAGATGTATATTATGATGGTTCGGGCACAGTCACTCTGTCCCAGGCTCACTACCTTTATAAAAGTTTTGGGATATCTCACTGTATCCCACAGGTCACTCCCGTTGACTCCCCCTGGCTAACTATCATTGGTGAAGTCCCACTCAGTTTATAGATGTGAAGGACTCTTCATCATATCTAATGAATTAGTCCTCTGTTGTATGTAGATTCTCTATTTATGTCCAACTTCCTCTCAAAGGAAATTCTCACTTTGCCCCAACGGTATCGGGCAAATTATCAGCTCTCGCGCAGCCCCAGAAAGACTGGCGTACTTCAACAACACCTGGTGCACTTTTCCAAGCCGGCACACATGTTACAAAGCTGGCATGCATGTCCAAGACAAACACTTGCACGACTCTCACTTCTTCAACACTAAACTTGCGTGACTCACACCCTTTTACCCCCAAACCGATTTCAGCGTGAAACTATCAACTATCACATTTCTTCAAATTCTGGCACGCAAGTGTCACCCCACCACCTGCACAACACCTCCTCCACCAACTCGAAACTTGGAAGACTCTCCTCCTTTCTCTCCCAAATGATCTTGGATGCGCAGAAAACAACTTTCATGCAACCTCTACTTGCGCGACCCTCCACTACTTTCTCGACCACTACACCTGCGCGATGGGAGCTCTAAATTTCTCTAAGACTGATCTTTTTCCTGAATGAGGAGGGGTGGTCCTCTATTTATAGGCATTTGGATACCCTATGCGATAGCGCACAAGTCTCCCCTCAACACACATGCTTCGGTGCGCATGTCTCTACCCCCAAAAATCACTTCTACGACCAACTTCAAAACATGGGAACCTTTCTCCCTTTGCCATATTTTTTTGTACTGATCTTGAAAAACAAAAGGCATGAAAGTTTCCATGCCTCCATGTCTTCAGCACGCAAGTCTTTTTTCTAAAAATACCTTTTCCTCATTTATCGATTTTCAAGCCCAAAATATTGGCAAACACAGGAATACGGTGCCACCTTCAATACTGTTATTTTTCTTGTTCTGTATGATCACTTTTCCGAAACACATTCTGAAAATTATATGAGGATTGAAAACAAAAAAAACCATAACATAATCCAATTAATTCCTAGTATGACCATGTTTACAATAGACTCTTGAAACATCTATTCCACGAAGGGAAATCCTGATCTATGAACCATTCTGGTCTCACGAATAAAGGAGTCACACAGACCTTTGAATAGTGCAATGAACTCTCAACAATGCTTTGTGAACAGGGGTGTCACAGAAACCATTCTGGTTTCATGAACGAAATCCTCACACAATGTGTAAAGATTTCCCTTGGACATGGAATGTTGAATAATTAAACTATATAGTTTTTTGTGAAAATAGGAAAAAGATAAATTTGAAATGTTTGGGTCTTTTATGCAGGAATTACATTCACTCATGGTTATTTTGAAAAGATACCCAATGTTCATGATTATACAAAGAAGAGGAAATTTTTTTGTGGAATTAAAAAGACAAATTGGGTAGTGGGTTACACTAAGAAGAAGGTGCATGCTTCCATGAACACTTATAAAACCACTTGAAACCCAAACTAGTGTTCTACAAAGAGAAAAAGATTATGAAAACATTTCATGTATTCTTTCAGGTATATATAGAGACTCATGAACAAATAAATGGTTATGTGTTTAAGATAACAATAAAATAATTGAAATTAACTTCATTTAATTCTTCAATATTACATGATCTAATTTGGTTGATAATTTAGTATTAAATAATTTGGGTATGACAACGATCATTCTTGAAAAATATCAATGTGTGATGAAATAAAAATGCATCAAATATATACTACGCCAAGAAGGATACAATGTTCTCAAAAAATTTATTATTATTCCAAGAAGATTAATTGTGATGATGAATATATGAGCTGATCTTTAATGATTTGATAATCACAAAATAATATTGTGATTATATTACGAAGAAAAAGAAGAAGTGATCCAACTGAAGTTGTTTATGACTTATATAGAATGTAAAAAAAAGGATGACATATGAAGAAGAGATTGTAGATGATTGTTTCCTGTTTGGAAGAGATAAGAGGAGTTACATTCATTCTATAAGGAATGTAACAATTTAAGAAGAAGGTTTTATAAGAACAATTTAGTAATGTGGCATCAAAATGTCTCAATATGTAGTTGAATTTATTGGTTTTATAAAACCATATCAACAATTGAGAAAGCTATCATCGGAGGTAGCATAAAGATCCAACCAAGAGCTATAAAACAGACGTTGTTGGACTGCTTTCAATGTTACCAATGTGTGTAGTGGTATATCCTACTCATTGTAACCACATTCAAAGAATATTTTTTCTAGTGGTTGTGTGGTTAGGATTATTTTCAGACCATTCAAGGACTAGATACTCTTTTTGAGCAGTGAACATTATAAAAATATCATGTTATATGTTTAATGATTTCATATACATTCATTTTATAGTGAAAAAGAGAATAAATATAATAATTGGTCAAGAGATATAGCAATAACAATATGGAATTTTATTAAAAAGTCTCCAACACTGATTCACCCTCATTTAAGTGTTAGGCATATCCCAAACTAGTCCTCCCAATTGATATCACAGGGAAGGTTCATGTTTTATAGTTTACCTATAGTGATTTTATTCACTTTTCAAGATTTTAGTTTCCTTCTTATTTCAAAATTGAAGTGAAATTTTGATAATGATCCAGTTATATTTGAGAAGAAGTATATATCTACCATGACCATGGCGAGCAAGAAAAAATAAAGATAATCCCAAGCTAATGAACATGCCTATACTATCTAAAGAAGATGAAGTATTTATTTCTCCATTCATAACAGATAATAAAGACATATCCAGAATGGAAATAAATGAAAAGGTACCACTTTTTTATACTAGTAATATGGATAAAATTCCTACCTCTATTGATGATGAGTAATGTGTAAGTACATTTTAAAATTATCCTCGTGATGATAATGATATCATATGTAGTGATGATTAATCTACAAAATTCTATGAATTATTAGTTGGTTGATTAAGAGTTATTATTAATGGTATTCCCTAAGAAGTTGAATCCTTTTTTGTAGAGTATTTCATTATATTCAAGAATATATCCCCCAGTTGGAAGAAGACATTGAAATTTTGGGAAAGGTCTTGTAAAAAAATGTTTGAATTTTTATTGATCTCCACATAGGTTGGACACCTTAAATAAACAAAGAGGGAACATGAAATGAGTTCCTCAAAATGTATCAAAGATGTTGATGATAAAAGTAGATTCAATGAGACTCAAAAAGAAAATATATATTCACATGAAGATGAGATGAATAAGTACATTTATGTCAATGGTGTATATTTTGAATAAACATCCAACAATATCATGTAACTTGACTTGTTCTTACTAAAAAATTATAATCTATATGAAGATAGAGTTGAAATAATGAAGAAGGTTTGTGAATAGAAGGTGAATATGATTGATGATTAAAAAATAGTCCTCAATATGAAATGTCAAGAAGTCAAAGCACATTTTTCCAATCATGATAATACTCATACTAACACATCACAAAACATGGAGACAATTACTACTCGTAAAAAATGTTCATTGGAGTATTCTAATATTGATAGACCACAACCATGTGATATGATGATCATGACCTATTATGATGATCTATCTCTAACATCTGATAAGAAACAAGTAACATTTATACAATTTTGTACTCATGTGTCTAAATATGTTTCCACAACCAATGTTTGTTGGAAGACAAATTCAAAATAAGTATGGATGAAGAAAGGTGATGAGATACCAACCACAATGGCTAGGGTGGATATGATAATGAGTATGAAAGAAATATCCCTATAGAAATAACAACAAATCTTGAAGACTATCCAACAACCTTATATAGATGATATCAATATATCAAAAATTTTGGGTCAATGTTGGTGACAGAATAATTTTGGGAATGGTGAATTAAATTGTTTGTACAATCCTCAAAATATGAAATCCTGATAGAATCCTATCTCAAGGGGGAGAAATCTAAAGATGAAGAAGAAAAATCCATAGGACTATAAGAATCATCACACTACAAATAGATATGGAATTCTTGAAAACAACTATTAAGTATGCAATGGAGGAGGTCACAAGGTTGGTACATGCTCATCTCAACATGTATTTAATTTTGATAAGAAAAGAAGATCCCAAAATCTGGATAGGAATGAAGAACTGAACTTGGAAAAAAATCAGAAGAATATTGGGAATATAAATTCTCTCAATAATATTTTAATCAAAAATAATTATAATACCTGTATTCTAAATCCAATAAGTTGATGGGTGATTCATCCAAGAGAACAACCAAAATGGATGACACCCAGAAGAACCCAAGTGAGTAATCGAAACTTGCTGCCAAAGTTTCTAATTTCATGTTAGTTATTTTTCCTAAAGACATGATATGAATGAAGAAAAATAGAGATATTAAAGCTTAAGAAAGTGGAAAATTAAATAAATAGATTCCCCATGATGAAGAAATATTGAATTAGTTGTTTGATACATCAGTCAAATCTTGTGTTAAATATGTTCACTATGAGAGATATAAGAAATATGGTCACATTGCAATTTTTTTTTTCAAACCTTATTACTAGAACAAGAAACAACCCTAAATAGGAGTTATGATGTATCATCCATCTTGACTATTAAAATGAAAATTTATCCGCACAATATAGAAGAGGACGTGAAGACATCAATTCTAAATCAATATAATTTGGAAATAAATTTCAGATTCTCAATATTGAAGACCAGATCATATGGAAAAAATTGGTTGAGAAAAACATCTCTACTATTCTTTTCATATTGACGAAAAAGGAGGTTCCACCTTTTCCTGTTAATCACTAGGTATTTTATTTGTGTTAAAAATATATTAAATTAAATGTGAATTATGTTCTTGGGGGGAAACCAGATAAGTTGATCATCTTTGATGAATATGAAGAATGTGATGTTCTATTCTAAATATAACAGATAAAGAAGATTCCATCCTTGTCGATATTATTTCATGATATCAATTTCTAATGAGGTCCACTATTAGGAACATAATGAAGAGTGTATTTCTTAAGGGGGGGGGGGGAATGAAAAAGATTCTAGAATTATTATTTCAATTAGTATCAAATCATATAATTTTAGAAAGTACATGATGATCATGTTTTTGGAAATGATATTTCTTACATAATTAATCATACTTGGTTATTGTAAATATCAAATTTCTTAGAAAGGTGGATAAATTGAATTATTCAGTGGCACAAGAAAAAAGAAAGTTCTCCAAGGTCACTTATCCTCTCTATTAAACTTGAATGTTTTTCATCTATTTGTTGAAGTGAGTACAGGAGTTCTAGGTTGATTTTGTTTATAATGATTTCATTTCACATTCAATATCTACAGTCTTTAATGAAAAAAGAAACCTCATGATGAAAAGTACAAGATTTCTCATCTCATGAGGTATCGTGATATATGGTAAGGGACAACATTGATTTCAAAATCCATTCCTCATTTTTTCTTCATCATGCACAGATCAAGTAGACATAGAGTTAAATGATGGTTGACATGTTTCATATGTATGGATTGATACCCCTCAAAATTCATTAATGTAGTGATATGTACTTTTTATTTATCGTTAATAAGTGGGAGAGAAAGTGAAATGAATTTTTGAAAAGTAAGGGGAGAGAGGAGATAATTTTTCCACACATTAACACATTTCATTGGATAGAACATTAATGTAATTTACAATAAATATAAATTGGGATATTAAAGATCCCAATTTGTGTATGGATTACAATTTTTGTCAAAATATCTTTGATGTCAATATGATTAAGCATATCCAATGATAATGGAGCTTGAAAGAAGTGCTCATTTATTATACATTGATTAAATGTGTGAATGGTTTGAGTTTGATTTATCAACATTGAGATTTATAGTGATGCCTCGATAATTGTTAAGGACTCATGGTCATTATTGTAGAATTGTTATAGATTCCATAGCACTGGATGTCATGATTGAGAAATTCGACATGTTTATAAATAGAATGATTATTGAACCAATTTTAAGTTATAAATAGATGTAACAAATGTGATATATTGGTAACAATAGTGAATATGGTTGACCTATCATCTTCATTAGAAGAAATATGATCATTTGGATTTATATTCCAAAAATGAGTATTGGAAGGGCATGAAGTATTATTTAAATAATTCAGGAAGATATGTTGAGGGATTAGATACCTTGAATTTGAATACCCTAAGTGTAATGTTTCCATGAATTTATTATTCAATATTATTTTTTTTGGGTATATTTACAAACAAAGTCCAACCCACTAAGTTGATCATCCGACCTCTACCGAGGGAATGCAAGACACTAGGTTAACCGCACCCAAGAGAAGATATCCAAGCTATCTCGCAAGAAGCATACGGGTTTTGCAAAAGCCCACATTAGTGCATGGGTAATCCCATGCATATGTTTGTACAAGGGCACCTACTGAGGTGGGTATCAAGTGCACCTACAGAACTAGTAAAGTTTAGAACTAGGATGAGGATAGTATATTTATGAACCACCCACCCCCTGTAGATATTAATTTTTAAAACACGTAGAATGTGTAAGGAATTTCAATGTGGGACATGTTTTTTTAATGAAGGGAGAGATCTTGGTCACTCATCTAATATCACGTCCTGCTCATTTAATTAGAGTCAAAAAATATTATTCATCCTATATATCACCCAACACCATCATCTTCCCCCCTCCACCACTCAACACCACCACTATATCGCTGATGAAGAAGGCTGAACTACAATAGATGATTTCTGGCCATTGTGTGAGGATCATTCCAACATCGTGAGTACCAAGTGATCAAACAGATTGAATGCATGCAAATAACACGATGGGATAAATCATGTGACATAATATTCATGATTTATATTATATGGTTGAAATTCAAATAATGTTACTGGAGGAATCTTCAAACATTGTTTCACAATGGAAGAGGCTCGATCATTCCAGAAGAATATATGCATGTGATCCTCATTGCATGCATGTGATTAGTACACATAAAAGGTGAAGCCCACTTCCAAAAAAACCCCATGTTCTCTACGTATCGTTAACCAGTGTGGAATATATAAAAATTGAATGATCCTCTCTATTAAAAGGTAAAATTTAGTATGATTTATCTTGCATGGATTTGAATGCGGTGAATATATTGTGATATTAACCTATAAAAAGAAAACCTCTATGACTGAGTGAGGTTACTACCATTGGCATACCCGAGAACTCTCATTAAAACAGATCCTCTCTGAAATTCTGTACTAAAAACCAAATGTGGGATCCACAAACCATTCTATCCTCATAAAGAATGGAGTTTTGTGGGCCTTAGAATTGTGAAAATATCTATCAAAACTGCTTCATAGATAGGGGTCTCTCGCAAACAATTCTTGTTTTGTGAAGGAGATCAGCACACTATCTGTGAAGAAATTTATTGGGAACACAACTGAGTAAACCAAAACAAAAAAAGTTAATATTTTTTAATAGAGAATGAGTAGGAAATCAAACTATTTAGGAGATTCGTGCATGAATCACATACAATCATGTGCATTACATAAAAGTGAAAAATATTTGTATGTGTGAAAGGAAGTGGAAAATTGTGTTGGTGCTGAAAATAGAAAGTGGATATTGGGTTAACAAAATATAGAATTACATGCTTCAAAGCACACATAGATAACTACTTGACACTTGAACCATTTTTGTGAAAAAATAAAAAGAAGAAAAAACATTTCATTCATTCTTGCATGCATACAAGACAAGTCATTCACAAATTAATGTTTATGTGATTTAGATACCCAAAACACAATTGAATTATATTACATTGAATACATAAATCGAACATCATATAATTGTTTTGATAATTTTGGAAGATATTATTTGGTTTGTGAAATATAGTTGCATAAAATATCTTCTTCACTATGAATGACAGCGTGTTCCCAAGTAATGATTGACTATTATGTAGGGAATAGTAATTGTGATATTTTTTGTTGAGATTATCTTCAATGGTTTGATAATAACAAAATAAGTTTGTGTTTCTAGGAAGAATAATAAAAATAAGTGATGACAGTGTAGTTTTTTTTTCACTAAAATGATATTAAGAATAAGGAAGAGAGAATAAGAAGAAAGATAGCTTTTAGTTTCCTAGTGTGGTGATTTAAGAGGAGATATTTGGAATCTTATATGAAATTAACAAAGTATAGAATAAGGATGGGGATGAAAAAAACATTACCATGTCATCAATAGGTCAAAACAGGTCGAAGAATTTATTAGTGATATAACCCTTATCGACAAGGAGGAAATGTCTTGGGAGGAAGTATAACGATCCTGCCAGGAGTTGTAAAACATGAACTATTGTATTATTTTTAGTGATACCCTTGAGGGTAAGGATATATCCTAATCAATATATACACATTAAAATGATTCTTTTCTTGTGGTTGTGAGGTCAGGATTATTTCCAAACCATGCTGAGGAATAGATACTCTTGTTAAGTCATGAACCTTACCAAAATATCATTTTTATCATTAATATTTTCAAGTACATGCATGTGATAGGGAAAAAATAATTTGAGAGTGAAGATACATACGTTTCAAGAGGTATAAAGATAAAATTATAGAATTGGAATAAAAATTCAGTAACATTGATTCCCCTACTCCCAATGATAGTCATATCCCAAAATTTTCTTTACATGAAGGTTTATGGACTTTAGAATATTGAGAATCATTGGGGTTTGTATTGAAACTATATTAATTGACCTTGGTTCATGACATACCATATATATTTTAGATATAAAATAATATTTTAGGGCACATCATGATTTGATACAATGAATATGAGACTAACAAACAACCATGTGATTTGGAATCACTCGAGGTGCACAGATGTAGGAAATGTAAATGCATCATGATGACTTCTATTTTAATTTTAATACGTGATTGTGGTTTTGGGGATGTTAATATGAGATAAATGAATATTAATTCAAATTATCAATTTACTATTGGGATTATCATGTACATGTTTTCCTTTTCATCTATGGATCACCGTAGTAATCTATGTGTGGTTCATGTATTGGATGTAAATCTACTAATCTGGTTGAATAATGAAGGGTTTACTGAGTTTAAGAGGGTGATAAATGGAACCAGATATTGAGATATTTCCATAATATATAATTAAGGATATATTAGGTAATTGTTTTTAATATGTAGATATAGATATAGTTGGAGAAGCACATGATCACCTTTTGTTTGATCATGATTTGTTTTCAGTTAGTGGGTCGCAAAAAATATTATTCATATTCGATGGGATATGATTCTATAATAGACATTGTAAAATATTGAAAAAAATATGGAAGATATTTCATAAGTCCAATTCTAGAATTATTTAATGTTAGTGATCCCATCTTCTACTATATTTGAATTTATGATGTTTGTTCTTCATCCAATTATGTATTAAAATATGTCTATGTGTGAGATTTAGATCTAGTTCAAGGATCTATTTTTCTATTCCTATGAAACTTTTGTGGATGTGTAGTCATATGTGGGTCAAATTGAAAAGGAAGTCCATCCTTATATCCCGTATGATGTTTTTACCTTTTTTTCAATTTATTCGGAGGTTTAGAATAAGGATGTGGTTATCAATAACAAAAACTAATATGGAGGATTTTAATTATATGGGAACCAATAGGATTCCTGGTGAGATTTTTTCCTATAGTATGTTAGAGGCATCATGTCCTTTGAGGTCCTTCCTTGTAGGGAGTTGACATAAGTAGTATTCCTTCTATATTAGAGGGGATAGTGGTTTCTGTAATTTTTCTATGGGATTGGAGATATTGTGGTTCATATATGGGGTTCATGGCCTTCATCAGGAAAATTGTCTACTGGATGATAGAGAACATTGTGATAGTGTTCGATAAGATCATCATTCACCTCCACAATATCTTCTAGAGTGGTGATATTAGAAGTATCGGTAATAGAATTAGGATCCATTGGGAGGTGATAAATATGGTGGAGATCAAAATTAGGATGTTCCAGGAATTCATCTACCTTGAATAGAGCATGGTTATGTAGGTGGATTTCCTCATAGTGGTAAATAAGCTGGCCAAGGATATTTAAATTCATTTGAGGTGGTCATTACAAAGGGGCCATAGGTCAATATATGCACACACATATTTTCATCTACACTTTTCTATATAATGTTTAATTAATTAGCTTCTCACTACATTTTTTCACCTGATGTATTTCATTCAATGGGACAATTCATAAGATGGAATATCATTCCCCATGTGTTTACAACAATATTTGGATTCTAGAATAAATTCTTCAACGATTATTAGTAGTGTGGACTGATGCTGGATCCACATGAGTCAGAGGAGGAACATTTTTTTATATAGTTGCATCTATACATTGTCATCATTGAAATAAAATGGTTTTGTTGTGTGGATGATATTATGGGATCCTTTTTTAGGGGTTTTATGTTCTTCTATGAGATTGATAGTTTAATATTTCCATTGGTGTGTTGATATTTCAGGTGGTCAATTTAGGTATGGGGACAATTCATTCATTTTTGGATGTTTTTTAAGGAATCATTTGGTTCAAGGGTTGATGAGTCTCATTGGATTGTATAGGATTTTTTAAAGCTTTTATAAATGGATATTTTAAGGTATCTTGTTAGAATAATGTTAATATGGGATATGACTAGGGCCCAATAATTCTGTTATTTCAATGGAACTTTATCATATAGAACACTCTGAGTTGTAGGAGTTATTGATTAAAATAGATGATCGGATGTAGAATGGTTTCATCAGGCCAATGTTTTTGATGTGGGGGTGCATCAATGTTATTTTACAACTATTAGGATGGTAGTATGATAATTTTCAATGACATATGAAAGATAAACTAGGTAAATATCCATAAACATTAACCTATTTTGAGGATATATGATCTTCTTAACCAACAGAGATTGTGGAATTGGATTTTTAGGACTTATTTACTATATGTATATCACTAGTTTAGGGTTAAATAAAAAGATATTCAAAATACTAATATTAGGTGAAGGTTTGGAAACTTCGTGTTTTTGTCACGTTGTTCGATTTCATTTACACATTGGCTGTATTAATTGGGATCATGAGATCTATCATCCATGAATTCCTAGAGATATTCACAATCATGTTCATTTATGACATAATTATCAATTTGATGTTAGTGGAAGAGAATATGATATTCTCATAGATAGTTTTATAGTTCATCAATGATATAAGATATATAGAATGCTTTCTGATTGCATGTTTTTTGACATGATCGGTTCACTTTCATGGGAATGTGGTGTCTGATTTGGATGTGGTATTAGACCCATTGATGATTGAGGTGGTTGTTACATGGGAATCACCCATGAATGTGGGGGAGTCTCATCATCTCATTTTTTCTTACAGGATTTTAATAGATGTTTTTATCTAACATCTAATATATTGTGAACCATTGAAATAATTTACTAGTAATGTCCATGATTTCATATGGAATTATCATTATTTGGATGTTTTTGACTATCTTATGGGGTTTGTTTCATTTCTCTAGTTCTTTAGTCTCTATATGAGTGATTTTCAATTTATGTGTTCTGTGACACATCCAGTTTGATCTTTTGAAGTGTCTTGATTTTGTAGACCTTATTCTCCTTTTTTGGATCTTGTTATTTACAACAAGATGAGAATAACTATTCCTACCCAAATATTTTCATAGAAGTTGTTGCCTTCACGCTTAATTTGTGGTCACATTAGATTATAAGGTATTTTTTATGGTCTTCACTAATCAAAATAGGTTGAGGTATACCACTTATGAGCATGATTTGAATCATTGGAAATACATTTAAACCATGTTTTTCCAATATAATTATTTTTTGATCTCCAAAACCTCAATATATGGGAATACTATGGATACCACATTGAGAAGGAATTCATAGATGAATGGTTTTGGGAGTTTTTATATTCTTCTAGTGAGATAGTGGAGTTGTTGTCCTGAAAATTGGAAGATATGGTGAATTATTGTTGATGATTTCTATTTTAATTGATAGTGTAGTCTTCATTCAAGTGGTGGGTGGAGGTGTTATGGTGGGGAGATTCAAAGGAATTGGTGATGCACTATCTTGTTACCCATGATGATGTTGTGGATTTATAGTTGGAGGATCGTCAAGAACACTTGTTGTTTTAGGGGGGGATTTATTTTTTATATAGAGATACTTAATGGATTACATTTTGAGTTTAATAAATTGAATTTATAGGTACAATTGGGGTGGGGGGCTTCCATGATGTAATTTGTATTGATTATAATGTTTTTTCCCAGTATAAAATTGATGGTGGTAGTGTTTTTGGTTCAAAGTCTAGTTTTCCTATAGGTAAAATATGTGCATCATGATCCATGAGGACTATTGTAGCCATACCTAGTTCATGAGTTGAAATGGGATGATATATTGATGGAATTATTCCCTAGGTTATGAAGATCATATTTAGTTTTTAATGATATCTTGGTAACCATGTATTGCCTAATGAAATTATCTAACATCGTAGTGATCATGGAGTAAATAAACATGGATATTTTATAGTTGAGGTATGTGGATAGGGTGGTGTGGTTAAATAGTGTTATAATTTTTAATTTCTTGTAGGATGAAAACAATTCCTCTTCATTTGTCTGATGTGGATAGATGTATGACTTTGGTACTCAGTTACACCACAAAAGATTCCCCCCCTCTGAAAAATGGATTTATCAAGAAAATGATTCAGTGGATGGATGATATATTGCCTACATGTATCTTTATCATTTGAAGATCATGGGAACTTCACTTTATCTCATTTGAGTTTTCTTATAATAATTAAAATCATACATCTATTGGGATGGTCCCATTTCATGATATTTTTAGGATGTATTGGCTTTAATTGTATTGTTGGGTCCATGTTAGTGATCCATCAGTTTTCATTCCCAATGTGGTAAAGACCCCAAAAGAGAATGTTCACCAAATTTTTGAGAGCATGAAATGTGTTTCTGAAATGAAGATGGAATAAGGGGATTACGTGAGGATTCACTATTTTTTGTAGATAGAGACCACATGTTCCTAAAGTTATACCATAGACCTTATAGTAGAGGTTTAGTAGGGGGAGTAAGTCCTTCAATTTGTTTTGGGCCTTATGTGGTTCTGTGAGCATTTTTTTAGGTGGATTATTAAAAGGAACTTCTTCCAAAAGAATACTAGAATCATGAAATCTTCTTTGTCTCATAGCTATAAAGGTATCATTATGATGACTCCAATGTCATTCATAGGGTTAACTTGGATATCGTGAATTACATGATGTTTGTGGAGCCTCTTTTAAAAATCTAGGATCTTTAAGTGATAATTATATACGTATGTATCAATATATTGGTTTATTTGTATTGGAGACATGGGAGATAAGAATAGATTACATTGGATTTTGAGACACATCAATGTGCCATGTTTCCTAATATTTTGAGAGTACATGGGAGTGTGAGACACAACAATATGCTATGTTTCCTAATATTTTTTGAACTTGTATTTTTTTCCATATATTTATTGATGATATATGTTTTACTCCCCATTTTTATAGGATAACTGGTTACAAATTGTATATATGATGTTTAGTTAATATATCAATTCATACGTTGAATGGAAAATAAGATCCCATATTTGGAAAAAATAGACCATGGATTGATTGAAACTCTTGGAGCTATTTAGTGTCATAGAAAATGAATAGTATCTTGACATTGGACTGTTGGAGTTGGTGCAGTAAAATAAACTTCATTGTACTTTATGATAACATATAATCATTGTTTTTATTATTAATAAACTATATATTAGAAAATATTAGTTATTATTCATGATATAGTATGTGATAATTTCCTAAGAGTAGGTATTGCACTAAAATGATATAACAGCTCTCTACTACGGTGATAGATAAGAAATGAAATGAAGCTATCCATGAATATACGTTATATAACAATATGATATCATTTGGGGGACACAAATGATATAAGTTATCAAGGGTGGATACTCAAAGTACAATGAGAAACAATCTAAATTTGTACACCCTTAGTAATATCTAGTACGATATTTTGATAATGAGGTATGCTGGTAAGAAATAAAAAGTTTGATCTATCATTGCATATTTCTTTATTCAGACGAGTGTGTTAATCTATATACATTAAGATTGTTATTAATGAATATTATGAGTTTGTGCTCTGATGTATTGACTAACACCATAATGACATATGTTCATGGTGAGGTGGGATACATTGGGCGCGTCATAAGTAATATTTCAATAATGAAGTATGAAGGAAATTATTTTTACCTTACATTTTAACAAAAGTTTATATCATCTACCCTTTGATGGAAATGAAAATCCTAAATAAATCAATGGCCATGGTGTTCTATAGGAATGCTCTATTTCTATAACGTCAATGAAACAGAGTTTGACCACATAGGTTGATGTCACCGACATGCAACCTACTTGATTTTATATTTCATGATAAATGGATTATATTATTGATTAAGCATCTATATGAGGTTACATGTTATTGTAGCATTAAATATATTCTTTATGGAAGTCTTTGCGTTTTTCATGAGGTTTACAATTTATTTTAGGACACTTCTCCTAAATCCACTAAGAAAGAGACCTTGAGAGTCTATAACTATGTGTATTCAGAATCAAAAATAAATGATATATTATTAATTATTAACTAAAAGGTTGAATAAATATTTTTCTCAGATGTGGTTTAATAATTATTCATGTATTTTTGAGTTCATATATATTGTTACCAGTTATTTTATAGCATAAAATGTGAGTAGAATATTTAATAAATATATATTTTCTATTTATGTGAATATAATATCTATTTATTAAATATAAAGACATTATTAAAAGTCCGATAAATATTATAGAGGAATGGAGGAACATTATTTTATATCTAATGAGAAATAATAAATATTTAATAATATTTTTTAAAATAATCTTTAATTATGATTATCTAGTTAAGAACATGTCGAGAAATATTATTATTATTATTATTATTATTATTGGACATGGGGTTAATCTAGGATTAAATAAATAATTGTTGGAACATGTGAAATTATTTTATTTTTACCCTAGAAGTATATAAACACAACCATGTTATTTTTTTCAAATAAGATAAATATTTTTATTGGTTGTGCACAAAGGATTTGGAGAATGTTATCTAGCCCTAGAGTGCTATGCTCTCCATAAATGCTCCCAAGAATAGAGAGCATAATTTTGCTTCCAAATCCTCTAAGGTCAAGAGAGATCAAGGATTACACTTTGGAAGAATTTCTCGTGGAGATCATAGGTAGAAGATGAAAGCACAATGTTCTACCATACGAGCACTCGACGTTTATTTCGTTGAAGTCCGTATTTTTTTGGAACACATGTGGATCACCGCGAGAGGGTATCTACACTTGATTCCAACAATACAATGTCTATGAACTATAGATCTGTTACCAAATCAATCAATTAATAAATAATTCCATCAATTCATTTCTTTAATATTTAAATTAGTTTTAAATAATACGTGATGATCCTCTATCTAGTTCTGACATGTGTACCCTTTTTTAATTTTATTTGTCCAATTATGTAGATAAAGGGTGTGTTTCCCCATTCAGATCTTGGAATTGTCATCAATAATGAAAAAATAAATGTTGGGCACCACCCATCACATTCATCCACTATTACCAGAACCTACAAGTGGTTTAATAGAGATCACATAATCATCTATTATTATTTATTGACTATTATTGTATAGACATTTGTAATTCGGTTTTTCAATTTAGATTTAATAATTCTTTTATTTTGAATTGTGTGATATATTTCTTCGTCTATTATTTCTTATAGATTTAAAATAAATGATTAATTTTATTATCAAAATGAAATTAAAGACCTTATCCAGAGTTTACAATGAATCTATTTGAATAACATAGTAGTACATTCCATGCAACCGTAGTTACACGCCAAGTAGTTTTGTAGAATTCATCAGGAAATAATTTGGGAATATATCGAGTCTTATTCATTAATGAAACATAAATTTTTTAATACATAAACCAACATGTTGAATCAGAATGTGTGGCACACTATTAAATGGATTACAAATCGTGTAGAATATATACACCATGTGTAGTCCCTTTGACTCACTAACATGTTTTGTATTACCGTACACGATGAACCTAACTCGTGACCGTGTAATTTTGATATCACATGGAATGTAGCCCCTTAGACACCCTATCCACTCCATTTCCATGCCATTCTTTACACACAGAGTCCATAGGTTTGTGTCTCGGTAAGACGGTTAGATCTATACATGTTGTGTGCTATCATGTACATGTCGTGTAATTATACCAAATTACAATGATTCATATTTCATTTGGATATTATATCATCAGTGTGGCATGTACTTATATGTGATCACAATGATACAGAACAACATGTGATAGGTTATATAAATATATATGTTTAATTAATATCTATTTAATTCTTAGATCTGTATATCATGTATGAGGCATATTACAATTTTTCACTCAACATTCATTGAATCATAACACATGACTGTAAAATCAAGTAATTCTTTATGTCATCTCAAAAGTACAAATTATTATTTTCTGAGATAATTTGTGTATGAACAATGTCACAAGAGTAAAATATTATACTATAATAATAGATATTATGTATAATTGGATGGTTATTAATCATGTTGACACCAAGGAATGTTTATTTATTTAGATAATTTTAAATGTGTTTATTTAATTTGTTCATAACTAAAATGGAATTGAATGTCAATTAAATTCATATAAGAATTAAAAAATTGACTAATTAAACATATCCATTAATCTATTAAAGCTCAATTTATCAAAAATAAGAAATATTAAGAATTTAATGCTTTTTAAAAGAGTAATTTGTTTCAATAATGTGGATGATAATGATCAAGAATAGACCATTGTATGTGATTGGATTCATCTAATTTATTATTAAATTTAATCATTTGCCTACTTGACTTCTCTCCTCTTATTATGTGGGGAATGTGTTCTCATGATTTCTTTTAGCCAAACCCTTCTCCTTTAAATAAATGTGAGTAAAATAACATGCAATGTATTGATATCCCAAGATGGTAGAGGCAGTTTTTGTTTGGATATGAGTAGAAACCAATCTACGTGAGATATATTGGTGTATAGATGGAATAATGTAAACATGAACATTATTTAGTTCAAGGTGATTCTCTCCAAAGTCATTGGTTAGTTATCAACAACTTGATAAACTGGCCATTAGTATAAGATTTTGATTATAACTTATAAAATATTTTTTATTTCTAGTTACATTTTTATTTAATTATGTATGTTTTTCACACTCACAAAATTAATGAAATCAAGGACCCTAAAATATAAAACAAAATAAAATTGGATACTCCTTAAATATTTTCTAATGAATTTTTAATCACGTCAGTAGATACACATAATATTAATATTAATGTAATGAAGATAATAATGGTAAATTTATGCATAATGGAGAAAATTCATCAATTATATGTTTTAAATTTTTATATCCTTCCATTACTTCGGTTAAAAATAAACCATAGTATGATGTTCTTGAACAGCCAATGTTGGGGTGCCTTCTATTATAGAGGAATTAAAACATAATGTTTTTGGTTGAATAAACATTTTTCACATCAATGGTTGACTTCTAAAGAAGGACTTGGTGTTGCTGAGAGTCAAGGTTTAAAGAGATCTAAATTAATGATTTCAGGATTGGGGAGTCCACTAAATAGTTCAAGGAACTATGAATTAGTGTAGTTGGCATTTATATTGACTATATAAAACCATTTGAGTTACATTACTTACTAATTTTGTGGTTATTAGAAGGGTAATATGTATCCCTTCCACTATAATATCCATGAAACATTATATTTTGAAGCTAATGGTAATGGCTATTGGGTTTCGATAAAATAATGGGAAACTAATATGTATAATATTTATTTATCTATTTAAATTTATAAGTTAAATTACTATAATTATACTTATCACATTTGTATAAACAATAATAAGAAATGAATCAAACATATTTGGGTGATCCACACATGATAAGTAAAGCCTTCTCATGGGCACTATTATCCCAGAGTTATAAAGGCCCGTATTTATTATCCATCAATGTGAAAGGTAAATTTATGTGATTGAAGAACATATTCCTATTGTTCCTGGTATTGAGGAAAGTGATGAAGTGTTATCTCTCCATGATAATCCTCTGTATGTTGATATAGATGTTTAGCGCTTCATGTTATCAGCCATGTCCCATGGGGTTTTTAATCATTACGAGGACTTGGATGCATATTGGATTACGTTTCACCTTATGTATCTCTATCAATTGAAGGAGAGACAAGATATTTATGAGATCTTCAATTCATTGTTTATAAATAAATTCAGAGATTATTTGCTAGTTGGTCATCATGTATTCAATCTCATTGGCTACATTAGATGCTTAGAAAATATTGTGATTAAATTCTATGATGAGTTGTATAAAAATATCATACATTAATACCTACCTTAGAGATTACCTTGTTTTATTATTAATTACAATATAATAAATAATTATAAGACTCTTTCGTAATATCTTACATTGATTAACAATGTGGATAAGGATATGGGGCATGATAATCAAACAACACTTATAGTGACTAGAAAGGGAAGAACAACGAAAAGGGGCCCCATGCATATAAATAATATAAATCTCGTAAGGATTATACCTTATAAAAAAGGAATACATAGTGGCTGTCCAACCAAATGGAGGATTTATGTTTTTCATTTGAAAGGGTGGGCCTCTAGAAGAGGAACTACTCACAAAATTACGGATAGTCTAAAGGATCATTCATTACCTTGTAATATATCATGTTTTACACATTGGGTATTAGATATAGCTTCTTGTTCCCACATATGTTTCCAAGTATAAGAACTAAGTTTATTTCTAATGATTCCCAGAAAATAGGTGTATCATAGAGATTCTAATGGTGAAAGGCTCATTATTCAAGACATTGGGTACTACCACCACTGATTTTAAAAAAATAATTATTTTTCTATTAAGAGATTGTGTTTATGTACCAATGGTTACAAGTAAAACTATATTTGTGTTATACATAGATGCATATATGTTTATTTAAAAGATTGGAAATAAATGATGTATTTTTTATAAATAAAAAAACATATTATGGTATGGATCATTTAAATAATTGTATTTTTGTATTATATTTAAAAAATAATGTGTTGTAAACTGATAATGAATCATGTTTACATGAATAAAAAAACCAATCTACAACATCACCATCATGGTAATGTAGAAGATATGTTTTTGAAAAAATCAATGTCAATATGGGTTTTTTTGACTCTTGTAATATAAAAAAAATGAAACATTTTAGGCAGGATAATGGAAAAAAAAAATTCATTTGGTGGATAGGATGAAGGGTCCACAGAGCTCTAAGTAGTGGTACACACTGATATGTGTGGACCATTTATAGTAAAATATAGAGATGTAAATTCTTACTTCATAACATTATCTTATAACATTAGTAGATATGGATATATCTACATGATGAGGTTTAAGTCTGGGTGTGATGAGATATTAAAGGAATTCAATAATGAAATAGAGAATAAACATAGAAATAAGATAAAGTTGACTCTATCAGATTGATGTGATGAATATATTAATTAATATTCCATTAATTTTATAATGAATTTTGGGATTCTATCACAACTCACTCCACCATACACACCACAATTGAATGTTGTTAATGAAAGGAGGAACAATACATTGTTAGACATGGTAAGGTTGATGATGGGTCATGGAGATCATTCATTATCCATTTGGTGATATGGATTAAAACCTATGGCCTAAAAATTAAACAATGAACCAATTAAAGAAGAAAATGATATTCCCTTCATGTTATGGAGTGAAAAGAATCTTTTTTTGTTTTATAAAATTTTATGGTGTTGTGAAGAAATTTTTAAGGCATTATCATGCAGCAAACTAGAACCTTGGGGCACAGAGAGTATAATTGTGGGGTATCCTTAGTGAAAAAATGTATACTACCAATAAAACCCCTAATATAAGAAAGTGAATATCTCTAGAAAATCCAAAATTCTTTAGTGGGAGAACATCCATAAATTGTATAGTGGGAGTAAGATTGACATTGATGATGTTGATTCTCAAGATAAGAAAGATTTTGAGTAGGATCATTTTCCATAGCTCCCTGTAGAAGAAAAAGTTCCTGAATCACATGTAGTCTATATATGTGTGAGAGAGGTAAGTGAAATAGAGATATATGGTTTTATAGTAACTAAATATGTTTAATTATTGTTGGATGATGATGATGAACCTATATCCTATATGGAGGCAATATAGAACTCATAAGATGCAAGATAGAATAAAGATGTGAATTATGAAATGGATTCCAAATATTAGAACGATGTTTTCATTACCATCAGTGTACTGGTTAATGTAAAACCTTTCAGTGTAAAATTGGTATACAAGAAAAAATTGGACATGAAAGGTAACAAATAGCTATAATGAAATAATACAGGATAAAGGGTTTAAACAACATCATGTAATTCACAATGATGAGTCCTTTTCTCCAGTTTTCATGTTTAAATGCATCAAAATTCAACTATACATAGAAACTTACCATGAATATTAGATTTTTTAGATGGATGTAAAAATTTCATTCTTTAATGGGAATATTTAAGAATATGTCTATATGACACAATCATAATGGTTTGTAACTCAAGTTGATTCCATACGAATTGGAAAGTGGTAGAGATCCAATTATTGATTTAAGAAAACATCAGGGTCATGCAGCATTTGATTCGATTAATCCATAAAATATTTTCAATTAATTAAGAATGATTGTTAATCATGTTATTACATATAGTTTAGTCAAAATGTGTTCATTATCCTATTATTATATGTTGATGACATTTTACTTATTCGAAATTAAAAACAGGACTTACAGTCTGTTAATGATTGCTTAAAAAAAGGTTTCTTTATGAATGACTTGGTTGAAGCAACCAACATTATAGGGTTCATGATAATTAATTATCAATCCAATAGGCTTCTTAGACTATGTCAAAGAACATATATTGACCAAATACAGAAGATATTTATAATGGAATAATCTGAGAGGGTATTTTTTATAAGGTTACATGGTTTAAATATTTATAAGTAAATGTATCGTCATACATAACAGGTGATAGGGAGAATGGATAAGAACCCATACAATTTTGGAATATGATCAATCATATAAGAAATTTTATGGAATAGAATTGATTTTTCCATTTCATTGATCATAGTCGGTTGATATCTAGTAGACAAAGGAGAACAACATTGGACTACTATTAAGGCTATCTTTATGTATCAGAGAATAACAAAGGATACATTTCCAGAGTTTGTAAGAGATGAAGAGAAGGTTGTCATGTGATATATTGATTCTAGTATTCAGATAGATAAAAATGATCTGAAGTCACATTAAGGACTTATTGTCTGTCTCAATGGAGGAGACATAATCTAGAAGAGATAAATGCATAAAGTTATCACCAATTCTATATAAGTATTTGAGTATATAGTGAATTATAGAGATGATAAACAAAAGGATTGGATATGAAACTTTATCTAGGAGATTAATGTGGTAACCTGAATTATAGATCCTATCATATTGTATTATGATAATACTATAATAGTGAATCTTCCACAGGATCCATGGTCACACCAATAAACAATCCACATAATCCAGATATATTACCCATTAAGTGATATTTATGAATGGGGTGATGTACTCAAAATCAATGTACCCATGGAAGATAAATTGTTGTAACCCTATAGTAAAGACCTATCTCAACAGAAGCATGATTATCATGTGAGTGCTAACTAACAAAAGGTTGTTAGTAGTTTGATCAAGTGAATTTTGGATTCTATTGGAGTTATTTCCCTAAAACATACTTCATTTTACATTATGATAACATGTATTCATTAGTTTTAATAGTAATAAACTACTTATCACATCATTATTGTTCTTATGCATGACATATTTTTTGATAATTTCCAAAGAGTAGCTGTGTCACTAAAAATTTAGAGTAGTCCCCTCTATTATTAAATGATGAATGTGTTAAGAAACTATTATTGAATATATGTAATATAGTTGGATGATGACATTTTAGGGAAAAAAATTATACTTGTTATCTTTTTTGAAAACTCATTGGAATTTGATGAACCTTCTCATAGTGTTTGACCTTGGTAATATCAGATAAAATATTATGAGAATGTGACCCACTAGTTGGAAATCCAAATTTCTATGTGTCCTTGTATATTTCTATTAGATGATGTATGAATTTTTTATTAATATAAATGAATATTATGACTTGCGTTTTTTGATGTATTGGTGAAACCCATGATGAAATATGATCGTGGCAAGGTAGGATACGTTTGGTGCATCATAAGTAATATTGTCTTAATGAATAATGGAATAAAGGATTTTTTATTCTATTTTAACATAAATTAATATCTTGGGCCCTATGATGGAAATGATATTACCAAAATAAATCCATTTACATGATGTTGTATAGGATAATTCTATTTCTGTAATAGCAAAGAAAGAAAAATTGATCACATAGGTTGATGGCACCGACATTCAACTTTATTGAGTTGAGATATCATGATAAGAGATTACATTAAATAGTAAACATCAATATGAAGAAACATATCATTGTGAACTTAATTTCATTGTCTATGGGATACCTGGAATGTTACTTGACACTAACCGTGGACTTTAGGCTATTTTTCCTAATGCCATTTTCAAAGAGGCCTAGGGGGTCACACACTATGTGTATCTAGAATCACAGTTAAATAATATATTATTATTTATTATTTATCTATTTGAAAAATTTAAATTACTAAATGTGGTTTAATAATTATTCATGTATGTTAGATAACATTTTTCCCGTCACTAGTTATTCAAGAGAATATAATATGAGATGAAAATTTAATAAATATTTATTTTCCATTAATGTAAATATAATATTTTTTTATTTTTATTGAATAATTACATAATATTTATTTAATATATAAATAGATTACAATAAAATCCCAATAAATATTTTTTAGTAATGGAGAACTAATATTTTAGGTCTGGTGGGAAATAATAAATATAGATTTTTTTTGATTAAATAGTATTTAATTAGAATTTTAAGGTTGAATAACTAGATATTATGATATATTAATATTATTTGACATGGGGTTTCCCATGTATTAAGTAAATAATTATGTTATCTTCTGATATTAATTTATTTTAACCCTAACAGCATATAAATTTAATTATGTTATTTTATTAAATATGACAATTCATTTTGTTTTGGCTGTGCACAATGGGTATGGAGAATCCTCTCAAGCCAAAGAGAGATTTTCGATAAAAGAATTTTTACAATAAGGGAGTGTAATATTCCTCCACTAAATCCCCTAAAATCAATAATGAGAATGGAGAATTCATTGGAAGCGGTTGTCGTGTTGATCATAGGCACATAACACAAGTACAAGGATCTGACATGCTAGGACCAATAGATTCATTCAGTGAAGTTTGTTGATTCATGTAACACATGTGGATAAATGATATAGTGAATCTATACTTCATTACAACAAAACAATGCCGGTGCACCATATATGTATGACATGATCTAAAAATGAAAAAATATTTTGATCTGGGTAATTCTTATTTAATTAAATTAATTATAAATAATATTTGGACATCCTATCCCTAGTACCAGTGTGATGAACCTTGTATGATTTTGTGGGTCCAATTATTTTGATTATAAATTATAACATCCTTTTGATCATTCATTGGTCATCAATCATGAGAAAATTCAATTTTGGGAACTTCCCATGGCATGCATCCACTGTTCCAAAAACCGACCGGGAGATGGAATTTCATGAATTGGGTAATTGGGGATATTTTGTATGTTGGTTATATAATTTATTAAATAGGGTATGTGTGGGGGTTGAAAATTGTGTGCATGTGGTTGTGCAGAAGACATGAGGATTTTCTTTGTGAGTGATCTTTTACCGTTTTAATTTGGTTGGGGTGTTTGGTTAGATCTGGGGTTTTGGATGTAACAAGATCTGTGAGAGGAATCTCGGGAATGCGTTTTTGGACTTTTTAATTATTTTATTCCAGATTATTTATTATAATTTTGGAAAAAATATTTTGAGATGTATCAGATGTAATATCTAGGACCTTACAACCCATTACATTGTGGGATGTTATAGGGTAGAGGTTTCTAGAAGACATTACAAGTCTTCTGGTGGTGTTTTGGAGGAAAAATTAGTGTTTTATAGGATAATTATATAACAGGAATGTAATTACTGAAATTAGATCGTATATATAGATTTTGAAGGTAGATCATAACTATATATCATGAAGGAATATCATTATGGTATATCCTTTCGATAGATCCTATTTGTAGTAGATGAAATTAAGCAGTAGCATATGATGGTAGATTATGGTGGTATATTCTTATGGTATATTCATGTGGTAGATTATGATGATATAATATGGAAGTATATTCTAGTGATAGTTTCTTGTTTTATCTTCTATAAATAGATTATAATTTAAGTAGACATAGTCATGTAGTGGCATATTATGATAGCATTTCATGGTAGCTTTTGACAGTACCTTCTAGTGATTGCTTCTTACGGTATTATCTAGTGGTAGTAGACTCTGGCTTTTGGTAACATCTAGATGTAGCTTATGGTATTGTATCCTCATGGTAGATTTTGGGGATAAATAAAAACTGGAGGTATTAGATGTATCCATTGATTGTACCTCCATTTTGTATTAACTGGTAGTATCATGTTCATGATTTCCTTGAATTTATAGATGTCACCTTTTTACATTGTTTAACATAGGATGGTTTTAACTAATTATTTAATGGAAGTAATGGTTTCTTAAAAATCGGATATATATATATATATATCCACAATTCCATAACATTTCAATTTATTGAAATTGATATTTAACATTGAATTTAATGATAAACACAATAATGGTTAATTAAAATCAATTATATGATTTGAAATCATAATTTCTTTCTATCTATTGAATATAAAATTAATATCTTTACTTTGTTCCTTCATGCTTCTTTTCTGTTCAGACCATTGGCTCCAAAGACCGTACCTTGGATTCATGGAACCCTATTTTCACACATTTGAGTTATTTTTGCAACTGGTTTCATCCTTTATATACAACCCATTTTCTTATGTACTGAATCACACGAAGCGTCAATCATCATGGTTGGGTATCCTTAATCACTATCTAATTTGTTTTATAAAGTATGGATATGTTTTTTGATCCTTGAGAATATGTTTTTAATCATACATATTTATGATAAATATCTAATTTAATATAAATTTTTGTAATTCCCCAACCCCAGTTACACAGAGTTGGTGCGTTTTTACATAACATTGGTATGATCCCAAGGGTTCAATTCCCAAATGACAGATTCGTTTAGTATCCTTAGATGTACTAGATACATTCAAAAGTTTTACATTACAATATAAAGTAATGAAACAACAACATTGTCTCCATTGACAACATTCATATCCCTTTAAATATCCTTGTATGTCATTGATAATATACTTTGTCGCATCCTTGAAAAAATAAAACATAGAAACGGGTGAGATCAAATTCTCAGTAAGAGTAAGAAATACAACATAAGATAACATAAGCATTTGGCATGATGAATAATTGAAAACACAGGCCTTTAAAAATAATAAACATGTACACTTTATGAAAGGAATATGAGATTTGTAAATAATTCCATAATAAAACATAGTCATGGGTATTCTACTAATAAAATAACCACATAAACCACAAATATTTTTTTCCTAATGAGGGAATGTACAATGAAGGACATTCTAAATTTTTTTGTCAAGGCCTCAACCAAGATATCTAAAAATGATTAAGGAATCTTCCAAAAAAATATATCACATTGGGAAAGGTCTCTTCCAATTCAATGTCTAAGTGTCTTATAAGACCTACCGATGCACCAAGGAGTTATATCAGGCTTCACCCGTCACATACTAATTGCAATACATTCCTCATAGGAACAGATTGAAACATAACATAAACATTCAAATTAAAACTCGCATACAAAATTTAAATACATTAAAAATAAACCATTAATTGTATAAAACTAACAAATCCAAAGTAAACCATATAAAAAAACCTAAAATACAATATGAATGCATTTTATCATATTAAATAAACTTCAAACTAGTGTAAAATTTATCAAAGGATTTTGAAATAGATGAAATCAAAACTATTTGAGATAAATATATCTTTCTATTTTGAAATCATTTAAGAGTAACATAATTATAAAAGACAACATTTATTTTGAAATATTTTTATAATATTGTAAGGAAATATTTGAAAATGGTAAAATGGTAGAAATTATTTTCACCCATCGTGTATGTTAAAAAAAAGACATTTTTACTGTAATATTGTTGAAAAGGTCATAATGTACCTTGTTTGGAAAACGACTGAAAGATTTATTTTAAAAAATATAAAGTCAAATAAGATTATAAATGACTTTAACCCATAGTCCAGTAAATAGTACAAATGTTTTGAATTACATTTTTATGAAAACACAGTTGTGGATGAGAAATAGGTCACAGGAGATACTTACGTATTAACAACCTCAAATGAGTAAAGAGATTGTTAAATTAACCCTTAACTTGTATATTTCCTTTATCAAGGGTATATTAACCTTATTTATAAAACATAAATCATTGTTATTTAATTATACAATAACCACATACTTAAATATGATATCATATTTGATCTTCTAATATTTCATTGTTTATAATATTTTAGAAGTATCATAGTTTCCGGTGTTAACTGATTCGTATTCCTTTATATGCTTGGTTACAGAAGACTTTTTTTTTCTAGATACGATATATTGGATTCATATCCTGAAATATATTATGTTATTAAATATTATATTTTAACATAAGGTGAAAATTATTCTTGAATGATTACGATGGGGAATGAATCTCATCGCATTCATGGAGACGACAATCCGTATGTACGCACAAGAGAAAATATCACTATATTGATGGTGAAATCGTATGTAATTGGATGAAATATCATATATAAAAAATAATTAACATATTATAGTTATTATTTACATCAGTTATACTCATTGTTATACATATCCAAATAATTAATTGTATGAACAACAAACTACACCACGACGTGTTGACGGTAAGCCGTACGTACGCACGTATGGAGACTTTTTCATTTATAAGATGGAAGGAATAATGAATATGGTTCTAACATATTTATAATAACATCACAATATCTAGAAGGTACTGGAGTTATTATTTTGGTATGGAAACTACAAAAAAAGTGGAAGTGGAAGAAGAAAATAACTTGGAAAGATCTGGTGAAATTATTACATCTTTTTCGGGTTTTCCCTTTTGAGTTGATCAAAAGGGATCTTTAGGTTGGCTTTCTGATCAAAATAACGCCTATAGGTAAATGGGAGGGTATATGGGAGGATATTTGAGGAGGGTTTGGTAGAGACAAATTGCTATGGAGGTGTTACGTTGTGAGAAGGGGAAGTACACTATTATAAGAGTGGTGCGGGTCACTTTAGGAAAGCCTAAAATATTATATTATAATACAATACTATTCAGTTTATAATGGCTCAAAAATGATTTATTTTGAGGATAAAGTGTGTATGGGTTTATAAAATTTCAACCAATAGGTTTTATATAGGTTTAGGTAACCATAATAGCCTTATCTTTTAGATTTAACTCTGGGTTAAATAGTTTAACATTTATCATGTCTCCTCGTATTTTTATATTATATGGTTAATAAACATACTATAAAATTCAAAGAGAACCATATGTGTTTCATTAATGAAAAAAATATTATTATATAAGTCATTTGGAGGAACTATATATTTTTAAGACTGTTATATCATTTAAAAATATGTTATTTGTTTTAAAAACTCATTTATATCAATTTTGACACTATTTAGTATCTGATTTTTTTTAAAGCCGTAAAAAATTTATTACTCCAAAAAATTAATTTATTAAACCATAACATGTAATATTACCCTATAAAATTCATTTAATTCATAAAAAGTAATAATTTACATTTACTTGGATATTTATAAAATCAATTGTTTTAATTTTTCCTTAAAAAGGTAATTACTGTATCATCATTGTGTCATGAATAAATTTAATTATATAATGTCTAAAAATTATAAATAAAATTAATTTATGTAGGAAATATTTTTAGATTTTTTTTGGATATATATAGTTGAATTTATCTTATGTTTAACCATATATTAAAAATGGTTTTTTATTAAACATTGAATTTAACACTTTTAACTCTTCTTTAAATAAAATAATAATAAAGTCCTAATCTAATCCAAGTTTACCATAAGGATCATATTTTATTAAAAAGGTTCTTATTCATCAAATTACACTTATCCAATAGAATTAGGACATGTTTTAGGGTAATTATAATATCTTGTTTACCTTTAATCATCGGATTTACTTTTACTGTGATAAATAAAATTCAAAAGTTACTATTCACCAAAAATTATTTCATTCTTATTGAACCACATTATACTTACTGATGTCAACCGCATGTATGTGATATTTTAAATTCAACTCATAAAAGTGGTAAAATTATGTTTTATGAAAATTTACAAATGCTCTTAGAAGGTGGGTGAAAGCCGGTAAGAAGTTCAATAAAACTTTATGCATCAATTTTTATTAAAAAAATGACTCCAATAATTTACATTGAACTAATATAGGTATTGTGTATCTATTTGTCTTATAATAAATAAAATTTATAATTATTTAAGTAATTGTTTCTTTTAATCAATAAGGTAGTATTTTCACTATTCATTAAAAATCAAAATATTTCAGAAAAATATAAAAAATTCACCTTAAGCTAATTTTGATATTCCGAATCCAAAAAATGAAGTCCATTATGATTTTTTTTAATTTAAAATAGTGGGTATTACTATTCATAATGTCTAGTATGATTTGTCGTTGTGTGATAAAACTCCAAGTTGCGTACAACACAAGATATAACATTATTCAAAGAGAAACGTATCGTGGAAGTTTTGGGTGTTACATTCTCCCCTAATTCAAATAATTTCATCCCCAATATTTCTCAAATATTAATACATACAAGCATTTGGGTGGTTCTTCATCATAAGTTCCCCAGGATCCCACATTGCCTCTTCCATTTTTTGATTTCTCCATATATCATTAACTAGACAAGTCATCCGGTTTCTCAACACTAGTTCTAATGTATTAATAATCTTGATATGATCTTCACAATAAGGCAGATTAGGTTCCAGTTCAATTTCCTCATAAGTGAGTACATGCATTGGGTCAGGCATGTATTTTCTCAACACTGATATGTGGAACACATCATGAACATTTCTGTTACTTGGAGGCATTTCCAAACAATAAGTTATAACTCCAATTAATTCAAGAATTTAAAATGGTCCGATGGAACTGGGACTTAATTTTACCTTCTTACCGAATCATATAACACCCTTCCATAAAGATAACGTCATGAAAACATGATCTCCTACATGAAATTCCAAATATTTCCTTCGGTTATCGACATATATCTTTTGAAAACGTTAAGCTTCATTGATATGGTTTGGATAATCATTACCTTTTCCATTTTTTACTCAACATGTTTTGGGCCTATGAGTTTTCATTCCCCAACATCATCCCAATAAGTTGGTGTGCGACATATCTTCCCATATAATGCTTTATATGGTCCCATCTGAATAATTTAATAGAATATATTTTTATAGAAAAATTATAATAGTGGTAAATACAGATCCCACATACCTTGAAAGTCATGTGAGGAAGATTTCAACATGTCTTCTAATGTTTGAATAGAACATTCAGATTGTCCATCAGTTTGAGGGTGGTAGGCAGTTCTCAAATGAAGTTCAGTATCAAAGTCCTTCTGAAAACATTTACATAATCCTGATGTAAAATGGGGATCACGATTAGAATCAATCGATAGGGGTACTCCATGAAGTCTTACAACTTCATTAATATATATTCCTTCTAAAATTTCAAGTGGTAAATCTTATCTTATAGCAAGAAAATGTGCTGACTAGGCAAGACAATCATCAATAACCCATATTGCATAATTCTTTCTATGAGTATTCAGTATTCCCATGAAAAATTTCCTTATAATATCATCCGATTTCCACTCAGGTATGGTAAGAGGTTGCGTGACACCTCCAGGATGTTTCCTTCTACAATTCACTTGTTAAAAAACAATACATCTTGACACATATTCTCCAATCTCCTACTTCATGTTTTCCCACCAATAATGTTCCCCAATATATTTATACATTTTAGTGATACTAGGGTTTATAGAGAAATTGGAGCTATGAACATCATCCAACAATTCCCTTTTTATATCTGGTATGTCCTGAACATAAATACTCTTCCCAAATTACAAAATCCCATCTTCATATACGAATTCGATCAATCTCCCATAATTCACAGCTTTAATTTTCTTTTGAAACTCCTCATCATTAGTCTTATAACTCTTTATCCATTATAGTGAAGATGTTTTTGAAAACATTTGAAAGAGTATTGATGTTTCACCTTACATGGTTATTCTCATATCCATATTTACTAGATCCATGAAAATATGATCCCTTTCAACTCTCATCCTGTTCAAAACTCCATGATCATTTCTTCTCAAAGCATCTCCCACCTTATTTTCCTTCCTCGGGTGGTAGTGTATAGTGCAATGATAGTCCTTGAGTAGCTTTTAGCCATCACCTTTGATTCATGTTGAGTTATTTTAGTAAAAATATACCTCAAACTGTTGTGATTATTAAATATCTCACATTTTTCACCATAAAGATAGCGTCTTCATATCATCAAGGAAAGTATTATAGCTGATAAATGAAGATCATTTGTGGGAATGCTTTCTCATGAATTTTAAGCAGTCGTGATGCATAGGCAACATCCCTATCATTTGTTACAATGACACAACTAAGTCCTCTATTTGAATCATCTCTATAAATAAAAAACACATCATTCCCTGATGGTAGAATCAAGATAGAATAATTTACTAATCTCCTATTCAGCTCTTCAAAACGTTCCTCACACTCTTTTTTTCCAAACAAATTTAACCCCTTTACATGTTAGTTGGTTAATGGGTTAGCAAGTTGGGAAAAATTCAAGAAAAAATTCTGATAATAACTTTCTAGAACAATAAAATAGTGTACCTCAATTATACTCGTCTGTGCTGACCATTCATGAATTGCTCTTGAATTTGAAGGATTAATAGAGATTCCATCCAAAGGGACAACATGGCCAAGAAATTAAATCTCCTGAAGCCGTAATTCACACTTTCTAAACTTCACAAATAATTATTTTCTTGTAAGAGTGTTTAGAATATGCACTAGTGATTTTCATGATCTTTGCTGGCTTTTGAGTAAACTAGTATATCATCAATAAATACCACTACAAATTTATCATGATTTTTTTTGAAAACTATATTCATTAGATCCATGAAAATAAAATATCTATTATTAAGTCCAAAAGACATTACTGTAAACTCGTAATTCATGTACCTGGTTCTAATGTATGCCTTTAGAATGTCTTCCTTCATTACGCACAACTGATGGTATCCAGATCAAAGATAAATCTTTGAAAAATTTTGATCACCATTAAGTTTATTAAATAAATCATTGATGAGAGGTTTGTGATAAATGTTCTTTATTGTTTTAGTATTTATCTCTTTATAGTCAATGAACAACCACATAAATCCATCTTTCTTCTTAACAAAAATAATAGGGACTCTCCATAAAGAATGACTAGGCCGAATAAATCCCTTATCACTCAGTTACTCTTGTTGTTTAATTAGTTCCACTAATTACAAAGTGACCATTCTATAAGGGGCCTTCGATATGGGCCTCAAACCCGGGACTAAATCAATGGAAAACATAATTTCTCATTCTGGAGGATTTCAAGGTAAATCCTCTGGAAACACATCAACATATTCTAGAACTATTTTTTCATCCAATATTTGAAAATTCTTTTCCCCACCCATAGTTATTTCATTATCATCCTCCACAATAATTTAATTTAATAGAGTTACTGAGGGTTGATCTAGAAAATAATCAGATTATGATGTTTCCACTATAATGATAAGGTACTCCTCATCATCATCAAAAATTGTTACCTTATTCTTCTTAAAATAAATTTTCACATCATGGTTTGAAATACAATCCATACTGTGGATTATATCAAATTCAATCATGGGTATGCTGATGAGATCATTAGATAAATCACATTTATGTTCTATAATGGGAACTGATTTACAAAAATTTGTTGCAATGGTACTTCCCTTAGGAGTTTTGACTTACAAATCCCTTGTTAAGTCAAATATAAAATATATAATTTTCATGTAAAAAGAGGAGGATATGAAACAATGAGATGATCCAAAATAAATTAATGAATTGTCTAAATTTGAGGAAACCATTAAATTACCTACCACAACATCATTTGGAGCTTCAACCTCAGTAGTAGTGATCATATAATCTTGGCCTTGCTCCCTTACCCTTTAATGAGGTATGTTTCTTTGGTTCATTGGACATTAATGAGCATAATGTCCCATATCCCTACAATTTTATCATTGAACATTGGTAGCTTCTATCTTCCCTTTACAATCACTAGCAATATGACCTTTCTACCAGCATTTCTATTATAATTCTTTTCCTTTTAGATAGGAACCAGGGTGATTCCATCCACCATTATCATAGGGTAGAAATTAAACTCTTCCCTTCATCCTTGTTTACATATTTCCATTCCCATAGTGTTTGTCGGAACTCCTCTTCTCTCACATTGCTTTAAATTTGTAAGACATAGATAATTCCTTTTATGTCATGATAACACACGAAACAATATCTTTGTATAATGATAAGGATTGTGAGACTAATGCTCAATGGAGAAATGGTTTTAACCCTTCAAATAAATGATCAATATTACTTATTGGGTTAGATATATAATCTATAACATGCCTTGATAACCTATTAAAGATAGCTTCATACTTTGCAACTTTCTCATCCACTTTTTTCTTCACACTCAGAAATTGCCTTTCCATATCTTCTCAATTGTCATGAAGAATGTATTTTTCCAAGAAAATCTCTTTAAACTCCCTCAATTACTTATTTGATACTTTTTCATCTCCATTTCTATATTGAATTAAGGACCACCATTGATTTGCATCTCCTGTGAGGTGATAAACTACCATGTTATCTTTTTCTCTTTCACTACTCCCCAAAGCATGAAATATTTTCTCTATAAAACATATACATTTCTCATATACAAATGGATTTGTAGTCCCATTGAATTTTTGTGGGGTTTTCCTTCTAATGTTGCCTATCATTGATCCTCTACAAAGTGGATCAGGTTTCTCCATACGGGTAAGGTTATTACTGATAACCTCGTTGAGTTGTCCCAGTATAGTGATAAGATGATCAACACCAGTTACATCACAAGCTCCATAATTATTATCTTGAGTTGGATAGAAATCTCTTAATATATTAAGTGAGTTTATATTGTTTCCATTCTTTAAACTAGGTTCAATTTCATAAAAATGGCATACACTAGATTAGTTTATGAATCATAATATATAATTCCAAACTTTTAGAACACTCAATATACATTGAATAGTTTATGGATATAATCCATAATCATAAAAAAATTTTGTTTCGGGATGTATATACTCATAAATACTTAATAATGGTCTTAAAATAAAATTTAAATTATCCTAGACATTTCCTCTGGGAGTGTCGTAACCAATAGTGCAGCAAGACCCATTATTGTGTACCAGGATACCCCATGTCAAGCCCGAAACTCTTTGTCGGAGTTTTCACTCCTAGGTACATCTTTTCCAAAGCCACCTCTACCTGCTCATTTCCAGATAGGGATGTATTTCAAAGAAAATACAAAAAATCACTACATTAACAGAATTCTATGAAGTTCTTCTATACAAATCCTAAAATTATATCTCAGGGTAGTGTTCTCTAATTATAGTTTTTCTAAATCTAGATTCCATGGTCTATGATAAGAAACAATTGATTCCAACTGTAACACCTGGACCCTAGTTACCCAGAGTAGGTGCATTATTACATAACATTGGCATGATCTAAAGGGATTAAATCCATAAGGAGAGATCAGTTTAGTAGCCTTTGATGTACAAGATACATTTATAAGTTATACATTAAATTATAAAATTAAAAACAACAACAAAATTGTCTCCATTTACCACATTCATATCAAATAGACAATCCCAGTAGGTTAGTCATAATATACTTCTTCACATCCTTGAAAAAATAAATCATAGAAAGTGGTGAAGTCAAATTCTCTGTATGAGTAACCAATACAGTGGAATATAACACAAACATTATTCATTGATAATAATTGAAAACACATGCCTTTACAAATAATAAAAATGAACACTTAAGGGAAGTAATATGAGATGAGTAAATAATGTCATAATATAACATAGTCATGGGTATCCTACTAGTTGAATAACCACATTAACCATCAATATTATTTTCATAATGAATGAATGTATAATGCGGGAAATTCTGAAACATTTTGTAAAGGCATTAGCCAAGACGTCTAAAAAAGATTAAGGCCTTGGAAAAAACCATAAATCAAATTAGTAAAGGCCTCAACCAATTCCAATTCTAATTGTCTCATGAGACCTAATGATGCACTGAGGAGCTATAGCGGGCTCCACCTATCACTTATGAATTCCAATACATTCCTCATATGAAATGGTTAAAACATAATATATCCTTTTGTAATAAAACTAGCATACGAAATGCCAATAAATTGACCATAAAAAATTAATGGTATAAAAATAACACATCCATTATCAAACATATCACCAAACCATAAATAAAATATGGACGATATTTATCATAATAAATCATCTCCAAATAATTGTAAAATTTATTAAAGGATGTCGACATAGTTTAATTTAAAACGATTTGACAGAAATATCTCATTCTATTTTAAAATAATTTAAAAGTCACATAATTATAAAAGATAACATTTATTTTTAAAATATTATTATAAGATTGTAAGGGAAGCTTCTATAATGTTATAATGGCAGAAAATAGCTTCACCCTCCGTATATGTTAAAAAAGTCATTCTTACCTTAATTTTGTCAAGAAGGTCATAAAGTACCTTGTTTGGAAAACGATGGAAGGATTCCATTCAAAAAAAATAAGTTTAAATAAGGGTAAAAATGACATTTAACCATATTCTAGTAAATATTAAATATGTTTTGAAATTAATTTTTAAGGAAACATGTATTTGGATGATAAAGAGGTCCCAGTAGATACTTACGTATTAACAACCTCAGATAAGTAAAGAGATTGTAAAATTAATCTTTACCTTATATATTTTGTATATAGAGGGTAAAATAACCTTTTGTATAATAGTTAAATCATTGTTATTAAATTATACAAGAACCACATACATAAATATGATATCATATATGATCTTCTAATATTGTTTTGTTAATAATATTTTAGTCATATCATCATTTCAGGTGTTAAATGATTTGTTTTCTTTTATATGATTAATTATGTAAGAGATGTTATTATTGATGGGATGTATTGGATTTATATCTAGAAATATACTATGTTATTAAAAATTATTTTTAATCATAAAATGAAAATTATTTTTTATTTATTATGATGGGGAATGAATCTCATCGCGTTTGTGGAGACTATAATCCATACGCACGCACGACCAACAATATCACTATACTGATGGTGAAATCGTATGTAATTGGATGGTATATCATATAAAAAAAATCATGACCAAGTTATATTAATTATTTACCTCATTTATACTCATTATTATACCCATTAAAATAATGAAGTGTTTAAATAAGAAGCTACACCCCGACGTGGAGATGGTAAGCTGTACGTACGCACGTCTGGTGACTTTGTCATATATAGGATGGATAGAATAACAAATATGGATGTAAAATATTTATAATAACAACATAGTTTTTATAAGGGACTGGTTTAATTTTTTTGGTTTGGAAATAACAAATAACGATGAAGTGGAAGAAGAAAATAACTTTGAAAGAGTTGGTGAAATTATTTCCTCTTCTTCAGGGTGTTTTCTATTAAGTTGATCAAAAGGGCCACATATGTTGGATTTATGATCAAATTAAGGCAACGAGGTCTAAGGGAGGGTATTTGGGAAGATTTTTGAGAAATTATTTTACTAGACAAATTGATTTGGAAATGTGATTTTGAGAGAAGGGGAAGTACCCTTTTATAAGAGAGGTGAGGGTCAGTTTAGGAAAGCTAGAATTTTTTTTACTATACAATCATATTTCGTTTATAATGTCTCCAAAAAAATTATTTTTATACTAAGGTGGGTATGGGTCAATGGCCTCTCTACCAGTAGGTTTTAGAATGGTATAGGTCACAATATTACCCTTATATTTTAGATTTAACTCTTGGTTAAATAGTTTATCATTTACCCTATCTCCTTGTAGTTTTATATTATATGGTTAATAAAAATACTATAAAATTCTTAGATAACCCCAATTGGTTCATTAATGACATAAATATTATTATATAAGTCATATTTCTAAACCATATATTTTTAGGACTATAATAACCTTTAATAATATTGTATTTGTTTAAAAAACTCATTTATGTCAATTTTGGCAGTATTTAGTATCTAGTTTTTGATAATGTCCTAAAAACATGATTATATTGATAAAAAGTAATTTAATCAACAATAACAAGAAATATTAACCTATAAAATTATTTTAATTCACCAAAAGTCTCAATTTACATTTATTTGGATATCTATAATATCTATTATTTAAATTTTTTTAATAAGGTAATTATTTCATAATCATTGTGTCAAAAATAAATTTAATTATTTAATATCTAAAAATTATAATTAAAGTAAATTTATTCAGGAAATAGTTTTATCTTTTAATTAATATTTATAGTAGAATGTTTCTTATGTCTATCCCTATAATAAAAATGGTTTTTTATTAAACATTGATTTTAACACATCTTACTCTTCTTTAAATTAAATAATAATAAATGATCTAATATAATCCAAGTGAAAAAATGATCATATTTTATTCCTAAGGTTTTTTTGGTAGAATTAAAATTATCCAATAGAATTAGGACATGTGTTAGTGAAATAATTATATCATTTTTATCTTTAATTACCCTATTTACTTTTAACCATGGTTAATAAAAGTTAAAAGTTACTATTAACAAAAAATTATTTTTATCTTATTAAAACACATTTTACATACTAATATCAACCATTTCTCTTGGATTTTTGAAATTCGACTCAACTTTGTTGTAAAATTATGTTTTATGAAAATTTCAAAATGATCCTAGAAGGTGGGTAAAAGATGGTAAAAAGTTTAATAAACTTTTATACATCTAATTTTATTATAAAAATGTCTCTAATGAATTTAATTAAACTAATATAAGTATTATGTATTTATTTTTACTTAAAATAAATAAAATAAATAAATTTTTAAATAAAAGATGATTTTAAAAATAACTCAGTGTTCTTCACTGTTCATCAAAAATGGAAATATTAGGAAAAATACAAAAAATTCACCCTAAGCTAATTTTGATATTCTGAATCCATAAATGAAGTCAATTTTGAAAACTAAAATTTATAAAATTTTAATAAGTGGGTATTACTATTCATAACGACTAGTTTGATTGGTCTTGGGGTGTTAAAATTCCAAGTTGCATACAAAGCTAGCTACTACATTATTCAAAGGGAAACATACCTTAGAAGCTTATGGTATTACAAAATAAGTTGAAAAAAATGATTTTCATGTTTTTCTAGATTTTTTTGTTGAGATATTATGCTTATCTAGGGTAGTAGTACCTCTCGAAATTATGGCTATTGATATCATTTTGTAGATTTTTTTATTATAAATTCCTTATTTTGATGATGGTTTTATATCACCTTTAATATAATTGGTTAATCAATATTTTATCGTTAATAAAATTTCATCCCCTATAAAATTATTATATTCTCATAATACCATTATTAGTGAAGTGAAATTCATTAAATGCCTCATTAAAAATATAATAAATTATATGTGATATTTTTTTGATGGTTCTATGGAATGTGAATGTAAGTGGTGATGTTTGGTTTTTATTTTGGAATATAATGATAGAAGGTTGTCATGATGTGGTGGATGTGATGAGGAGGTATATGTGAATGTGACAGATATTGTATGGTCTCTTTAGTATGTTGATGATGGAGTTTTTTATCATTATGATTTTTGTGTTATATTCTATACCGATTAGTAGTAATTGACTAAATAAATTATAATGTTGAATTGAAAATTGTTTGTACTGGTTTGGAATATTCTTTGAAAAGAATAATGAAAAATTAAATTGATGTGGCCAGTTTATTTAAAATTGATAATGATTATACTTGAAGTAATGTATTATAATATTTGGTATAAGTGGGATTAAAAAATTATATAAATGGGGTGATTCAATGGAAAACAACTAGTAATGTGAAATATGTAAAAAAGTAATAATTTAGATTGATAATGAAATGTGGTTTGTTTTTAATGTGGTGGTGTTTCACTTTTAGTGTTAGAAGGAAATGTGGTGGAGCTTGTGTGGTGTTTTGGAGATGATATGATTTTGGATGATGTAATTCTTTTGATAACATATTTTGGGATTCTACGACATCATATTATTTATATTTATTTTATTTCCTTAAAACATTATATATATAGCACACCCATGTCGAGCACATAGTGATGAGAATAAACATTTTTCATGTCTATTTACAAGAAAAAAGTGGTGAGTATGGATTGTTGGACACATGTTATTCCCTGATCCCCCATATTTTTCCTAATGACATACATAGGATAGAATGTCTAGATGTTAAATATTAAATATAAATATTTGATTTGATGTGGTGGGATAGGATTCATTGGAAAATATGTGATGTGATAGATCAAGTGTTATCAAGATTGTTCTGATATGATGACCCTTGTGTTTTATAATGCAATGATGAGATATCATATAGTGGGATTTTCTCACTGTAGGTGGAGGGAATGAGTTTCATTTCATTTATGTTCTTGATACCTTACTGTTCCTGTTTTTACTATGATATTATGTGTTGACCCAAGTGTTTTCAGGTGAGATGTGATGTGATTGATGCGATCTGATTTTATATAGAAGAGGTATGAGGGATATAAAATAATTCATTGGTATGTGAGGTATTAAAATTAGTGGGTAACTAGAATGGGTACCCTTTATCAATATTCTTAAAATTACATTATTATAATTGGATGTGTTATTTGGTGATCACTCTATAGTGATCAGTGGTTAGATGACCTGTTTAAGAGCTATTGGTAATACTGCTTTATTGCTAGTGAATCTGTATGATTCTCTAACATGTTCTGGATATAAGTTTGTTACTAATTTAACTTGTATAATCACTCTAGATATAAAAACTAGTATTTATAATTACTTAAGGACAACATGGATAATTTTTAAAATCAATATTTTGAAACATGGGAAGGTGGATGTGTTTCTACCTTAAATTTTCTTTTTTTATTTACATATAGATACTTTCATCATTTGTTGTTTTACATTACTCATTAATTTTGGTTTAATTTTAGTTTTAAATTATATCATGGAGTTTTTATAGTTGATTATTCTTATCTACCAATCATGTGTTATTATAGAGGGCAATTCCTCCCATTTAAGAGAGTTTTTTTATTACCTTAGATCTTGTCTCTGTAACATGGCCTTTTGGTGTTGGGAATCATGGTTTATTATATCTTGGCATTCATTTTAGTATGTTTTTATGGATGAAGTAATTATTTTCAAAAAATAGTTTAATAGTGTGTTATGTATCTATAAAATAGATAATTAGATAGGGAGATTATAAGGATGTAATTTTGGGGTAAACCATGGATTATCATTCTGACATATAATTAGTTATATTCAAATATTCCATGGGATATCCAGTCTGTGTGTAATAAAAGCAGTTATGGAAATGACTTTCTGTTTTTTCATTGTTTTTATTTATTGGATGGGACAAAAAGATAATTATGGGGTTTAATAATTAGATGAATTCAATATTTGATAATATAGTTTTATAAAATAATGGGTTTTTAATTTTTGAGATGAATTCAGGTAGTGACATATAACATGATACATTAAAAGGATTCAATAATTATACAAATAATGAAATAATCAATTTTATGATATATTGACTTGATTATTTATTGTATCTACTGAACCATATGATATATACTCTTGTTCATTTAAATCATAAAATAACATTATTTTCCCTAATATCTCATAGGTTTATAATTTTAGAGGGTCATGAAAAACTCTTACACTGTGAACATATTCACTAAAAGGGAACACTTAATCTTAGTGTCCATTATTCCATAAAACAAAAAATACCTAAATGAAAAATCTTTACAATTTTCCCCTTGAGCTCATGCTTGTCCCAACTCATTCATAAGACCTTGGAAAAAAATTAAAATATTGTGATGATCAATAATAAAATAGAAAGGTTTATAAATAATGTAATCCTTTAGTCTAGTGAAAACCCATAAAACCACTGTCAATAAAACGTGCCTTTTATCCCCGATATGAATTCACAATTCCATAAAATATCATTATCTTACATTTTAAAAATATATCAATCACCATAAAAAACATTTGAAAAGATATTAAATGTATTAGGTAACTAGGGAGATCAACTTAAATTTTACTATGAAAAATAGAATAACCAATATGTCCCCCTTGTACTCCATAGTACCCAAAGAGTTAGATGTTATAATATAACCAATAGTCCTTGGATTATCATGGAACCACAGATAATTGGTTAATAATGTTACCACGAATCCCTCATATATCATTGAACCTCCTGTCATTGGTATATTAAGGAACCACCTAACATCATATAAAATTACCAACAACCATAACATACACATACATCATGGAGTCTTTCATTATGAAATAATTTTTTATGAAAAAAATTCCCAATTTTGAAATAACTCATTTTGAAAAACTATACATATAAAATAATAAACTGTTTGTTTGAATCTAAACATAAAATTATTTGATGTAATCTTAAAATATTATTTTTTCACAAAGAATGGAAATTAAATTATTTCCATATATTTAAAAAATAAATCATTTTATACATTTTTAAAAATAATCTTTAAAATATGTTTTGAAATAAATTCTATTAAAAATATAATATTGTTGAAATGAGAATTAATCAATGAATCAATTATTTGAGTGTTTCATATGTCCAAATAAAACATTTTGAAACACAAAAAATAAAAATAAAAAGAAATTTCAAATGTAATCATAACATGACATAATAAATGATGTAGAAGGTTATCCCAAATAATGGAAATTGGGTTATGAATTCCATTACCTCATGTTCGATAGATTAGAGTTATACACTAGGATGTCAGTGATGAAAACACTCCATAAGTAATTATCCATAAGCATAATGTCATACCTCCTATGGTTACATCTATGGAACCACATTTAATTCTTGATATGGGAACCAATACCTTTTTTCAAGAGTTATTTATTCATATGATGCATTCTATGCATGGTTTCAATCATCCTACAATCACTAGAAAAGAGTAGACTAAAGAGATTGAAGAGAATGATATGCGCATATTTTTGTTGGACAAGAGGCCACATGTTATATATTCATAGCATGAGTCATTTCTATTATATTTATGCTTCTAGAGATTCCTCCAGATATGTCGATAAAACTCACTGCATATATGCTATGCTATTTTTCCAAGAGATGGTGGAATGTAATTACCCATTAATAATTACATTGAGATAGGATATATAAAAGTTTAAAGACAATATTTTATGAATACTTCCTTCCATAGACCCTAAGAGATGACCATGATAGAGGGTTTATGTAGAGACCCAAATCTTGACGTACAAAGACATTACATCACTTTTGCGGAATTTCTAATACATAACAAAAACAGACACCAAAGGACCGTTATAGTTTAGTGTCTTTGGAAACTTGGAACATAATCTTCTAATCGTTGTGAAATATCTTCAACATCTCCCTTAAATATATTCCCTTTTTTACCTAAAAACTTTCTTTATGTCCTGGGGAAAATAAAAAATATAAAGGGTGAGCTCAAATGATCGGTAAGGGTAATCATGGAGAAAATAAAACAAACCATATACATTTGAACATAAAAACACGAACATAATGTTTAAACATCAAAATGTTGAGCAATGACATAAAACATTGTAGTAAGTAAGGAATAGATCATAATGGAACATCAATCATGATAAAATATCTTGGAAATAAAAATTTTAATTGAGGAAAAACATTAATCACATGATATGATTTCCATAGTAGCCAAGGCATTGCTGCCAACACCATCTTAGTGGACAAAGTCCCATTCTAAATCGAGTTCAATCCTCATTCCAGTCCTGTAACCCTGAACCGGATTAACTTACCATTCCATCCATGTCAATCTCATGAGATATAATTCATTACCCAATTCATTGGAGAGAGATATTGGTCCCACCCATCTCATAATTAAATCATTCTTACATATGCAACAACATAAACATAAATCATTCATCATAACCCAAAGAATACAAATGGGTTTCACAAACATTATCCCATCATAACATAATCTATATAAAACAAATAGATATAATTTCATCATAAGGAAAGTGAAACCATGTAAATCATAGATACATTATGCTTGAAACATACATATATGAAATAATGTCATCTTAGATGTAAAATGGTTTTGATAAAACAATTGAAAATAATTATTGAGGAAAATATCCTTTTTTCTTAAAAATCATTTTATTTAAAAAAATTCCATGAAATTTTTAAAGAAAAGTATTTTATTAAAAATCACTATGAAATCTTATTGAGTAAACTTCATGAAAATAAGTCGTTATGAAACTGTAAAAATCCGTTCATGCCGTATAAGTTTAAAAAAACATTATCCTCGTACCTTTCTCAGAAAAGTTAAAAAATACCTCCTTTAGAAATAAAAGAAAGATTATTTATATACCATGTAGTAAAAGTTAAAAATGGGTAAAAAGGAATTTAAACATACATGAAACCATTTTTAGAAAATAGGGACATGGATGATAAATATAACCCCAATAAAACAGTCTCAGATTAAAACAAGTTTGGAAAAGTTATCCCTTACCTTAGGTCTGATATGCTTGGTACGTATCCGAAAATCCTCTATAATGATTTAAATAAAGTCATTGGCTTATTAAAGACTCATATTTATTGTAATGATATCATATATAGTTCACTTATGACATTATATTACCCGCTCTTTTGTAAATTCCATGTTAAAGCAGAGTTTTGGGTAAAATTGTTTTATTTATCGTACGTGTTTGGACTTGTTGTTATTGATATTATTATTAATGATATGATTATTTAATCACCTCCAGAAATTAAATAATGATCTATAAATCATATATATTAAGTATATATATATAATATATAGTTAAATTAAATGAAATACACCGTTCATGGAGACAGTAGGCCGTACGTACCCGTGAACGCTGTTTTCCTTTCCTTATTGACATGAATGAGAGTAAGTAGATGACATATACATATATATATATATATATATATATATATTTATAAATCTAGTATCTTTATCATGTCATATATTTCATTATTATTCATTATATATACTTTATAATCATTCTTGAGTGGTTAACAAGGAGAATGAATCTCATCGCATCGTGGAGACGATAATCTGTACGTACGCACGAGCGATGATATCGTTCCCATAATTATTGAATTGAATTGGAGTGGATGATATAATATCTCAAAATAAGTATGATGTTATATTAACTATATATAGTTATTATTTAAAACATTTTACCCATTCATGTAAGGTGGTTGTGGAAAAATAGATTACACCATGGCGTGGAGATGGTATTTCGTACGTACATACGCGTGGTGATTTCATTTTCTGTAGGATGTATAGAAGGTGAAATGTGGTTGTTTCATATTTATAATAACATATCAGTTTATTAGTGATACTGATGTTATTAATTTATAATTAAACAACTAAAGAAGAAGAAGTTGAAGAAGAATGAAACCTGAAAGAATCGGTAGAAGAGATTACATCTTCTTCGACGCACCTCTTTTAAGATTCCTATTAAGGCACTGGAGTTGGTCTTTTGAGGAGACCAGAACCTCTATAATGTTTATAGGGAAGTTGATAAGGGAAATGGACAGGGTTTGTCTGATCTTTAAAGCTCTAAATTGTATAAAATTAAGAGGAAGGATGTGCCCTTTTATAAAGGAGGAGAGGGGCACTTTAGGAAAAACATAAAATATTATTTTATAATAACGTCATATTCGGTTTATAATAGCTCACAATTAATTTATTTAGAATATAAAGTGGGTATGGGTCTAAATACTATCATCCAATAGGTTTTAGAAAAGTTTAGGTCAATATTTTAAACTTATCATTTATATTTAACTCTAAGTTAAATAATTTAATCTCTACCGTGTCTTCTTGTTTTTTAAAGTATATGGTTAATAAACATACTATAACAAGACAAAAGAACCCCAATTGGTTCATTATTAATATATATAACCTTATCTAAGTCATTTGGACAAACATTAGAATTTTAGGAATACAATAACAATTAATAATATAATATTTGTTTTAAAAACTATTCTATGTCAATTTTGACACTATTTGGTAATTGATATTTGTGAAAATCATAAAAAAATTATTAGTTAGAAAAAGTAAAATAAATCAATACTAACATGTCATATTAACCTAAAAATTATTGGAATTTATAATAAGTCTCAAATTACATTTATTTGGGTTTTTATAACATCAATTATGTCAATATTTCATTAATAAAGTAATTACTGTGTCATAAATAAATAACATAATTTAACGTCTAAAAATTATAAATAAAATACCATTATGTAGGAAACCTTTTTATATTTCTAATTTATTTTTATAGTAGAATTTATCTTATATATAACCCTATATTAAAAATGTTTTAGTTATTAAACTTTGATTTTAACTCTTTTAACTATTCATTAAATTAAATATTAATAAATGTCTTAATCTAATACAAGTGGACCTAAATGATAATATTATATTCCTATGGTTGTTTATTGTCGAATTATACTTATCCAATAGAATTAGGAGATGTTTTAGGGTAATAATAATATCATTTTTACCCTTAATCACCCTATTTACTTTTAACCGTGGTAAATAAAAGTAAAAAGTTACTATTCACCAAAAATTATTTTTATCTTATTGAACCACATTTTACTCCTTGATATTAACCGTGTCTCTATGATTTTCGAAATTCCACTCACAGAAGAGGTAAAATTATGTTTTATGTAAAATTTAATATTCTACTAGGAGGGTAAAAGACGGTGAAAAATTCAATAAAATTTTTATATATCTAAAATTATTATAAAATGCCTCCAATGAATTACATTGAACTTATATTGGTATTATGTATCAATTTTTACCTAAAATAAATTTAAATAAAATAAATTATTATTTAAATTAAAAGTCGGTTTTTAAATAGTAACCTAGTGTTTTCACTATTCATAAAAAATTGAAGGTTTTCAGAAAAATACGAAAAATTCACCATAGGATAATTTCGATATTCCGAATAAAAAAATGATGTCCATTTTGAAAGATAAAATTTATAAAATTTCAAAAATTTGGTATTACTATTCATAACAGCTAGTTCATAATAATATTTTTATAATATCTCGTTTAGTGAAACTCGGTATTGCGTAGTACACATGCTATCGAGGAAGGTCTTGATTGCGTGTAATGCAAGCCAATCAAGGATGTTTGTAGTGAATGCTCCGTTTGGTGTTGCATATAACATAATGAAAACTTATTTCATTTATACATTAAACAAAATCTATTCTTAATGTTGCGTAGAATAATTTCCACAAAACGAACATGAAAGTGTGTGTAACATGAGCCATGTATAGTGTTTCGTATACTGTAAGTTAATTTAGTGTTGCGTATAGAAAAATCTAATTTTGGTGTAGCATACAACACAAGAAATCAATGAAATTAAAAGGAATAATTCTCATAAAATCTCGGGTTGTTACATTCTACCCCCTTAAAATGAATTTCGCCCTCGAAATTCGTCTGGGTTATAAATGGTTTATTACAGGAATGTTTCTTTCATAGAAACCCACATCGTAAAAAGGAATACTAAATCATAATTTTAAAAAGTGGAGTATGAAACATAACGGTTACCCAAAGTAACTAATTTCTAGGCTTCCACATAAGATAACACAGGTGAAAATATGGATATGGAAGAGAAATTATTCCATCAAGGTCAGATAGAGTGTGGTAGAGAACATAACTATGAAAAAGCCAATAATCACAAAGCCATAAATTTGTGATGATCTATGGTACCATCTGATTCATCATATATGAGGACACTACGACAACATTTTTGGTTTTCAAGATCATTTACATAAAGTTGAAGAATTTGAATTAGAAGAAATACTTACTTGATTTCGGTACAATCTCACCATTGTTCGTGCCTTGAACAATTTCAACTTCATCTCTTAATGAAATGAAGTTGAATTTGTCATTCATGAAGTGTTAGTAGATCATGTGATAGAATGATGGGTCATTTCATGTGTCTCAAACAAAAGGGTAGAAAAAGTTATAAAATATACATAATTCCATTTATGGTGAGGTTAATCGTATATGATTCCAAAAAAGGGACTTATACTTCATCTATCATAATTCATAATAAAATAAAACTATTTTATACTAACTAGGGACTTACTGTAGGCCAGTGGTAGGCAATAAAGGCCTGTCGCACTTCTGTTGTGGGTTCGATTCCCATAGCCTTGTCCGATGCAACGGGTTGTCGCCCGTCCTGTAGGTTGTCCCTTTTTTAAAACTATATTATTATAACATTCCTACAATAATATTAAAAAAGTTCTTGCCTTAAACAATACTATATTTTTTCTAACACAATTCATTCCAATCTTTAGGCTTATCCAAAATACTTCGGTCCAAGCTCATAGTATAAAGAAAATTATTACATGAAAGGTCACATATGAAGCACATGAATACCATCATTTATCCCCCATATATCACACGATATATATTTTTCGTCACATTCCAAACATGTGAATACCTTAATCATGTATTCTCTTGAAAAATGAATACCCATTGAACTTTATTGAAAACATGAATGCTATCAAAAGTTAACTCTTTCCACATACCAAAATCCAAAAATTCTATATACTCAAACCATGATACAACTTTGTCCTTATATTAGTCATGAGCTCATGAATACTATCATAAATATTATTTCCTCCTTATCCCTTAATTATGTGCCTTTCAACCGCTTTCCAAAAATATTTCAATCACTTTTCATGGTTACTGGTACCATAAAATTATTAAAAACCACAATGATCCAATACATTGATATTCCATTATTCCACGATACCATAAATGAGATTCCACGATACTAATTTGAAATCCCATTATATAAATAGTTAATCATTACAAAACATCATTTTCATACTCAAAAACACAAATAGTGATTGCATGTGACTTCCCTTTATCCATTTCCTTAAGAGGGTTCTCATGTTGATCATCATTAACCCTTAGATTAGGGAATTGATTATCATAATGCCCCATTTCCTTGCACTTGAAGCATTGAAGTGTTGGGGGTGCGTTCTCTATAGTATTTTATTTATTCACATCATTAGAAACCCTTTTTCCATTACTTCCACACTCAGCTACTCGATGACATTCTTTTCGACACTTAAAACATTTTCTAGTCCCTTTAAGACAATCTCCACCATGTTTCATTCAACAATTTGAGTATAAAGAAACAATCATCTTCTTTTCACCATTATTCTGAGATTTCTCCTTGAACTCCATCTTTTGTTTCTTGTCAAAACCATGAGATGGATATGTAACACCAACTTACATTTCTACCTTGATATCACAACGCACAATTTCTTCATAGCTACTAAATTCTCTTATCGCTAATGCCCTTCAAAGACTTGGGTTTAAGCCACTAAAAAGTCAATCAACTTTGATTTCAGGTTGGATGATAAATCCAAATGCATACCTTGCAAGCCGTGTAAAATTCTCCTCATATATGCCAACAGATTCATTATCCTTTTTTTTAAGCTTTAGGAACTCCTTTTCTATATTTTTTCAAAGAATACGAGGGAAGTACTTATTAAAAAACAAGTTCTTGAACTCATCCCATTCCATTGATTCAATTTCATCATGGGGCCTTGTATTCTTAATTAGAGTCCACCACTGGTCTTTTTCACCTTCTAAATGGTAAACAACCAAAATGACTTTTTCATGCTCTGAACAACGAAGTATGGAAAATATCTTTTCAATGGTACCGATCCATTGTTCAGCAAAAAGTGGATCAGAAGACCCACTGAAAGAAGATGGATGTTGCCTCATGAAGGACTCAATAGAATATTGTTCACTTCTCTGCTAATTTGGAAGTCTAGAATGATTCATAGCTTTTGTAAGTATATCAATAAGATTTTGTACTCCATCTCTCATAACATTGATTTTTTAGGAGGAAAATCAGTTCATTTCCCATTACATTGATCAACACGATTCCTTCGGGTTCCAGCCATCGTCTAAAACCCAAAAAGAATAGTGTAAGAGGAAAAAATCGTGCTAGGAAAACAACATAATAAAGGGGGATTACTTCCAATATCTAACATCTTAGGTTTAATTCTATGATCGTTACCGTAATCCAAGGATTATAACCTATACTTGTACTTAACCTTAGATACATCCCCAGACATACCTTAGAAATATCTCTAGGGATCTCACTAAAGTTCTCGTATCCTAGTTTCCAATGGTTGACTAAACCTTTCCTCTAATACCAACTATAGAGACCCAAATCTTGACGTACCTAGACACTACATTAATTTTTCGGGATATCTAATACATAAAAAAAATAGACACCAAAGGACTGTAATAGTTTAGTGTCATTGGATGCTTGGAACATTATATTCTAATCTTGGTGAAAGATCATAAACATCTCCAATAAATGTCTTCCATTTCTTTAAATAAAACTTTCTTTATGTACTGGGGAAAAAAATCATATAAAGGGTGAGCTCAAATGCTCAGTAAGGGTAATCATGGATAAAATAAAACAAACCATATACATTTGATCTTAAAAACATGAACAAAATGTTTAAACATCTAAATCATGAGAAATGACATAAAAAATGGAAGTATGTAAGGCATAGATCATAATGGAACATCAATCATGATAAAATAGCTTGGAAATAAAACTTGTAATTGTGGAAAAACATTAATCACATGATATTATTTCCATAGTAGCCAAGGGATTACTTCCAAGACCATTTTAGTGGACAAAGTCTCTTTCTGAATTGGGTTCACTCCTAATTCCAGTCATGTAACACTGAACCAGATTAACATACCGTTCCAGCCATGTCTATCTCATGAGATATAAATCTTTTCCCAATGAATTCTATGGAGATATATGTCCCACCCATCTCATAATGAAATCATTCTTACTTTTTCCACAACATAAACATAAATAATTCATCATAACCAAAATAATAAAAATGGGGTTCATAAACATTATACCATCATAACATAATCCATATAAAACCAATGGATATCATTTCATCATAAGAAAAGTGAAACCACGTAAATCATAGAGACATTATTCTTGAACCATACACATATTAAATAATGTCATCTTAGATAGAAAATGGTTTTGATAAAACACTTGAAAAGAAATATAGAGGAAAATATCCTTTCTTCTTAAAAATCATTTACTATTCACAAGATGCCATTCAATTTTAAAAGAAAAGTATTTTATTGAAAATAACCGTGAAATCTTGTCTTGTAAACTTCATGAAAATGAGGCGTTATGAAACTGTAAAAATCCGTTCATGCCGTATAGGTTTAAAAAAAATTCTCCTCATACTTTTGTCAGAAAAGTCAAAAAGTAACTCGTATGGTAAATAAAAGAAATATTCCTTACATTCCATGTAGTAAAAGTAAAAAATGAGTAAAAAGGAATTTAAACATTCATGAAACCATTTTTAGAATATAGGGACATGGATGATAAATATAACCCCAGTAAAACAATCTCAGATAAAACGAGATTTGAAAAGTTATCCCTTACTTTAGGTTCGATATGCTTAGTACGTATCCAAACCGCCTATATAATGATTTAAATAATGTCATTGACTTATTATTGAATCATATTTATTGTTATGATATCTTATATGGTTCACTTGTCACTTAATATTATCCACTCTTTTGTAAATTCCATGTTAAAGCAGCGTTTTGGGTAAAATTGTTTTATTTATCATCCGTGTTTGGAATTGTTGTTCGTGATATTATTATTACTCATATCATGATTTACATACTTCCATAATGTATATAATGATTTATATATCATATATATTCCGTATATATATATTATATATAGATAAATGAAGTTAAATACTCCGTTCATGGAGATGGTAGGCCGTACGTACGCATGAACGCTCTTTTCCTTTCCTTATTGACTTGAACTAAAGTTAGTAGATGACATATATATATATAAATAAATCTATTATCTTTATCATGTCATATATTTCATTATTATTCATTATATATACTTTATAATAATTCTTGAGTGGTTAACATGGACAATGAATCTCATCGCGTCGTGGAGACGGCAATCCGTACGTACGCATGAGCGATGATATCGTTCCCATTATTATTGAATTGATTTAGAGTGGATGATATAATATCATAGAATCATTCTGATGTTATAATAACTATATATAGTTATTCTTTACCCCATTATACCCATCCATGTAAGGTGGTGGTGGAAAAACATATTTCAGCACGACGTAGAGACGGTATTCCGTACGTACGCACGTGCAGTGATTTCTTTTTCCGTAGGATGGATAGAAGGTGAAATGAGGTTTTTTCATATTTATAATAACATATAAGTATATTAGTGATACTGATGTTATTAATTTATAATGAAACAACTAAAGATGAATATGATGAATAAGAAATAAACTTGAAAGAATCGATAGAAGATATTACCTCTTCTTCGATGCACCTCTTTTAAGCTTACTCTTAAGGCACTGGAGTTGGTCTTTTGAGGAGACTAGAACCTCTATAATGTTTATAGGGATGTTTAGAATGGAAATGTGAAGGGTTGTCCGAGCATGAAATCTCAGAATTGTGTAAAGAGAAGAGGGAGGAGGTTCCCTTTTATAAAGGTGGAGAGAGGCACCTTAAGAAAAAATTAAAATATTATTTTATAATAAAGTAATATTCAGTTTATAATAGCTCCAAATTGATTTATTTCAAATATAAGGTGGGGATTGGTCAAACTCCTCTCAAAAAATATGTTTTAGGCATGTTTAGGTTAATATTTTAACCTTATCATTTAGATATACCACTAAGTTAAATATTTTAACTTTTACCGTGTCTTCTTGTTTTATTACACTATATGGTTAACAGACATGATATAACAAGACAAAAGAACCCCAAGTGGTTTTTTATTAATATATATAACCTTATCTAAGTCATTTTTTTGAACCTTATATTTTTAGGAATAGAATTACAATTAATAATATAATATTTTTTTAAAAACTATTTTATGTCAATTTTGACACTATTTGGTAATTGATTTTGGTGAAAATCATAAAAACATGAATAGTTTGAAAAATGTTGATTAAATCAATACTGAAATGTCATATTAAACTATAAAATTATTTTAATTTATAAAATGTCTCAAATTATATTTATTTGGTAATTTATAACATCAATTATGTTAATATTTCATTAGTACTTTAATTACTGCATCATCATTGTGTCAAATATAAATTAAATTATTTAACATCAAAAAATTATAAATAAATAACCATTATGTAGGAAACAATTTTAGATTTTTAATTAATATTCATAGTCGAATTTATCTTATGTATAACCCTATATTAAAAATGTTTTAGTTATTACACATTGATTTTAACTCTTTTAACTCTTCTTTGAATTAAATAATAATAATTGTCTTAATCTAATCCAAGTGGACCTAAATGATAATATTATATTTATAAGGTTGTTTTTGGTCGAATTATACTTATCCAATAGAATTAGGACATATTTTAGGGTAATAATAATATCATTTTTACCCTTAATCACCCTATATACTTTTAACCGTGGTAAATAAATGTAAAAAGTAACTATTCACCAAAAATTATTTTTATCTTATTGAACCAAATTTTACTCCTTGATATTAATCATGTGTATCGGATTTTCGAAATTCCACTCACTGAAGCTTTAAAATTATGTTTTATGTAAATTTTAAAATTGTCCTTGGAGGTGTGTAAATGACGGTGAAAAGTTGAATAAAATATTTATATATCTAATATTATTATAAAATGACTCCAATGAATTAAATTGAACTTATATAGGTATTATGTATCAATTTTTACGTAAAATAAATTTAAATAAAATAAATAATTATTTAAATTAAAAGTCGGTTTTTAAATAGTAACCTGGTGTTTTCATTATTCATCAAAAATTGATTGTTTTTAGAAAAATACCAAAAATTCACCATAGGATAATTTCGATATTCCGAATCCCAAAATGATGTCCATTTTGAAAGGTAAAATTTATAAAATTTCAAAAAGTGAGTATTACTATTCATAAGGGCTAGTTCATAATAATATTATTATGATATCTTGTTTAGTGAAACTCGGTATTGCGTACTACACACGCTATCGAGGAAGGTCCTGATTGCGTGTAATGCAAGCCAAGTCAGGGCTGCGTGTAGTGAAATATCGATTTGGTGTTGCGTATAACATAATCAAAACTTATTTCATTTATACATTAAACAAAATCTATACTTAATGTTGCATAGAATAATTTCCACAAAACGAACTTGAAATTTTGTGTAACACGAGCCAAGAATAGTATTGTGTATACTATAAGCTAATTCTGTGTTGCGTATACCACAAGATAATTTTGGGGTAGCGTACAACACAAGACATCAATTAAGTTAAAAAGAATAATTTTCATAAAATATCAGGTTGTTACAGTTTATGTACTAGAAGTAGGGAGCGTTGTTTGCCATGTATCACTAAGATGCAGCGGTTCACACTGACCTTATCTGGTGACAATATCATGAATGAAAAGTGATTTGAGGGTGTGGTAATGTGCAAAATCAGATTATTGGTCAATGCCATTTAATATAGAAAAATTTCATAAATAGTAAAACAAGCCCTCATTATAGAGCATAATATGACAGAAGTTGATTTTCGGTGCCATAGAGGTTCAAAAGTGAGACCCCATAGTGTTCTTCAAGATGGTGGTTGTTACACATCATGGTTTCCCATTGGGGAGTAGAATTCAAACAACTAATACTGACAACTTCCTTATGATTCTCCATTGTGGGATACCATGACAGAAAAAACCCCAGTGTATATGGAATCTTGTTAAATATTGATTCTGTAGTAGGATGGGGAATATAATGAATTTCAACATGAATTTTCCACTAGTTCCAATCAAAAGGAGTTCTACACCTACCCCACATTCCATTGTGAGACCCATATTATTTCTTCAGGAAGGATGCTAGAATACACTCGATATCTCATGAAAAGGTGATTTTCAAGGAAGAAGTTATCAGACATAGGACATGCATCTCTTGTACTGCATGACAACTCAAGTAATTCAAGTTGTGACTCATAGACATGATACAGTCCTATTACATGAAATTAAGAATCCACTATTGGAGTAGAGTTCCATAACTTCTACCAAATGAAATAATACAATCGTTTTCTCTAAATTTATGTCTTTTTTTAAACAAGATTTTTTCATTGTTTTATTTCTATTGATATTATGGAGATTTTGGACCCCAAAATTGAGTAATTATTTTTGGAAATGATAATAAATACCTTATTGGGTAACTGATTAGTGATTTATCACTGATATATTTTATTATCATTTAGATACGCATATATATTTTGTTATGAAATCTTTCAAACATCATCATGGGAAGGTTTGATGTAATCTAATTTATGTACTGGTTAGTTCTCAATCAAGGCCATAATGATTTTAATCATCGAAGGGTGATGTATACATTACTAGTGGAGGGTTGATATATTTTCTAGGGAGAATATAATGTTTGTGTATCTTAAGCTGGACTTGAGTATCAGGGGATGTGAAATGTGATAACACATTTTTATAGTCTTTTTGTAGATGATTTGGGGTGAAACCTAATGTTTTCCATCTTATATATGATTATTTCATGGATTTCTTCCATGGTGAAATTTTTATCTACCACCAATTATAGAGGTATAATTTTCACCTGTGTTAGTTACAAGATCGTAAAATGTTTTCGTTCATCCATACAGAATAGTGCCTATAAAGGTTTTGCAGCTCAATACATAGTTGGATGGATTAAATGGTAAAGGATTTATATGAACTGAAAATTCTTAATGAGGTTCACCATTCAATTTTCCCATGATGTTTTATGGTACCATCATGGTTTTTATGGATTACCAACTGTTTAAAAATATTATGGTAAATAATAGGTATCCATATCCTCAAATAGATGACCACTTGAATGAGAATCGATGAGAAATGGTCTTTTTAAAGATTTATTTGAAGTTTTGATATCATAAAATATGTGTCTGATCCTCAGAAATACCTCATCAAAATTATAAAGAATGTGTGGTCATTAAGAGTACTGGTAATATCTTTCAGTATCCCAAATATATCTACTGTTTTCATGGTATTGATTAATCATGTTTTTCAACTGTAGATGAACTCATTCATAATAGTCCTTTTCAATGATAGTTTAGTATATTATCATTCATGAAACAACATTGTCTAACATCTCAATACAAGAATAAATGTAATTAGACAGTAGATATTTTAGAATAATCTCACTACATTCAACTTTTTCATCGAAATTTTTTATTAATGGTCAATGTCATATTTGGGTAAAGAGTAGTAAGAAACCTATAGAGGGTGAGATTCATATTTTTAAAGGAGTATCCCCATAATTCCTTAACGTACATAGTTTTTAGGTCTACCTGGGTATTACCAAAGAGTCATCAATGATTTATCTATCATATATTTCCCGATTATGATATTTATTAAGAATGGTGTTTAATTCAATTGATTATGATATTTTATACCATTATATTAGGATTTGAATTGTAAGTTATCTTTATAATCAATATTGGTTCAACCAGAGTTAGGAAGGAGGTATGTTTTTAATTATGATGCATTAGGTACCAAGTTGGGAGATTTTCTAATGTAGGATGCACGAGTCATAGCATTTGGGACTCATCAGTTGAGGATTAATGAGTAAAATTACCAGACATATGACCTCGATCTAGAACATGTTGTTCATGATATATGTTGATAGGGAAATTAATTGGCTGAAGTCTATTTTGTTGAATTCAAATATTGAAAACCACATTTATATCTTAAACTAATTTGATATGAATGTCCAAAAATAAATACGAACTAAGTACCTGCAATAGTTTGATTTCAGTGTATCTAACACACACATAAAATGTAATGTTCAAGTCAATGGCCTAATATGGATGTCTCATATACATGTTGCTCAAGATTCCAGTGGAGAGTGGAAGCTTATGGACTTGTTTCTTTCAAATATTAACATTGAGGTTTGAGATAATCATGGGTAGACTACCATCTCAAATAAGGTAGTGACCTCTTACCATTAGGAATGAGTTTTAATGAATTGAATTTTAGATCCCAAGGGGTTAGTCTTAGGGGACTGTATATCAGATGATGATTTGATATTCTCTTTGGACCATAGATTTGGATGACTCTTTATGATTACATTGGAATATATGGATCTTATCAAACATCTGAGGGGAGATAATATTGAAATTTCCCACCTTGTTTTTGTCTATACATTATGATTTAACCATGTAATATCAAGAAAAATGTCACCAGTTTTTATATCATGATGTGAAAAAATATATATCTGACTTTCTCACATGGTATTCCACTTATCATTAAGTGATGTCAAAACATCATTGACTGGAAGGACTTTCGTAACTGTTTTTTAATTCATGAGTAGAAATGTGAAGATGTCACTATAGAATTTTTTACTGCTATTCCAAGATATATATTATTTAATGATATATTTTAGCTAGTCATTGACCATTTCACAATGTCCACACAATTCAATACTATTTGATAGACCATCCAGGTAGATGATCTATGGAGGGCCTAAGTCATTGAGGTCATATGTTATTATGGAGCGCAATGATATATCATATTGGATAGGGATGATTAATTAAAATGTAGATTCTATAAGGTTTTATATGTGTAATTGGGTATATAGGTTCTTTTGATCAAGGATTTTCACCCATAGATCAATGGATAGACCGAGCCCATGATTCATCTGTTAAAGTAACTTTTTTATGCATGTGTCCTTGATATTTGGGATTCACAGGGAAAAACATACTGATATTTTAGTAATAATAAATTAATATTTTTCATGTTATAAACCAAATGGATACTTTTGAATACTTATATGGTTGTCCTTGATGATCCGATCTATGAAGGTTAAAGGTATGCAAGGAATCCTTTATTGGACTATGACTCATCCAGGAGAATTTAAATTGGTCCCAGTTGAATAGAAAATGATTATCCATAGATAATTTAACACAATATTCAAATTCCAATTAACGTGGATCAAATATTGAGTTCAATGTTGGATATCAGGGTTTACAATGAGTTTCACCAAGGATGTTTCATTTACATATTCATAGGTAAAAAAATCTCATCTTTATTGATATGAACCATTGTGGTTTTGAAAATAATTACACTACTAGACAAATGATTTTAACACCCTCAATTATATCATGATATGCATTATGCATTTAACTTATCATATATCTATTGATGTTATCAATTACCATATCATTTTCCAGATCCCAGTGACACCCAGATAGATGTGTATTATTCTTTTGAATAGTATTTAGTGCGTATAGCTGGTTAGAGTATGAAGAATCTTATGGGCATGTAAATTCATTTACTATGGGTGATATAGAAAAATGTATGACTACCTAAAAAGTTCTTGGAGTGGGAAGATGACATTGAAGCCCTGGGTATAGAGATTTTCATATATGACCCCTCTTGAATATATGAAGGAAAACTCATGGATTATTTTATTTATGGAGGGTAGGTTGTTGATACTAGACTTATCACAAATATAAAAATCATTTATTTTATAGAAACAATCCATATTTAATCATTAAATTCACTCCCTATGGCCAGAGGATGGTTTAAGGACATTCTAGGTCTTGTTTTTGACACTATAGCTTATGAAATAGGAAAAATAGAGTTTTCCAAACTGCTAACACATGGATACTACTAACTATGTAACATAACTGTGAGGGGAAATTGTGTACCATAGGTGTCCTCATAGTTTTTCTACCATTATGTGAACCATGTAGTATTCCCATGCATGATTGAATACATTTGTGATAGATTCATGTTACATGGATTGTACATGGTTGGGAAAAACATTAAAATAACCCATGTGAGTGAGGTTTAAGGGAAGTGGTTAATTACATTTGGTGTATGGTTTTCCCAACCATGCATCTGAACCCTGTAACCCAATTTTTTATAATGATTTTACTATGTTATCCCTGAATTGTTTTAACCTTAATATCTCTTCCCCCTTTTATTTTCTATATAAATCCTTTATATCCCTCTTCTCATGAGCTCTCCCATATGATAAACTTGGAATTTCAATTGCACTATCATCTCGACTCTGATCATACTATTATTGGACGTATAAGATCTGAATATGTATGATCACTAATAGGTTTTCTTTTTTTTCTTATTCCCTCTTATGATAGTTTGGAGTGAGCTTATTTTCCCTATTCTTAGGGAATTTTTTTTATTTTGATGATTTCATCCATTCTATTTGGAATCAAAGGAAAATTCTAGAAAAGTTGTTATCTATAGGAATATAGATGGTAGTCTAGTAATCATTCACAAATGATTAAGTGTTTCATTATATTTCACTTCAATTAAGCATGCCTAAAATTTCTACATTTATCTAAAAATCTGTAAAACTACATTTAAAAAATATTTAATGTTTAATTATTCCTATAGGTGAGGTGAAATAATTATATGTTTCCAATCGCATTGATTTCCACCCCTTGAGTCTACTAAATCTTACTCCCACCATTATATAAATTTTTACACAACCAGACACATTCTATGTGTTCATCTTTACATAAGAAATTGAATTTCACTATTTTATATAATTTCTTAGTTGAAAAAAACATAGTATAAGTGTTTTTATTCTCTACAATTATGATTCCAATTTCATTATAATTGAATGGATTAAATTAATTAAAATATTATGGGTGGAAATTACACACCCAGTGTTGAATTTTTACCTTTATTTATATTAGATGATTTTAATTGAATTTTTTATACTGTCCTTGATGATTATTTTTCATAAGAGGTAATCCATATTTATTATTATTATCATACTATGAAGAGTTATCATTGAATGATGGTAAATGGAAACAATGTGAATGTCATTTCATGATCCCTTACAATGAGTATTGGAAATGACGTCTCACAATGTTATAATTTTATCCATACAATTGGAAATAAAGATCAAAGTACCAATTCTTCTAGTTTTGGGATTGAAAAACCAACCCACAATCTCCTTGATGGAAATGATAGGTCACATTCATATGAGATTGTGGGATTTTACCCTTGCTGGATCCATTGGCTCACTGGACTATTTTTAGATTCCTAAGTTATGTCCTAGTTATAGCTAGAAACTGTTATCCATTTATATGGCTCTCAACATCCTCTTATAGAGTGTCTATATACATGTATACATAATATATATATATCTATCTGTGTTTGTGTGATTACTATATATATGGTTACAGATCAGACTCATTATGGACGATGCTGATGCCGATGCTGGTATATCCATCCACATGCCCTATAGATAATTGAGGCTACTGGTATTTATTATTCAAAATTTTATATTACTCATTAAGAATACACACCATTATTATATTAACAGTTGGATAATTTTTTGTTATCATCATTATTTTTGGCCTACCGAGTTTATCTTACACCCTACTTGGGTCACCATTAGTACACAACTTGACCTTATTATTGATGGTATGGATTAAACCATTTTACCTACTAAATATGATTGAGTTGTTTCACTTATCATTGGTGCATGGGGGATTATGATAATTATCTTAGTCTAGAAAAATTTTGTACTCATTTTTTCTTTTTATATTATTTTTTATATTACTATTCTTTGTTACCTTTTTTATATGATCGTGACATGAAATTACTGTTTCTGAAATTACATATATTTTTTATATTTATTTTATCTTAGTAGTTGTATTTACTTCTATTATATATTTAATGTGTCTATTTTGGATTTTATATTGGTTGTTTTAGGATTTTCCTATGGTCTGTTTATTTATTATTACTGTTTTCCACTCTAATATGACACTATAGTCTCCCCATTTTAATAATTTAGAGCATTGCTTCAAGTCAGCATCCTCTAGTGTAAAATAGGTTGTGCTTGAGGCCATGTGACCTAACAAATCGAGGAACATGTTATGTCGATCCTAGTTTGGGATGTTAAATTTTTTTTATTAGAGCCCCTTTATTATTTTTGTCTATCTATTTGGGTATTAGGAAGGAGAATATGAGGTAAGGAAATTTTTTAATGATCATATTCCTTAATGTAGATAACCCACATACAAGGAAACATAAAAATATCAGGGATGGGTTTTTGCTATTCGAATTTATCTCTATCACAGTTGACTCGATTTCACCATTTGATGAAGAACAAGTTATTTGATGTTATTATTATTGATATTATTACTTTTTTGGACACAGTTCCTTATACTTATATAGAATGGATTGAGAATCACATGCCTTACTATAGAAACATTAGTACTATTGTTCCATGAATTTTTCCATGAAATGTATATTTTATGCATGAATTTAATTGATATATATAGATAGTTCCATGATTCATAAATATTAAAATGTGAAAATTATTATTGCATGGATAAAATAATTAGATTAATTAATGTTCCTACATTACTTTAAATAGAAATTACCTTAATTTTATTGTGATGTCATATTAATTATATAACTATATCATTTTGTGGGTACGAGACAACCTCTATTAAGACTGTGATATTAAAATATATTTATATAATGATAATGAACCCAAATTAAATTATACCATTAAACATGAAATAATTAATGCTAAATGGGATGAAAATTGAATAGTAAAGGGTTTCCCCCTTAATATCGTTCAATTAAACCTATATATAGAAAGACCCTTATTGTGTGATATGAGACCTAAAACTAAAACTATCCTTCCTAGTGTGTTGTTTCGGGTTACTATTAAGCCCTTATGAATTGTTATTTTCATTCCCTTATCACATAATCAGGGCTTTTAGAGCCATTATAGAGGTGTGACCATTTCTACAGAAATTTTTTCTGATGGAACATTTACCTATGATAAAACTTATCATCTATTGAATTATATTAATAGGTGTTCATTTGTCATTGTAGAAACATTCTTACATGAAATTATTTAGTCATACATGAGTACATCATTGACAAACATGAACCAGTAGTGGTGGAACATGTGATGCAATTGATGCCTCCTACAGTGAAAAAAATAGAACCACCTACTATTCCTGACATTGGAACTAAATACTATCATTGAGAGGTCCTATTCTGCATAATTCATTATATGAAATATTTTTATTGACCTGAACCAATCATGGAAGTGTTCACCAAGTAGTTTCAGTATCGGCATCAAACTACCTTTTTGGGTTATGAAAGACCACATGATATAGAGTCATGGAACAATGCAATGATTTCTACATTCATGAATTTTGAGACATATCTAGAGTCTATGTTAAATATATATTATTATATAGTAAGAGGTTTTTATAGGATATGGTTGGATTACATTTCCCATTGATTAAAACATTCATATAGGATGTAGACATATTTCTATAATATATCTTATGACTAATTATTTACACAGAAATTATGGTATCACTGTGCTAATGATTTGATGAACCTACAGTGGGGTGCTAGCCTTATCATTGATTATTCTACATACATAACTGAGCTACATTAGTTCACATCGACCTTATCTATTGATAATATTTTTACTATGAGGATATTCTAAGATGGGATTGTGTACACTATCTTTTTGATTTTCAATGTATTTTGGATGATTACTATTTCATAGATAGTCAACTAGGCCAACATGACTAAGTGTAATCTGAGGGAAGATGATGGTGGGAACTAGATATGTTCAGCACTTATACCAGGAATTGTTTCTTCTCTCAGGGAGAGGAAAGGTTTTTTGGCTTTTCCCTGGGGTACTTGCAATCATATAGCTCCTATTCTTAGCTTCTATATATGTCACTAGGGAGGAAAAATAGAAATCACTATCATCAGGGTATTTTACATGAAGTATAATGTAATGGATGTTGAAGTATATGGAATATAAGACACATCTAAAATAAATCCCACTAATTCAAAGAGATATGGTATATACACCTACCCTATGTTCCAATGTGGGTTCGCTAATATATCTCTAGGAGGTAAGCTGGAATACCCTCGTCCACTTAGGCTAAGGTGGTGGTCGGGGAAGCAGTAATCAGACTTATGGAACATTGTTCTAATAGAGTTGTCATGATTAGTGTAGTTCGGTAAAAACATAGGTCCATGGTATGTTCCAATTAAATTCATTATATCCCACACCAGAGGATCAGAGAGGTGGACCTTCTACCTTACAAGGTCATATTCTAGTTGCCTCTATATTATCATCTTCTTTAATGGACATAGTTTTGTCACACTGTTTTATATTTTTGACATTAATAGATATTCTATTCCACGAAATTATATACTTTTGTGGCTCAAGGATAGTTTATACCATATTGGGTATCGAATCTGAGATTGTTCATTGATGTACCGATTATCCACTTGAGAAATATGATTATCATATCAAATGGAAACAATTAATCTAAGATATAGAAGCGGTTTATTTTGTATTTTGGATGGACTATTTAGATCCCTATCAAGCCTATATTAACAATAATAACTAGACTGTGTTATTCATATCACTAGACGGTGGGATATATATGATCACAAGATAATGGGATGTCTATGAATCTCAAGCTGGACCATAGCATATGGGGCTAGGCAGAGTGAAAACCTAGGATTGTAGTTTTTTCTTGGATGATAGTATGGTACGAACGTCTATTATCCTTTATACTTTATATCATTTATAGGATGTATTCAATGACATCTTTTATGGGATACCTTTGGTGAGGGAGGTAGAATTTACCATTAAGCTAGAGCTAGGAGTGGCACCAGTGGTAATTCCTCATTATAAGATGGAACTTACATTCGATGGCTCAATATATATTTCTATGATTAGGGGGATATCATATTTATATTCCCTATAACTCCTCCATGGATTTCAACATTACTTTTTCCGAAAAGGTAGATGTTACAATCATTCATTGTCTTCATTATTGAAGGGTGAACTATCTTATGGTAATGAATTGTTATCCACTACCTCTAATATATGGAATGTCCAATAATTTATTTGGAGAGTGGGTGTTTTACAAAATTTATTTCTCTTTGGGAAATAATTAGGTACATTCTAGATCCTTATAAATATATTACATATCAATCTAGAGAATGTATAATCATTATGAGTAGTTGTTAATTTCATTCAGTCTCATGAATTATTCTATTAATTTCTTGTCTCTAATGAATCAGGTTTACTCACATGCATTGGTTCATTCATGGTAGTGTTTAAGGGAAACATCTTAGTGTATTCTATTTCTCAAAATGAGCAACACCAACATCTTTATATTGTTCTAAATACACTGACATTGCACTTGCTATATTCTATGCTCACCAAATTATACCATTTTATTAACAAACTAATATTCCTAGGTCATAGATTTATAGATTTAAAAGTATCATCATACAAGGAGAATGTAAGATCTATAGGTTCCTCATAGTATCCCAATAGTGTATTTTACATATACAGTTTCTTGGGGATATACATGTATTACATATGATTTACCAAGTGTTTATCATTAATATAATCCCCTGCTACTATATTGACTATGAATCATGTGAAATTCACATTTTTAGAATATTTTGAAGAATCCTTTCAAGAGTTTAATGGTAGTTTATCATCATAACCGATCTATAATCTATTTGATTCATGAATGAGATATGATGTTAATTGTGATGAACTACATATTATCTTAGAGGTAGTTCTGATACCAGATGAGTGATTAATTTCATCTGAGTCTCATCAATTGAGGCCTCAAGAAAAACATTACCAAACATGTCATCTAAATATATCATGTTTCTTTCATGATATACACCATTCGAGACACTATTTTCAGCTAGACAATTTTGTGGTTTTTAGTAATCAGAACATTCTAATGTATATCATTAAAAATTGTGATTTTATTATAATAAAGAATATATGATATGAGTACCAAAAATAATTTAATATTTATATTACCTTTACACAAGGATAGGGAAATGTTGTATCCGATGATCTAGGTTAGACGAATCAGATACAAGCAGATCAGGTAGTCATTGGAAAGTGGATACATATAGACATGTTTTTAGTGATGTACGTTGAGGATCCAGAGTATCTTGGACAAATTATCCACTAATTCATGGTAGTAAAAAAATATGCATTTTGGAATGGGTGATAAGAAGGCAAAATATAGAACCCAAGTTCCTAGTCCTAAGGTAATTTATATCATGTGATTATTCATCTTCTGGTTGGATTGTTGATGAGGATGATGATTTATTATTATAATTTAATTTATAAGTCCAAAGAGACATTCGAGAGGAGGCAATAAAAGAATTTCATCACACTATTTGGGAACTATATACTAACGCCACTAGGTTGTAGTGAGACATAAATCTCTATTATTGGTTTCCTATTTAGAAATGGGATATATCTTGATTTGTCACATGGTGTTCTAATTGTCCACAAGTGAAGGAGGAATATAAGTGACTATATGGAATTTTCCTGTGATTGTGCCTTCATCAGTAGAAATGGGATGATGTCACTATGGAATTTATGACTGGGTTTTCTATGTTACCTGAATATAGAGCCCTATTTTGGGTAGTGATCTAATGAGGATATACATTAGGGAGGTTTTGTATCTTAACAGACCTCGATAATCTATCATATCTGATAGGGAAACTTGATTTATTTCATAGTTGGGTCACTTGTTTTGGAAGGCCACGGGGATGCAACTGCCTTTAGGAAGGACATACCACACTTGGACCATTAGATAAATTGAGTACACGATTTTGGGATTTGATGGCATGATCAGTGAATGTGTCATTGAAATTATGGGTTATTAGGAGAAAAAGATTCATCTAGATGAGTTTTCATCAAATAACTGATTTTACGTTACAATAAATAGGGATCCTGATGAAGCCTTATATGTTATTCCATGTCAATCACCTCTGTGCTGATGAGAGGTTGGGGAGGAATCTTTTCATGGACTTTGTCTCATCAAAGAGACATATGAAAACGTCTATATGGTTATATATTTCATGTTGATTTATCAATCTAGATAATAGTCATATAAAAATTAAAAACCATGAACTCTTTACATATAGGTTGGAGATCATGTTTTCTTACGATTTTCTCTCATGATGGGCATAAAAAACATCAGAGGGAGATACACTTTCACCATGATTACTTGGATATGTTGAGGTTATTAAATGAATTAGACTAATAGATTAAACTATAACACATCCTATGAGATACCAGCCTATTAATGATGTATTTTATATAACTCTACAAACCCTATTTTACACAAACCCATTACATCTTCTACATCCAAATGAGTTTTAGTTATATATGGATATATCCAATGAGGGGTACCAAGTGGATATTCTGGATTAGAGTGTCAAAAATATATGGGGAAGGAATATTAAATTTTTATATGTGCTATGGAAACATGGATTATAATGGGATGTGATCTTGGTGAGGGAAGTTGATGTCTGAGGGAAGCGGTTGATGCTTTTATCAGATGACCCCTCTTTACCCTCTAAAGGCCAACTCGAGGAATATTTTATTTAGGGAGGGGAGGTTGTAAAAACATTAATTTTATCAAAGTTATAGATCTTATTTTCATTTCAAATACACTCTATTATATTGGAAAATGTTATCCACAAATTAAAGAAGGTTTTGGGAGAATCATGGGATTTTTCATAGTCCAGAGCTATAAAAAATTGAGAAAATTTTTTTCCATGTTGCTAGTGCATGGATAGTGCTAACCATGGTGGGAACATGTATACAGTAAGAGGATAAACTATTTTTCTAAAATCAGGTGATATATGAAACATGCTTGTGTGATATTTCATAGTACTATCAGAGAGGCTTTTCTCGTGGCTTTCACATAGTTGGCCAAACCATGAAACTGCCCCATGCGACCGCATTTTTTTGGGAAATTTAAGCAAATTTACCATAATTTTTTTTGACATAATTCACTCTTCCTTAATTAATTTGATGTTTTTAGTCCCAAAAAAACTCCTCCCATAATATATCCCATTGATTAACTAGGGAATTTCTATTATTCCTTCATCTAGACTCTATTAGAGATGATGTATGATGCCTTATATGTACATTGTTATGCTATCTAATCCTCTTTATTACTTTCTACATTTATGGTGTCGTATTTTGGGATTCTTGGTGTGAGGTCATTTGCTAAATTCTAATTTAAAATTTCTATTTTGGTGATTTCTTCCAATGTTCATCGAACCCAAGGTCGAAAATGGATGAGTGGTCATCTACATACCTTGGGTAAGTGGTCTAGAAATTTTTCCAAGCATTTTAAGTGTTATATAGTATTTATCTATATTGTCATAGAAAAGCTTCTTCTATGAATTTTTTATAAACATTTAAACATATATTAATATTTATTAAAAGTCTACTAATTCCAATAGACCATGTTAAATGATTATAGGTTCCAATAAACATTGATTGCCACACACTTGGGTATGTGAAATGTGACTCCCTTTATTATATAATGGTTTACATGGATAAACATCTTCTATGTTTTTGTATCAACATGGAAAATGAATTTTACCTATTTTAAATAATTGTGTAGTTAACCAAATCACCCTATACGTGTTTTTATTAGCTGAAAGTTGAATTTTCAATGCCTTATAATTGGTGACATCAATTAATTAAATGGTATTTTTTGGAATGGCCACACAGTGTGTTTCATGTTTAAATTATTGTGGTATTGATTATTGTGACACCCCTGGTTGTATTGGGAATGTGGATTGTAAATGTTAAGATGTATTACCTTGTTATTATTACCGTTATTAGATTACATATATTTTTCATTAAAGGATCATTGACGCACTGACTGAGGATAACGTTTCACACTCCATAACATCGTGTGTTGTGCATGATGTATAAAACCACTATAATATTATCTAGAAGATGATAATAAAGATTTACATTACCATGATTCTGGTTTGGAGAAATAAATAACACACTATAATCTCTTGTTATGGGCTTGATGTCTCAAATTTATAGAGACTAGGATGTTGTACCCTTTTTGGATACACTGGATCATTAGTCTAGCAATGAACGCTTGAGTTATGCATTTGATATATCTAGATCCTAGTATCCATGCATATGGATCTAAACGTCCTCATGTAAGGTGTGTATATACATGTATACATAATATATATATATAAATTATTACTATATAAATGGTTAATGATTAGAGCCATTTTTTCCTATGCCAAAGTAATTAGAGAAATCCATCTATCTTATAGGAACCTGATTGAGTTGGTATTTATTATTAATTATATATGAACACAATTACTCTACATACTATTTATTTATTATATCTACAAACTATTGGTTGTGGCCTAGTTCATTTCCCTCACCACCAACTCAGGGTTCCTTTGATACCTGAGTATACCTTATAACTACATGTATGGATAAGGTAATATTCCAAATATATATGCTTGATATACATACCTTACATTTTTATAATGAGAGCCATGGACTCGGATAATACGTAGGATGTAAGTGGAGATGTCCTCTTACATTTTTATATAATGATATAGCTTATTTTATATGTCATTACTGTGTTTCATTTCTACATACCAGCATGAATTGATATCATTAGTTATGACATGGATTATGGATTTTCATAATTATATATATTTCATAAATATTTATATATCTGATTGTTATTTATTTTATTTATTTTTTGTTTTATTGGTTATTTTATACTTCTCAAATTGAATTTTTATTTTTATTTATATTTATATATATAACACTCTAATATAAAGGTATAGTCTCCCCACCATACCACATTAGACCCACATTACTCATCTATAGCATATTCTGTGTTGGCATGCGCACTTGGTAACATGTTATCCACTTTCTCATGGTACTTTTTAATTAGATCTTGGTTTGGGATATTTCAGTTTTTGGAATGTTAATATAAAATAAATGAATCTTAATAAAAATTATTTTCTAACTATTTGTATTAGTAAAACACTATTTCTCTTTTTTATGAATGGATCTTGGTAGACATCCATGTGGGGTTTAGGTATAGGAGGTTCATTATTTTTATCTCATTGATCATTGATGGGACATCACATTTTTAGATGATGATCAATGGGAGATGATGTTGTGATATTTTCAATGGAATAATTAGGGGATGTATGAGGAAAGTATTTCCCATGTGGATATTGAGATATTGTTGGAGGAGAATGAGATCACCTATAGTTTGATTAGGGCCTTGGTGGATTAGTGGATCCCCCTAAATGTTATTCTATCATAAGGTGTTATGCATCTGTGGAGGATGATGTTACTTGAAAAATGAAATGATTCAAATGTTTTATACGTTTACTAGTACACTAATATCTCAGAAATGTTCCTCTCATTATCTATCATGGATGTATACATATAGGTGATTCATTACATTTTGTAGTGGGTTTTTTATTTTTGGTAGTAGCAGAAAATTTTAAAGGATATGTTTTGATTTTATTTAGAACATTGTGTAAAAAATGGGTCGTTTGATAGAAACCATGAGGTGGAACTCCATCCTTTACTCAAGTATGCATTTATTCTCTTTATGTTTTCATTGTATCTTGAGGATTCGAATAAGTAGGAGTTGATTGAGAACATAAAATCAGGGGGATGATTAACATGATTAGGGAACCAATACATTTCTTTTATGAGATTTTTTTTAGTAGTAGGTTACAAGAATTATCCCATTGATGTTTTGACTAGTAGGGATTTAATCGTAGTATATTCCAATATGGAATACTTTGTATAATGGTATTGTTGAATATCTGGGGGAGTTTGGGCCATTGTGATTTATCGATGGGGATCGAGGACATCCTCAGTGTTTCACCTCATACATTTTATGGTATGTTTCTCTTAAATACATTATAGTTATAGATTTTATTTCAGTAATCACTGACCCTCTATGGAACAAAACATGGTTACTTATAGGATATAGCCATAATGTGTCCATAAAACATATATGTGTTGACTCTGTGATTTGAATATTAAAAAACTAACATTCATGGTTGCGATCAAGATGATAATTAGAGTCTAATAAAATTAACATAATTTTCACTAAATAGTAAACTACCCTTATGAATAGAAACCTATACTTATCAATAGTAACTTATCCTTATGGATATTAATATGTGTATTATGAATGGTGTCCATGCCCATGACTGTATAAATGAATTTAGGCTCCTTAAAAATAAAGATGAATATTTTAAGTGTTTATATTTTTGATTAAATAATTATTAAAATTAATTAATTAATTTATAATATTTAGGAAATTATTTTTGAAAAATGGACTTTATTTTTGGATTTTACACATCAAAAAAAATTTTGGGTGAATTTTGGGGATTTTTCTGATATACTTAAGCTTTTGATGAATAGTAAAATGCGATTATTTTCAATAAATGATAAATAAGGAATTTATTGAGTAATTGTTTATGACCTGCTGATGCAAGCCCAATTGGTTTGAAGTAACACGCATATATTACTTTTATTAGTTATGGAATACTCACAATGGGTTATCTAGGGAGGAAATAATAAATTAATGACTATAATATTATCGAAACTCCTATCCCATCCACTAAATAAACCACCCCTCACCCCCACTTCCTCCCACACCACTCATGCTTCAATAATTCACTAAATTCGGCCAAATAATCTCCCCAAGCCCTCTACCCACGTCCAAGACTTGTTGGTCTCACCAAAAGACCAAAAACAAAGGCCTTAAGGAGATTTTCAAGGAGTAGTACTCAAGAGGTGAACATTCCATCACTTTTCTTTCAATATATTTTACAATGTTCCATTCTATTGTTCTCACATCTCACCTTCCCTCATAAAAATTCCATGATAATTATATTACCTTACTTCTAAATAATTTTCATTGTGGTGATGGAAAATTTCATCGTAATCTCTCCTTTTTCCATCCTTTTATACAATAAAAGAAAACAACGTCTGAGATGTGTAAATTTATCACACTCAAGGAAGAAGTGTTTTAAATTTTCATTACTATATTAAATACTGGTCATGAAACCTTTTAAATGGTTGAACCAGGTCTTAATATATGTATCTTATCTTGATTAATGTTATGTAATCTTTACACTTTCATAATATGGAATAATAATACAAAACAAGTTTATTGTGCACAAAACTGCCAAGCCAAATCCAAGCATTTAATTTTAACTCATTGAATGATTCATCCTCATGGTATATAAACAGAATAATTATGAGATAATTTAAATCACTTTAATGAAAATAATAATTTATATTAACATTTTTGTATGTTTCACCACATTTCAAATTAACTTCCACTCATGAATACAAGTAAAAAAATCCTGAAACCAAGTAAACAAATGCTTCCAAAACAATAAAATTGAATCTCTTAAACCCATAAAAAAGACATTAATGAAGTTAATAAGGTTATAACATATCAATTATATGTTTATGAGGTTCTGGAAATGTTTATTAATGATGCTAAATTTTATTATTCAGGTTGTTAAGAACAAACAAGAACACATTTGAGCGTAAGGTAAGGGATCCTCTCTCTCACTTTTGTACAAGAATCTCCCCTATCTTGTGCCCTTTTATATTTAATTCATATTGGTGGGGTATGTTTTCAATCCTTTCAAATAATTCCCTTACTAAATATAGACAATTAAATAACCATTTACCTTGCATTACTCTATCACAATTACACTCGTTACCATGTCGAAATTTTTGTAAGGGGTTTCTCATCTGACTTTCATTTCGGTGAGATTTTCATTGTACACAACTTATTTCTTGTATGTGGTATATGTGTACTGAAATTTGATATATAATAACATTTTTTTCTTTATATTTATGTTATTAAATGATTCATTTGAGGGTTATTAAGGTTTGGTCATATAATTCGACCAATTACATTGTTTTAAGAGACTTTGTCACAACTACTATATTGTAGAGACTACCATTGTATTGTGCCCCTAATAATCTTTATGTGGTGTAATTACTTCCCATTTTAGATCAAATTTCATTTGAAATTATATTTATATTAAATATCCATATTCTCATATCATGTATATATTTTTTGTCTAAACTGTATACCTATTTACATACGATGTTTACTTGGAAAGTTGTTTAAATTATAAAGATATTGATTATTCTATATACTCTACCAAATATAGATATTGAAAAGGCACATTTAACTCAGACTAAATCAATGTATAATGATTTATTTGGACAATAAGTAGTGTTTGGGGTCCTCTATAGCCCCTTGATGCATCGGTAGGTCTCATGAGACAAATAAGTTGGCGACAAACCCTTCGAGATTGTTTCCAAAAATTAGACGGGTTTCTACCCATAGAACTAAATAGTATAATAGTATTATGGTTTCATGTTCTAGATACATGACATCAAAATAAGAAGCATTTTCTTTATTCATTATTAGTTATTACAATCCACAAGGTTTTCCCTATGACAAGATCTATTGACACAGTTTAATTATCATTTTATTAATAGCTTGAGATTTTCATTTATTCTCCATGACATAATGATTATGTCAGATTGATTATGATTCACTTAATATTATATTCATGCATATGCTATTTTAAACCATTACGGAGCATTCAATCTCACCCCTTTCATTGTTTACTTTCAATAGGTGACAAAGAGGAGATCATTTATCGAGTTCTTGTGGATTCAGTTTTTTTAGTTTTCGTTATGTATTGTATTTTGTTAACTTTTACAATGTAATTTGAGTAATATCTATCTATATAGTTTCTTAAAGACCACTAAAATGATCATTCCTTCAAGATTTTCAGTCCTTCTAACCATTCCAATTTTACAAGTAGTGCACCAGCTCTAGTCTAGAGGGGTCGGGGCATTACAGTTGGTATCAGAGAATGTTTAGTAGAAATCATGGAAAATAGATTAGAAAACATAGATTAGGAACAAATAACTATGGTAGTATTTTAGGATAAACATACAAGAATTTCCTGGAATTTTGGTAAGGAATAGATAATGTGAATCTTTCTAGAAAATATATCCCTATCTGGATAGGATCAGGTAGAGGTGGCTCTGGCATAGATTTACGTAGGAATGAAAGCTACGACAAGGAGTTTCGGGCTTGGCATGGGGTATTCTGGTATTAAACAATGGGCCTTGATGTAATCTTTGTAACGCCCCGACCCCAGCTACCCAGAGTCGGTGCATTACTTCGTAACATTGGCATGATCACAAGAAGATCAAATCTCGAAAGACCGATTGGTTTAGTAGCCTTGGAAACACTAGATATATTCATAAGTTTTACATTACATCATAAAATGAAAAACTACTACAACAACATAATGCCTCCATAATTCACACTCATATCCCCACATAATATCCCTGCAGGTCATTCATAATTTACTTCTTCACATCCTGGAAAAAATAAAACATAGAAAAGGGGTGAGCTCAAACGCCCAGTAAGGATAACAATATAGTGGAAACATTCATAAATAAGAATAAACATTTAAGGCAATGTATAACTAAGACAAAAGCCTTTCAAACATGAACTTTCATCATGGTATGGAATAAATAAAATGAAATAATGCCATTTACTTATTCACATTGATATTCTACTAATCGAATAATCACATGTAAAAATCAATAACCACTTTCATAATGTTGGAATGCATAATGCCAGACTATCATAACCACATAGCCAAGGCCTCGTGCCAAGACTACAAATAAGATTTTGTCAAGGCCTTGTGCCAAGACACTAGTTTGTCTCATGAGACCTACCGATGCATCGAAGAGCTATAGCGGGCTCCACCCGTCACTTATTAAGTCCAATGCATTCCCATATGAAAAGGTTTAAACATAACATAAACATTCGTATTAAAACTAGCATACGAAATGTCAATAATTTCACCATAAACTATGAATGGTATAAAAATAGCACATCCACAGTCAAACATATCACAAAACCTTCAATAAAATATAGAAGTTTTGTATCATAATAAATCAACTTCAAATAATCTTAAAATCCATCAAAGGATGTTGACATAGATGAAATCAAAATTCTTTTTAAAGAAGTATCTCCTTTTATTTTGAAATCATTTAAGTTACATATAAAATAAAACATTTTCTTTGAAAATATTCTTATAAGATTGTATGGAAAGCTTCGACGATTTTATAACGGCGGAAAATAACCGCACCTGCCGTATAAGTTAAAAAAAACATTCTTACCTCAATTCTGTCGAAAAGGTTAAAAAGGACCTTGTTTTGAAAATGACGGAAAGATTCCTTTATAAACCTCTTATAAAAAGTCAAACAAGGGTATAAATGACTTTAACCCATATTCTTGTAAATAGTAAAAATGTTTTGAAATACATTTCGAAGAAACATGGATGTGAATGATAAAGAGATCCCAATAGATTATTACGTATAATACAACCTCGGATAATGAAGAGATTGTGAAATAACCCTTACCTTGTACTTTTCCTTGGTTGGGATAGGTTAACCTCCTGTATAATGGTGAAATAATTGTTATTAAATTATACAAGAATCATATACATTAATATGATATCATATATGATCTTTTAATATTGATTTGATAATAATATCTTAGTATTATCGCCGTTTCGGGTGTTAACTTATTCATTTTATTTTATATGTTTTGTTACATAAGTCCTGTTTGTTGTATCTTATTCATATCCAGAATGATATCATGTCCTTAAAAATCATTTTTAAATCATTAAATGATAATTATACTTGAATGGATACGATGGAGAATGAATCTTATCGCGTTCGTGGAGACGGTAGTCCGTACGTACGCACGAACGCTACTTCCATTTAATTTTTATTTTAAAAGAATCGAATCCAAATGATACATAGGTATATTAATATTCCAGTATAATATAATATTTTATATATGTTACTTAAGTTCATTAACACCATCCTTTATACGTTCCATGTGTGGTATGAACGAGTCATATCATTTTAAGGGGGCGGTAGTCCGCACTTCCTCAAATGAAATTATTGTATGTATATACAACATGAAACGAATAATGGTATGAAATAAAATGGAATTACAGAAGCTTATATATAAAATATATATCATTAATATCATTTTTAATTACAGTGCCAACATAATGGCCACCATGAGAGGTGGTAAGATGTATTTGAACAATCATCGTTTCGTGAGGCGTTAGTTTGCCATCCACAGAAACATTATGTTCATCATCCATTAGATGGAGTTGTGTGTATGTGTAGTTTGAATCCTTCTTATAACAACATCCTAGTATATTGAGGATACTGGTGTTGTTACAAAAGAAAGGAAATAAAAAGAGTTTGGTAGTTGAAGAAGCAAAATAAATGAAAATAATTTAAGAGAAATCGTTACCTTTAATTTAGGTAACTCACTTTGGTTGGAACCAAAGGACTTGTTGAAATGCTTTCTGCCTAAGGGGAAGCTTCAAGGAGGAGGAGAGGGATGTGAGGAGCTTATTTGGGCAGAGTTTGGACGAGCCAAGTGGCTTGAGAGGTGTGAGGAATGAGAAGAAGTGGTCTCCTTTTATAAGGGAGAGGAGGGGCTCTTTAGGAAAGAATGAAAGTATTACTTTATAATATAATTATATTCGGTTTATAATGGTCCAAAAATAATAGAGGTCGAAGATAAGATGACTCATATTCTAAATAACATCAACCAATAAGAATTGGACAGGTTTTAGATAATATTTTAATCATTATAATATTATTTATTTCAATGATTTATTAATGAGGTAAACATTGAATCATTATTGTGTCATTAATAATTTAACTTATTTGATGTCTAAAAATTATAAATAAAATATCATCATGTAGGAAATCTTTTTATCTTTCTAATGAATATTTATAATCGAAAATCCAACATGTATAACCCTATGTAAAAATTGTTCTTCTAAAAGATGTAAGCTTATGACATTTTTATTTTTATTTTAACTTTATTAATATAATGTGTCCCTACCACATACAAGTGGCTCCAAGGGGTCCCCAAATTAACCCAAGGATGCCCATGGTCGGGTATGTGTCCACCAATAAGGTTAGGACACGTTTTAGGGTAATTTTGTATTATTATAATATTATTTTTTAACCCTTATTTACCGGATTTACCCTTTAACCATGGTAAATAAAATATTTACCACAGTAACTATTCAAAATGTCTAAAAATAAAAGTTACCTATTTACACAATTTGAACATCCTGATTCCAAATATGGAATCCATTTTCCTAAATTCAAAACACAGAAGTGGCAGAAATTAATTTAAAATTAATTTCCGCTGTCAAAACAAAAAGCGTGTTTTTAAGAGGTAATAACTATCAAAAGATTGACACTTGTTTATGTTCGGTTTAACTGTAAAATTATGTCCAATGACCAAAATTATATTAAATGGTAAAAATATATTCTAAATATACTTTAAAACCACTCAAAATCACAATTTATCACTATTAATTATTTTGATTAAAAAAGTTGTTTTTAATTAAAATTTAGAAATTTTCACTATTCATCAAAATATGAAAGTTATCCGAAATGTACCAAAATTTCACCCTAGGCTAATTTTGATATTCCGAATCTAAAAATGAAGTCCATTTTGAAATATTGAATATATATGATTTCAAAAAGTAGGTATTACTATTCACAACGGCTAGTTTAATTAGTTGTGGTGTTTGTTAGAACTCGAGGTTGCATACAACACACGCTATCGTATTATTCGAAGGGAAACGTACCATAGAAGCTTGGGGTGTTATATTCTCCCCTCCTTCAAATAATTGCGTCCTTGCAATTTCTAGGGTATTACTGCATAAAAAGACTCGGGTGGTTCTTCATCATACGTTCCTCGGGTTCCCACGTTGCCTCTTCCATCTTATGGTTTCTCCACAAAACTTTTACCAGACGCGTCGTCCGGTTTCTCAGTACTTGTTCTCTTGTATCAAGAATCCTGACGGGCTCTTCGCAATAAGACAGATCGGGTTCCAGTTCTAATTCCTCATAGGTGAGTACATGCGTAGGGTCAGGCATGTATTTTCTCAACAGAGATACGTGGAACACATCGTGAACTTTGGAGAGACTTGGCGGCATTTCCAATCGGTAAGCTACATCCCCAATTCATTCTAGAATTTCGAAAGGTCCGATGTACCTGGGACTCAATTTACCTTTCTTACCAAAACGTATGACTCCCTTCCACGGAGATACCTTCAGGAAAACATGATCACCGACTTGAAATTCCAAATCCTTCCTTCGATTATCGGCATAGCTCTTCTGCCTACTTTGAGCTGCTTTGATGTGATTTTGGATTACTTTCACCTTTTCCACCGTTTCCTCCACCAGTTCTGGGCCTACAAGTTTTCTTTCACCAACGTCATCCCAACAGGTTGGTGTACGACATCTCTTTCCATATAACTCTTCATATGGTGCCATCTGAATACTTGAATGGAAGCTATTGTTATAGGAAAATTCTACCAGTGGTAAATATTGATCCCACATACCCTGAAAATCAAGTGAGCAAGATCTCAACATGTCTTCTAAGGTTTGAATAGTCCGTTCTGATTGTCCGTCTGTCTGAGGGTGGTAAGCAGTGCTCAAATGAAGTTCAGTATCCAGGGATTTCTGAAGACTTTTCCAGAATCTTGAAGTAAAACGGGGATCACGATCAGAAACAATCGATAGGGGTACTCCATGAAGTCTCACAACTTCATTAATGTATAGTCTTTCTAGACGTTCCAGGGGTAGATCTTCTCTTATAGCAAGAAAATGTGCTGACTTGGTAAGACGATCAACGATAACCCATATTGCATCGTTCCTTCTAGGAGTCTTTGGTAGCCCCATGACAAAGTCCATCGTAATATTGTCCCATTTCCACTCCGGTATGGGAAGAGGTTGCATGACTCCTCCAGGCTGTTGCCTTCCAGCTTTCACTTGTTGACAAACCATACATCTTGACACAAAATCAGCAATCTCCCTCTTCATGTTGTCCCACAAAAAATATTCCTTAAAATCTCTATACATTTCGGTGCTCCCAGGGTGTATAGAGAAATTGGAACTATGAGCGTCATCCAGCAATTCCCTTTTTAGATCAGGTATATTGGGAACACAAAGTCTCTTCCCGAATTTCAAAATTCCATCTTCATACACAAAGTCTCTCAATCTCCCATCATTCAAAGCTTTAATCTTCTTCTGAAATTCTTCATCATCGGTCTGGGAACTCTTAATCCTTTCTAGTAAAGATGGTTTGGAAACCATTTGAAAAAGCATTGATGTTTCACCTTCCCTGGTTATTCCCATGTCCATCTTCTCTAGATCCATGAAAATTGGATCCCTTTCAATTCTCATCATGTTCAGAACTCCATGGTCTTTTCTGCTCAAAGCATCTGCTACTTTGTTTGCTTTCCCTGGGTGGTAGTGTATCGTGTAATCATAATCCTTGAGTAATTCCAGCCATCTCCTTTGCCTCATGTTGAGTTCTTTTTGTGAGAAAATATACTTCAAACTCTTGTGATCAGTATAAATCTCACATTTTTCACCATAGAGGTAGTGCCTCCATATCTTCAAAGCAAAGATCACAGCTGCTAACTCAAGATCATGAGTAGGATAGTTTTGTTCATGAATTTTTAACTATCGTGATGCATAGGCAATAACTCTATCATTCTGCATAAGGACACAACCAAGTCCTTTCTTTGATGCATCACTATAAATAACGAACCCATCATTCCCCGATGGTAGAGTCAATATAGGAGCATTGACTAATATTTTCTTCAATTCTTCGAAACATTCTTCACACTCTTTTGTCCAAACAAATTTAACCCCTTTTCGTGTGAGCTTCGTTAATGGGTTACCCAATCGGGCAAAATTCTGGACGAAACGTCGATAATAACCTGCCAAGCCAATAAAACTACGTACCTCAGTTATACTCGTAGGTGCTGGCCATTCTTGGATTGCCTTGGTCTTAGAAGGATCAACAGAGATTCCATCTTTAGAGATAATATGGCCAAGAAAAGAAATCTCCTGAAGCCAGAATTCACACTTGCTAAACATCCCATATAATTCATGCCTCCTCAGAGTCTTCAAGATAATGCGCAAGTGATTTTCATGATCTTCGTAGGTTTTGGAGTATACCAAGATATCATCAATAAATACCACCACAAATTCATCAAGATACTCCTTGAAAACTCTATTCATTAGATCCATGAATACAGAGGGTGCATTAGTCAATCCAAACGGCATTACAGTAAACTCGTAATGCCCGTACCTGGTTCGAAATGCTGTTTTCGGAATGTCTTCCTTCTTCACACACAACTGATGGTATCCAGATTGAAGGTCAATCTTTGAAAAGTATTGAGATCCATGTAGTTGGTCAAATAAATCATCAATACGAGGTAGGGGATACTTGTTCTTTATCGTTATAGCATTGATCTCCCTGTAGTCGATACATAACCTCATAGATCCATCTTTCTTTTTAACAAAAAGAACAGGGGCTCCCCATGGAGAAACACTAGGGCGAATAAATCCCTTATTACTCAATTCCTCTAGTTGTTTCTTTAGTTCGACTAACTCTACAGTGGACATTCTATAAGGGGTCTTAGATATAGGCCTTGATCCAGGAATCAAATCAATAGAAAACTCAACTTCTCGTTCTGGAGGATGTCCAGTTAAATCTTCCGGAAATACATCTACAAATTCTTTCACAACAGGTACATCCTCTATTTGAACATTCCTTTCCTCACCGATAGTTACTTCATTCTCTTCCTCCCCAATAATTGAATTTAGTTGAGCTACTGGGGGTGGATCTAAATAAGAATTAGGTGGTGACGATTCTGCTCTAAAAATAAGGTGTTCCTTATCATTATCATCAAGAATCGTAACCTCTTTCTTCTTACAATAAATCTTCACATCATAGTCCGAAAGCCAGTCCATACCGAGGATTATATCAAACTCAATCATAGGTATGACGATGAGATCAGCAGATAAAGAAAATTTATGTGCTCTAATGGGGACTGATTCACAAAACATTGTTGCAACGATACTTCCCTTAGGAGTTTTAACTGACAACTCCCTTATTAAATCAAATTGGAAATATCTAATTTTCTTAGAAAACTAGGAAGATATGAAACAATGCGATGATCCAGAATCAAATAATGCATTTGCTAAACTTGAGGAAACCATTAAATTACCTGCCACCACGTCTTTCGGAGCTTCTACCTCAGCAGTAGTGATAGCATAAGCCTGGCCTTGATCCCTTGGCCTTTTCTGAGGTAAGTTCTCCTGACGCTTAGGACATGAATTTGCATAATGCCCCATCTCCCTGCAATTATAGCACTGAACGTTGGTAGCTTCCTTCTTCCCCTTGCAATCATGAGCTTGGTGGCCTTTTTCACCACACTTGTAACAGACTCCCATTCCCTTCAAGCAAGTACCGGGATGTTTCTTCCCGCATTTACCACAAGATGGATATTCAACCTTTCCCTTCTTCCCCTTATTTCCATTCCCAGATTGATCAGTAGGTCTCTTCTTCTCTTGCTTTGCTTTAAAGTCATAAGACTTAGAGAATTCCTTTTTGGTCTTGATAGCACATGAGACAATGTCTTCGTACGATGAAAAGGATTGTGAGACTAATGCTCGACGGAGAAATGGTTTTAACCCATCAAAGAAACGATCAATCTTACTTCTTGGGTTGCGAATATAATCACCAGCGTACCTCGCTAACCTTGTAAAGTTAGCCTCATACATTGTGACATTCTCATCCTCCTTTTGTCTCAGACTCAGAAATTGTCTTTCCATATCTGCTCGATAGTCGCGAGGAAAGTATTTTTCTAAAAACAGATCTTTGAACTCCCTCTATTCCATATTTGATACTTCATCATCTTCCTTCGTATTTTCAATCAATGACCACCATTGATCAGCATCTCCAGTGAGGCGGTAAACTGCCATGATAACTTTTTCCCTTTCACTGCTCCCCAAAGCCTGAAATATTTTCTCTAGGGAAAATATCCATTGCTCAGCTACTAGGGGATTTGTATTCCCATTGAACGTTGGTGGTTGTTGTCTCATGAATCGATCTAACATTGATCCTCCACGCTGCGGATCAGGGTGCTCCATACGGGTAAGGTTATTATTCATAACCTGAGTAAGTTGTCCCAATATGGTGATTAGCTGATCGGCACCAGTTGCATCACCAGCCCCACTATAATTATCTTGAGCAGGAGGGAAATCCCTACATGGAGTGCGTGCATTGATACGGTTTCCATTTCTTCCACTAGGTGTCATTTCTAAACAATGGCATAAACTAGATCAGTTTATGAATCAAAATACATAATCCCATACTTATAAAACACTTAACATAAATTGAACTATTTATGGATATAATCCATAATCATAAAAATGTTTTCTTTGAGGAAGTATATACTCATAAACCCTTCATAATGATTTGTAAATATAGTGAGAGTTATCCTAAGCATATCCCCCGGGAGTGTCGTAACCAAGAGTGCAGCAAGGCCCGTTGTCGTGCACCAGTTCCCGTTCGAGTCTAGCTCAAAGCGGTGATTTCGGGTTTTACCCCTAGGTACATCTGTGCCAGAGCCGCCTCTACCTGCTCGTATCCAGACAGGGATGTATTTCTCAGAAAACTCACAAAATCTCTACAATACCAAAATTCTAGGAAGTTCTTCTATACTAATCCTCAAAGTTCATCTTAGGTCTACGTGCTCTAATCAGAGTTTATCTAAATCTAGCTTTCAAGGATTGTACTAAACTTCCTCTGATACCAACTGTAACACCCCGACCCCAGCTACCCAGAGTCGGTGCATTACTTCGTAACATTGGCATGATCACAAGAAGATCAAATCTCGAAAGACCGATTGGTTTAGTAGCCTTGGAAACACTAGATATATTCATAAGTTTTACATTACATCATAAAATGAAAAACTACTACAACAACATAATGCCTCCATAATTCACACTCATATCCCCACATAATATCCCTGCAGGTCATTCATAATTTACTTCTTCACTTCCTGGGAAAAATAAAACATAGAAAAGGGGTGAGCTCAAACGCCCAGTAAGGATAACAATGTAGCGGAAACTTTCATAAATAAGAATAAACATTTAAGGCAATGTATAACTAAGACAAAAGCCTTTCAAACATGAACTTTAAACATTGTATGGCATAAATAAAATGAAATAATTCCATTTACTTATTCACATTGATATTCTACTAATCGAATAATCACATGTAAAAATCAATAACCACTTTCATAATGTTGGAATACATAATGCCAGACTATCAGAACCACATAGCCAAGGCCTCATGCCAAGACTACAAATAAGATTTTGTCAAGGCCTTGTGCCAAGACACTAGTTTGTCTCATGAGACCTACCGATGCATCGAGGAGCTATAGAGGGCTCCACCCGTCACTTATTAAGTCCAATGCATTCCCATATGAAAAGGTTTAAACATAACATAAACATTCGTATTAAAACTAGCATACGAAATGTCAATAATTTCACCATAAACTATGAATGGTATAAAAATAGAACATCCACAGTCAAACATATCACAAAACCTTCAATACAATATAGAAGTTTTGTATCATAATAAATCAACTTCAAATAATCTTAAAATCCATCAAAGGATGTTGACATAGATGAAATCAAAATTCTTTTTAAAGAAGTATCTCCTTTTATTTTGAAATCATTTAAGTTCCATATAAAATAAAACATTTTCTTTGAAAATATTCTTATAAGCTTGTATGGAAAGCTTCGACGATTTTATAACGGCGTAAAATAACCGCACCCGCCGTATAAGTTAAAAAAAACATTCTTACCTCAATTCTGTCGAAAAGGTTAAAAAGGATCTTGTTTTGAAAACGACGGAAAGATTCCTTTATAAACCTCTTATAAAAAGTCAAACAAGGGTATAAATGACATTAACCCATAATCTTGTAAATAGTAAAAATGTTTTGAAATACATTTCGAAGAAACATGGATGTGGATGATAAAGAGATCCCAGTAGATTATTACATATAATACAACCTCGGATAATGAAGAGATTGTGAAATAACCCTTACCTTGTACTTTTCCTTGGTTGGGGTAGGTTAACCTCCTGTATAATGGTGAAATAATTGTTATTAAATTATACAAGAATCATATACATTAATATGATATCATATATGATCTTTTAATATTGATTTGATAATAATATCTTAGTATTATCGCCGTTTCGGGTGTTAACATACTCATTTTCTTTTATATGTTTTGTTACATAAGTCATGTTTGTTGTATCTTATTCATATACAGAATGATATCAAGTCCTTAAACATCATTTTTAAATCATTAAATGATAATTATACTTGAATGGATACGATGGAGAATGAATCTCATCGCGTTCGTGGAGACGGTAGTCCGTACGTACGCACGAACGCTACTTCCATTTAATTTTTATTTTAAAAGAATCGAATCCAAATGATACATAGGTATATTACTATTCCAGTATAATATAATATTTTATATATGTTACTTATGTTCATTAACACCATCCTTTATACGTTCCATGTGTGGTATGAACGAGTCATATCATTTTAAGGGGGCGGTAGTCCGCACTTTCTCAAATGAAATTATTGTATGTATATACAACATGAAACGAATAATGGTATGAAATAAAATGGAATTAAAGAAGCTTATATATAAAATATATATCATTAATATCATATTTAATTACAGTGCCATCATAATGGCCACCATGAGAGGTGGTAAGATGTATTTGAACAATCATCGTTTCGTGAGGCGTTAGTTTGCCATCCACAGAAACATTATGTTCATCATCCATTATATGGAGTTGTGTGAATGTGTAGTTTGAATCCTTCTTATAACAACATCCTAGTATATTGAGGATACTGGTGTTGTTACAAAAGAAAGGAAATAAAAAGATTTTGGGAGTTGAAGAAGCAAAATAAATGAAAATAATTTAAGAGAAATCGTTACCTTTAATTTAGGTAACTCACTTTGGTTGGAACCAAAAGACTTGTTGAAATGCTTTCTGCCTAAGGGGAAGCTTCAAGGAGGAGGAGAGGGATGTGGGGAGCTTAGTTGGGCAGAGTTTGGACGAGCCAAGTGGCTTGAGAGGTGTGAGGAATGAGAAGAAGTGGTCTCCTTTTATAAGGGAGAGGAGGGGCTCTTTAGGAAAGAGTGAAAGTATTACTTTATAATATAATTATATTCGGTTTATAATGGTCCAAAAATCATTGAGGTCGAAGATAAGATGACTCATATTCTAAATAACATCAACCAATAAGAATTGGACAGGTTTTAGATAATATTTTAATCATTATAATATTATTTATTTCAATGATTTATTAATGAGGTAAACATTGTATCATTATTGTGTCATTAATAATTTAACTTATATGATGTCTAAAAATTATAAATAAAATCTCATCATGTAGGAAATCTTTTTAGATTTCTAATGAATATTTATAATCGAAAATCCAACATGTATAACACTATGTAAAAATTGTTCTTCTAAAAGATGTAAGCTTATGCCATTTTTATTTTTATTTTAACTTTATTAATATAATGTGTCCCTAACACATACAAGTGGCTCCAAGGGGTCCCCAAATTGACCCAAGGATGCCCATGGTCGGGTATGTGTCCACCAATAAGGTTAGGACACGTTTTAGGGTAATTTTGTATTATTATAATATTATTTGTTAACCCTTATTTACCGGATTTACCCTTTAACCATGGTAAATAAAATATTAACCACAGTAACTATTCAAAATGTCTAAAAATAAAAGTTACCTATTTACACAATTTGAACATCCTGATTCCAAATATGGAATACATTTTCCTAAATTCAAAACACAGAAGTGGCAGAAATTAATTTAAAATTAATTCCCGCTGTCAAAACAAAAAGCGTGTTTTTAAGAGGTAATAACTATCAAAAGATTGACACTTGTTTATGTTCGGTTTTATTGTAAAATTATGTCCAATGACCAACATTATATTAAATGGTAAAAATATATTCTAAATATACTTTAAAACCATTCAAAATCACAATTTATCACTATTAATTATTTTGATTAAAAATGTTGTTTTATATTAAAATTTAGAAATTTTCACTATTCATCAAAATATGAAAGTTATCCGAAATGTACCAAAATTTCACCCTAGGATAATTTTGATATTCCGAATCTAAAAATGAAGTCCATTTTGAAATATCGAATATATATGATTTCAAAAAGTAGGTATTACTATTCACAACGGCTAGTTTAATTAGTTGTGGTGTGTGTTAGAACTCGAGGTTGCGTACAACACACGCTATCGCATTATTCGAAGGGAAACGTACCATAGAAGCTTGGGGTGTTATAATCTTGGTTACGAATCTCCTAGGGGATATACTTAGTATAATTCATGTTTTCATTACAAACCATTATGAAGAATTGTAATGTAAATTATTCTTCAAAGAAATCATTTTTCCTATTATGGGATTAACCATGTGTAGGATCTCAATTTATGTTAAGTATTTTTTTATGTTAAGATTTTACATAATGAATCATATAATAATCTAGTGTCTTCCATTATTTAGAAATGACCTCTAGTAGAATAAGGGGAATCAACACTCGTGGTAAAGGTAGGGATCTCCCCACTGAGCAAGTCAACATTTTAAATGTTGGATCAGACCAGATCATGACCATATTGGGAAAAATTACTCAGGTTGTAACGAATAACCATTACACACTTTTTTTGGATCATTTCATGTGAATGAATCCCCCATATTTAAGAGGGACTTCTAATCCAGTGGTTTCAGGGAAATGGATCAAGTACCTTGAAATTATATTTATGTCATTAATATGCAATGAAAATGAAAAGGTACTACTTGATGTATATTTCCTCAAGGGAGACACCGTTCAATGGTGGTCCTTGATTCGTAATTCCACATAGGAAGAGGACATAGAATATATGGAATAGAGGACTATTAAGGAAATATTCTTCGAAAAATATTTTCCTCATGAGAAATGAACTGAAATGAAGAGGAAATTCCCCAGCTTAAAGAAAATGGTAGAAGATGGTGTTGTAGAGTATGAGTCTACCTTCACAAGGGTAGTCAGATATGTTTTAGATTATGTACAAGACTCAGTAGACACGATTTATCATTTATTTGAAGGTCTTACGCCATGTCTTCGAAGGGATATAGCTTCTCAAGCATTTTCATCATATGATGAAATTATATCAAATGCCATAAAAAAAGAAGGAATTTTCTAGATCAAATTTGTTCAAGGGAAAAAAATATTAAAATCAGTACTATGATATCAAAAGGGAAAGGTGAAGCACCAATTAAAAACAAGGGAATGAATAAATTCCCATTATGTGAGAACCGTAGAAAGAATCATCTCTAGAAATTCTTGAAAGGCATGGATGTCTTCTATGTGTGTGTAGAAAAGGGTCATCTATCTCATGAATTCAAGGGGGAAAAACAATTTGAAGATGTTCAACACTACAACTGTAGAGAGATGGGACACTATGAAAATGAGTTTCATAAAAACCAAGGAAAAATGACTCCGAAAAATCCAAGAGATCAAGGGAGAGATTATATGATTACAACTACAGAAGTTGAAGTTCCTAATGAAGTGATGGAAGGTACTTTAATTATTTCTTTAGTCATAGCCAAATGTTTATACAATTCTGGATCATCTCATTCAACTATACATTACCATTCATCCATGAAAATTATACATGTCCAATTTATTTTAATAAAGGAGTTATCAGTCAAAACTCATAACGGATGCATCATTGTAACGAAGGAATGTTGACATGTCCCCCTCGTGACACACAAACGGGCTTTATTTTATAACCTTATCATTATACCAATGACTGAATTTGATATAATATTAGGTATGAATTGGCTGTCAAAATATGATGCGAAGATATATTTTAAGAAAAAGGAAGTTACAATATTTTAAAATGGTGTAGAATATCTTATCTTTAGAGAATAGAACTCACCATCTGATTCTTATATAAACCCACCCACAGTAGCTCTATTAAATGAAATTATTGGAGAGTAAGAGAACCCAATTTTTATGGGTGAGGAAGTAAATATTCAAATTGAAGATGTGAACATAGTGCAAGAATACATTGATGTATTTTCAAAGGATTTACCTCGACGTCCTCCAATGCAGTAAGTTGAGTTCTCTATTAATTTAATTCATGGTTCAAGACCTATATCAAAGTATCCCTATAGAATAGCCACCATAGAATTGGTGGAGATTAAGAAAAAAATGGTGGAATTGAGTGAAAATGGATTTATTTGAGCTAATGTTTCTACATGAGGAGCCCATGTCCTCTTTGTCAAGATGAAATATGTATCCAAGAGGCTATGCATTGACTACATGGAAATCAATGCTATTATGATAAAGAATACGTATCCTATGCCCTGGATTGATGATTTATTTGATCAACTTCATTGATCTCAATAATTTTTGAATATCAAACTTCGATCCGGATATCATCATCTACATGTAAAGAAGGAAGATATTCCTATGACAACATTTCAATCCACCTATGGGAATTAAGTGTTTACAGTGATGCCTTTTGGACTGAAAAATGCACCCTTTGTTTTCATGGATTTAATGAATAGTGTTTTCAAGGAATATCTTGATAACTTTTTTGTGGTATTCATCGATGATATACTGGTATACTCAAAAAGCTTTTAAGACCATGGTAATCACTTGCAGATTATTCTGAAAACTCTTAGAAGTAACAAATTATTTGGGAAGATTAACTTGTGTGAATTATGACTTCAATCAGTTTCTTTCATAGGCCATATTTTCTCTAAGGATGGAATCCTAGTTATTCCTTCAAAGACAATGGTAATCCACCAATGGCCCACACAAACAAACATAACTGAGTTACGCGTTTTTATTGGTTTAGTAGGATATTATCGGCGTTTCATTCATAATTTTTCCTGACTGGCTAAACCACATACAAAAATCATATGTAAAGGAGTTAAGATTGCGTGGACATAATAATGTATAGAATGCTTCGAGGAATTTAAAAGAAGATTGGTCAATGCTCTTATTTTTACACTTCTAGGTGGATGTGATGAATTTTTAATATACAATGATGCATCAATGAATTGACTGGGTTGCGTCTATATGAGAAACAATAGAGTTATTGTTTATGCATCAAGAATGTTGAAGGCTCATGAGAAAAATTATCAAACTAATGATCTTGATCCAGTACCCATAATCATTTCTCTGAAAATATGGAGACATTATCTCTATGGAAAACAATGTGAGATTTATACGGACCACAAGAGTTTGAAATTCATTTTTACACAGAAAGAACTCAACATGAGGCAAATGAGGTGGCTCTAGTTACTCCAATATTACAATTGATCAATATAATAACACCCAAGAAAGGAATATAAGGTGGAAGATGCATTAAGACGGAATGATCATGGACTTCTAACTCAAATGCAGATTGAGAGAGATCCTATATTCATGGAACTACTGAAGATGGTTATGGGAATTTTTATGGAAGGGGAAAAATATTTCCTCTTTCAAATTATTGCTAAACCATCTTCACTAGAGAAGATTAAAAGCTATCAATCTAATGATGAGAATTTGAACAAGAAAATTAATGTTGTCAAGGATGGAAGATTTGAAGATATCATGTATGAGGAAGGAGTTTTGAAATTTGGGAAGAGGTTATGTGTTTCATCAGTACCTGAGCTAAAAAGGGAACTATTAGATGATGGTCACATCTAAATTTTTTCTATACACCCAGGTAGTATAAAGATTTATAGAGATCTAAAGGAACATTTTTGGTTGGATAATATAAAGCGGGAAGCTGCTGACTACATGTCAAGGTGTCAAGTTTGTCAACAAGTGAAGGCAGAGAGAAAACATCCCAAATGAGTGATGAAACCTCTACCTATACTTATGTGGAAGTAGGATAACATTATAGTGGATTTTTTCATTGGAATATCAAGGAAACCAAGAAGGAATGATGAAATATGGGTAATTATTGATTATCTCACAAAATCAGCCTGTTTCCATCCAATAAGATAGGATTTTCCAATTGAGTGTCTGGGAAGAATTTATTTTAAGGATGTTTTAAGACATCCTGGTGCACCTCTATCGATTGTGTCTGATTGAGATCCCCGGTTTACATCAAAATTCTACAAAAGTCTCTAAATGGATTTGAATACTGAGCTTCGTATGAGTACTACATATCACCCTCAAACTGATGGATAGTCTAAAATGACTATTCAAAGTCTGAAAGACATGTTGAGATCATGCCCCATGGGATTTCAATGTATCTGGGATTGATTATTGCCTTTGGTTTAATATTCATACAAAAACAGTTTCCACTATTGTATTCAAATGTCTCCATATGAATCATTATATGGAAAGAGTTTTTGAACTCCAACTTTTTGGGATGAAGTTGGTGAGAAAAAAATTATAGGCCCAGAACTTATTGAAGAGTCCATGGGAAAGGTGAAGACAATCGAAGCCTATATAAAAGCAGCCCAAAGTAGGTATAAGAGTTATGTTGACAACCAGAGAAATTTTTTAGAATTCCATGTGGGGGATCATTTCATTCTGAATGTATCTCCATAGAAGGGTGTCTTATGGTTTTGTAAGAAAGGAAAACTAAGCCCCAGATACATCGAACCATTTGAAAATTTGGAAAGAATCAGAGATGTAGCTAACCATTTCGCAATTTCACCATGTCTCTCAAAAATTCATGATGTGTTCCATGTGTCATTTTTGAAGAAATACATTCCTGAAAAAATTCATGTACTCACTTATGAATAAATTGAACTGGAACCCAATTTATCATACTGTGAAGAGCCTATCTGGATTCTTGACATAGGGGAGCAGGTATTGAGAAATCAGACAACTCGTCTTGTAATGGTTCTTTAGAAAAACAAGAATATTGAGGAAGAAACATGAGAAGCTGATGATGTTTTAATGAAGATCCACCAAAATATTTTTGTTGGGCTATAAAAATGAAAAAATTCCAAGGATGAAATTTCTGAAGGAGGGAATAATGTGGCACCCAAAACATTTTATGATATGTTACTCTTAAATACATTCTAGTTATATCTGATATTTCATGAATCACTGAGCTTATATGGAACAAAATAAGGTTACTTGTAAGAGATAACCATAACCTAGTCATAAAACATATATTTTTCATCTCTATGATTTTAATTTTAAAAATATAACATACATGGTAGCGTTCATGATGATAATTAGAGTCTGATAGAATTAAATTAATTTTTGGTGAATAGTATCATACCATTACGAATTTTAACACTCTTATGAATAGTATCTTTCATATATGAATTGTAATAAGACTCTTATTATTGGTGTCCATGCCCGTGAATGTATTAATGAATTTAGGAACCTTAAAAATGAAGATGAATATTTTATGTGTTTTTATTTTTCTATTAAATAATTATTTTAATTAAATATTTAATTAAAAATATTTATTTCCTTTTTGGGAAAATAGACATCATTTATGTATTCTACATGTCAAAAAATGGTTAGGGTGAATATTTTGGATTTTTCTGAAATACAGACATTTTCGATGAATAGTAAAATGCGATAATTTATGATAAATGCTAAATAATGAATTTATTGTGTCATTGAGGATAATATTATGATTTAAGATCAATTGGTTATATTCCAAATGCATATACTACTATTCTTGTCATGGAATACTCACTATTAGTTGTCCTGAGAAGAAACAATAAATTATTAATTATAATATTAAGAAAACGCCTCTCCATCCACTATATAAACCACCCCCACCCTCTCTTCCTCCCAACCATTAAAGCTTAAATCCTTACATAAATTCATCCAATTACTCTCCCCAATCCCCCTCCCCATGTCCATGACCATCTGGTCTCACCAAAAGGCCAAAAACAAAGGCCTTAAGGAGATTCTCAAGGAGGAGAATGAAAGAGGTGAAGCTTCTTTAACTTTTCTTTCAATTTCTATTACAAAGTTACATTATTTGGTTTTCCATTATCACTTCCGCTCATCAAAATTCCATTATAATTCACGTACCTTACATGTACTAGATATTCATTGTGCTAATGGTATATTTCATCATAATCACCCTTTTTCCCCTCCTTTTATACATTAAATGCAAACACCGTCTGGGATTTGTAAATTTATCACACTAAAGGAAGATGGGTTTTCAATTTTTATTAATATCTTAAGTACTCGTCATGAAAACTTTAAAATGGTTTAACCAGGTCATAATATAGGTATATTATCTATATTAATGTTCTAGAATCTTTACACATTCAGAATACGGAATAATAATACAAAACAAGTTTATTGAGCACAAAACTGCCAAGCTAAATCCAAGCGTTTATTTTAAAATTATCGAATGATTCATCTTCATGGTATATAAATAGAATCAATATAAGATCATTTATATCTTTTTAATGTCACAAATAATTTATATTATCAATTCTGGATTTTTTACCACATTTTAAATAAACATCTATTCATTAATACAGGTAAACAAATCAAGAAACCAAGTAAGAAAATGCTTCCCAAAAAATAAAATTGGATCTCTTAAATCCATAAAAATGTCCAATAATGAAATTAATAAGGTTATAAAAAATCAATTACATGTTTATTAGGTTCTGTAATTATCAATTTAGGATGCTAGATTTGATTATTTAGTTTGTTAAGAACAAACCAGAACCCCTTTGAGCGGAAGGTTATGGGATCCTCTCTCTCACTTTTGTACTAGAATCTCTCCTATGTTGTAACCATTTATTTTTAATTCCTAATGATGGGGTAAGTTTTATCACCTCCCCCCATACATCCCTTATGACATATATATAATGGAATACCCCTTTACCTCTTATTAATCCCTCACAATAACACCTGTTACTATGCCGAAATGTTTGTAAGGGGTTTCTCATCTCACATTCATTTCTGTGGGATTTTCATTGTTTTCCACTAATTTCATGTATGTGTTATATGTGTACTTCAATTATATATATAATAAAATGAATATTTTTATATTAATGTTATTCAATGATTCATCTGAGGGTTATTAATAGCTGGTCATATGATTCAACTGATTACATTTTTGTAAGAGACTTTGTCTAAACTACTATTTTGTTGTGACTAACATTGTATTATGCACCTAATAATCCTTATGTGGTGTACCTAATGCCTATTTGAGATAACTTATCAATTGAAATTATATTTATATTAAATATCCATAATATCATATCATGGATATGTTTGTTGTTTAAACCGTAATACATTTTACAAACGGTGTTTATTTGGAAAGTTGTTTTAATTATCAAAATATTTATGAATCTATATACTCTACTCTATACAGATATTGAAAAAGGAATATTTCTCTTGTATTGAATCAATGTATAAATAATTATTTGGACATTCAGTGGAGGGTGTGGCCCAATATAGTCCCTCAATTCATCGATAGGTCTCATGAGACAAATCAGTTGGTGAAAAACCCTTCGAGTTTGTTTCAAAAAATCAGATGGTTTTATACCCATAGAACTAAACTGTTTTTTTGGTATTATGGTTTCATGTGATAGTTAAATGACGTCCAAATAATAAGAATTTTTTTATTCATTATCAGTTATTACTATCGATGAGGTTTTCCCTATGACAACATCTATGGATGCAGTTTCATTTTCATTTTATTAATGGATTGATTTTTTCATCTTTTCACCATTCTATATTGATTATGTTATATTGATTATGTTTCACTTATTATTGTATTCATTCTTCCACTATTTTAATCCCTTACTGAGAATTTGTGCTCACCCCTTTCATTGTTTACTTTCAACAGGTGACAAAGAGAAGATCTTTTATTGAGTTCTTTTGGATGTAGTTTTTTTAGTTTTCATTATGTATTGTATTTGGAAAACATTTACAAAGTTATTTGAGTAAAATATATGTATCATGTTTCATAAAGACTACTAAATTGGTCATTACTTCAGGATTTTCATTCCTTTTAACCATTCCAATATAACAAGTAGTGTACCAGATCTAGTCTAAAGGGGTCAGGGCATTACACTCAGGGTATGTTTCTATTAGATTCTCAAGAATAGTTTTATATTGATATATAGTTTTGTGGTCAACATTAGTAGCTATTTATGGAGAGGAAATTTTATGAGTAAGTGTATTAGGATTATTATCCTCTAATAGGGGATAAAGTAAGTAGAGGACAAACTAATAATGTCCCTTGAGTTCATGGACATTAACTTGAGAATGGTAAGAGATGTGAACTTTAGCATAGAGGTATAGTAGATAAGAAAGCGGTGTTTATGTTATTTGATGTGGTATTTCTAGAGGGGCCATAGATCGTTAGAGGTTTGACCATCTTGTCATCCACACTAGCCTATACCTTGTTTGATACAGTAGAATATCATTTCTTCATTTCACCTAATATATTCTATACTCTTTTACTAGACATAAGGAGTCATCTCATTCCCTAGGATTGTACCACTGTAGTTGAAGGATAGAATTTATATTTTGATCAAAACTAGTGATGTAGATAGATGATTGTCCAAGATTAGTCTTTTTTGGACATGTTCATTCCTTAGATGGAGTTTTATGGTGTCAAATTGTGAATAAAATGATTGTATTCAATTCATGCTATTATTGACTACATCTAAAGGATAGTCATGTTCTTGGATGTGAAAGGATTGTTTACAGTTTTCATTGATGTTTTATTTTATTATGTGGGAAATAGAGGGGTGGAAATCCTTATTTCATTATTTGGATTAATTTTCTATGGAATCAATGGGTTCCATGGTAGAGGAGGCTCCCTAGATTTGTCATAGAATTATATGATGTTCTTATTCATGAGGTTTTGATGGTATTTTCCCAATGTGAAGTTGAGTTTTAGATAGATCTTCAGATCATTGATTCTTTGATTTTGATGGAACCTTATCAAATGGAACAATTGTAGTTGTGGGAGCTTTGGATTTAGATGGATGATATAATATTGAAGGATTTTATCTCATCTATTTAATAACTCTGGGGGTTATCCAACTTTATTATCAAGGAACGTTTATTTTAGTATAATATTTTTAATCAAATACCATAGGTCAAACTATTTCATTATCTAGAATCATTACCCACTTTTAAGGATATATTATCTCTTCAAAAAATTTTGATTGTAATGTTTGTTTATTTAGATTAATCAACAATCATTATATCAACGAATGAGGGTGATATATGAGAATATACTAATGGCTATCATTGTGGGCATGTATGGTCACGTCGAGTTTGTTTCGATTTCATTCAATGCCACAAACCCATTCAACATGTCAATGGAGACCATGAACATTATGTACCATCAAATCCTAGAATAGTTATTATCCAGGTTCATTTATTAAATCATGATCAATTTAAATTCATAAATGATAATATGATCATCTCATACAAATTTTTTACATTTTTAAATCACACAATCTCTCTACAATGTTTTCCAATTAGATGTTTTCTATATGAGAGGGACAATTATGTGGGAACAAAATATATATAAAGGATGTAGTAGTGGACCCATTAATTATCACGGTGGTTGTCTCTTGGGAATCAACAAATAATTTTGGAGAGTTTGATAACTCCATTGATCTGGTGGGCTACAATGAGGCATTCTTATTAAACATCTCATTGACTGTGTCCCCATTGGCATCCTTGGATAGGATAGGAAATAATTTTATATTCACTGATCTTTTTAGGTTGAGTTCACCTATTTGAAGGGGTTTTTTGTTAGCTCCCGAGTACATTAGTTTCCATAATAGGGGTTTTCATTTGAGGTGTTTTCTGAAACTTCGCATATGGGCTTCAGATGTGTTTTTTAGTGGAATAAGGCATTGACCTCTTATGGATATAAGTACTTATTCTCTGAGGATCTTAACTATGCGATACATGATTGGGATTTAGAAGTGGCGATTCTTTAACATAATATGGGGTGACATTACATTATTATGAGTGGTCTTGTGTTATTAATTGATTTTAAGTGTTTGTGTTATACAATTTATAAAAGCATATCAATCAATTTAAAAATATATAAATGATCTTTTCTCAATATTAGTATTTTGAGGGATCAAAAACATAAGTAAAAGTGAGTGTTATGGATTACCATTCGAGCATAAAGTTGTATATTGATGTGGTTCCAGATTTTGGAGTTTCTTATAGGGTGACAGAGGATTTTGTGTCCTAAAAATTAGAGATAAGACTTATAGAATTTGTATGTTTACTATTTAAATTTTTATTGAATTATTATTTGGAGCGAATGATGGAGGAGTTTCAATGGAAATAATGAGAGGAATATTTGATGTGTGATCCTGTTATCCATGATGATGATATGGAGGGATAATTTAAGGATGGTCAAAACCCATTTTTTGAGGGGAGGATCTTTTTTAAGTACTTATATCAAAAGGTATTCATCTGTGAGTTGAATATATCATGATTAGAAAATAACTAGTGGCTTCCAATATGTATCATCTCTTGAGGATTTCATTTTTGTGGCCTGAGAAGAAAGAGGAAGTGGTAGAATTTGGGTATCAGTTTCTTGACTTCTAGTAGAAAAAGGATAAGCATCGTGTTCTGTGAATATTATTATAGCCCATGGATATTAATTGGTGGAAATGGGATGAAGTATTGATAGAAATATTACCTATGATATGTAGATATCTAGAATATTGTAAGAATATATAATTAATATTTGATTGGATGATGAAAATAGCACACTTCAGAGAGATCAGTGAGTTGGGAACAACAAATGTTTTATAGAGGACTTGTGAAGATGATTTAGTGGAGATACATGGATTTATGTTCTCAATTTTTTTATTAGGATGCACATTTTAAATCTTGATTATGGGGCGTATTGGAACATGATTTTGGTAAATAGTTTAACCTCATATGAGATTTCCACCATTAGAATTTTGGATAGACAAAGAAAACTATTCAGATGCAAGAGGATATGATCTGAGGATGCATCTTAGTCTTCTACGGATCTTGGGAACATCACATTATATTTCTTGAGTATTCGTTAAAGGATACCTATCATTCATCTATCAGCATGGGCCCATATCAATCATTATGTAAGAGGCCATTCCATTTTCAATTGTGTTGGTCCTAGGTTGTGGTGTTATCATTTATCAATCTCTATGTATTAAAAACCACAATAGACAAGGTTTATCTCATTTTTAGAGGATGAAATATGTTCAAGGCTGGAATATGACACACCATTTTTGTATGAGGATGGCCTTTCAGTTTTAGGGCAGAGAAGAGATGTTCCTAATGGTCTCCCCTCACCGTGGTAGCTAAGGAAAGGTAGTGAGAGTAATCTGTCTCCCATGTTTATTGAATATTATTATGTTATTGGGAATATTACTGAGGTTTATCATCAGTTTTCATTTTTTCCATAACTTGAATGGATTGATTCCTTCTTTTATGTCACTTAGCTATATTGGAATCATCACTATTACTCCCACAGATTTCTCTAGGGTTATTTTCATATCGTGGATAACATGTTGTTTTTGGTGCTACTAGTGGCGGTATAGGGTCATCAATAAATTGTTATCTGAGAATGGATCATTCTATTGGTTCTTGTTTTTTGAAGACATGATGGCCTATTGGAAAGTACATGGCATCTTGAGACAATGATTCATTCCAAATTTCTTATGTGATTTTGCAAAAGTATTTTTTCCCTGTTTTGATTCATGATGTGATATTTATACCCATCAATTTTAAATGATACAATATTATTTCTTGTGGATATGATGTGTGATTAATTTTTCAATGAGTATGGTGAAGGTAAAACTACATCCCTAATTGGGACACGTTATACACTGAATCTATAGAAACTATGTGTGTGAGTTAGTTCCACTAAATGTGGATTTGATTGGGGAATTTAAAACGAAATTCATTGATATTTGTATATGGTGCATTGATGTGTGTTCATTGTTGAAATTTATGTAATGGGGGTGTACGGGTGTCGAAGATGTTTTATAAGATGTTATGTGGAAGAGAGGAGTCATGTGGTTGTGAATGATGCTTTTTCATTTCCATTTTGATGGCGTGTTGGGTTAGTGGTTGTGTTTTTGATATAATAATATCATTTGGAGGTATCTCAAGGGATGGTAATTTGAAACATTTTCATCTTCAAAAAGAGGATTTTTTTTCTATACGAGAATAATATCTTTAGAGGTACCTGATGTAATGTCTCATACCTTATGAACCATTACATTATGATAAGTCAAGTGGTATAGTTTTTCAAAGGATATCCCATAGATATTGAAGATGTTTATTATGAAAAAATGGGTATTCTAAAGGATGTCTATAGATCTGGATAGGTGAAAATCAGAATAGATCTTGACTATAGATCCCGACGATAGATACTGATAGTAGGTACTGGAAGTATATTCTAATAATAGATCTTGATGATAGATCCTGGTGGTATATGACTTAGTCTAGTGGTATCTTTTTATGGTACATTAATGTGGTAGATTATGATGGTAGATTTTCGACGAAACATTTGATGGTATCAACAAGATGTATATTATAGTTATTGTTCTTTGTTATAGATTTAGATGGTAGCTTGTTGTGATAGAAGACACAATGTTATTTTAGATTCTTGCGATAGCTTCTAGTAGTAACTAATGCTGATAGCATCTGGAGGTAGCTTCTAATGGTAGAGTCTATCTTCAATAGACTTATTGTTGTGTTATATTCAAGAAATACATTATAATATTAGATCCTAATGATAGCTTCTGGGGGGAGGTACTAACAGTATATCATTATGGTAGATCCCAGAATAATCCATTTATGGTCCGTATTTACAATATTATCTTGTACTAACATGTACTATTTTTTCTAGAATTTATAATTTTTTAGTTTTTATTCATTTTGATGTAAAATGGTATTAAACCCTCAATTATATAAATTTTTAAATTATTTCGAAGGAGGATATTTATAAACTCCATTTAATAAAATTTTGAAGCTTTAAAATGGATATTCCACAAGGAATTTAATGAGATATAGATTAATGATTAACTAAACTCATATCTATGAATTAAAATCATAATTTCATTATAAAAATTAATATTAAAAATATGATCACATATTTTATCCTTCATTATTTTGTTCTATTAAGACATTTGGATCCAATTACAGTACCTAGGATTAATGGATCCCTATTTTCATTCATTCATTTTCTTCTTTTAACTAGTTTCATACTGTGAATACAACAACTATTTTTGGTGTAGCGAATCAAATGAAGATACATTCTTCTAGGTAGGGCATACTTCATAACTCCCTAATCTGTATCATGTAGGATAGGTATGTTTATTTTTCATTGAGAATATTTTTTTCAGCTAGATTATTGAATATAATTACATAATTTAAATTTAATTTATGCAGAAGGTAATGATTTTCATTCTATTATATACTTTTTATATTGAGATTTTGATTTTATCTAGGATTTTTGTACCACTAAAAATAAACGATGTTGCTGTCCATTATTTTCTATTGTTGTTGTGATAAGGAGCCCCTATTTTTTATGGTCTGATATCACCTTATTTAAAATCAGTTAATCAATTTTTTTAATTAATGAAATGTCTTCCCCTATAAAATTTTATTTCATCAAGAATGCCCAAAGAATTGATGTTAAATTTATGAAAATACCATAAAAATTTGAAATAGATTTTCATATTTCAATGGTAATTTATGAGATATTTGAATGTATGTCATTTTGTGTTGTTATGGTAGGGGATTATAGTGATAGAAGGTGTCAGTGATTCGGTGGTTGTGATGAGGAGGTGGATGTGGATGTGATGGTGGTTGAATTGTATGTTTGAATAACATTGATGGGTTGCCTATTAATGTAAATTTTTTGTGTTACATTCTAGTTTGTTGAGTAGAAATTTATGTGAATAAATGATTATATTTAAATTAAATGGAGGGAGATAGTGTGGAATATTTTTTTTGAAATGAATAATGAAAACTTGAATTGATGTGTCTTGTGTTGTATAAATTATTAATGATTATACCAGAATTAATGTGATATTAAATGATAAATATGATAACCCAAAATATAAAATTAATATTATTTTTAAAATTATAAGTACTAATTCTATGAAATATAGAAAAATATATAGAAATTTTGATAGAAGATGATGTGATGTTTGTGTTTTATTTGGTGGAATTTCACATTTAATGATGCCATCAACATTCGAAGAGGTTTTGAGTGAGGTGGCATTTTTATGACTTTTGATGACATTATTATTATTAAACCACAGGTTGGAATTTTGTGATATGATATTATATATATATATATATATATATATATTATTTCCATCTATATTTTTATATGTGCCCCAACCATGGGGACACTACTAGAAAAGGGGGCATTGGATCCCCCCAGACTCGGGCGACCGCCATTGGCGGTCGCTATAGCTCACCATTAGCGACCGCCAATGGCGGTCGCTAACCTGGATAAAAAAATCCGGGGTGTTTCTGCACCCCCCCCCCCCCCCGCGCCCTCGATCTCCCTCCGCCCTAGCTAACCCCCTCCCTCCCTCGCCGCCCTCCCTCGCGCCGCCCTCCCCTCCCCCGCCGCCCGGCCTCCCCCGCCGCCCGGCCTCCCCCGCCGCCCGCCCTCCCCCACCGCCCGGCCTCCCACGCCGCCCGGCCTCCCCCGCCGCCCGGCCTCCCCCGCCGCCCGGCCGCCCCCGCCGCCCGGCCTCCCCCGCCGCCCGGCCTCCCCCGCCGCCCGGCCTCCCCGGCCGCCAGCCCTCCCCCGCCGCCTTCCATCCGGCCTCCGGCCGCCGCCCTCCACCCTCGGGCCTCCGGCTGCCGCCCTCCGGCCTCTCGGCCCTCCCCCCCCCCCCACCCCGGATGGCACCCGCACCCCGGACAGCCCCCGGCGCGCACTCCGGACCGCCCCCCGCACCCCGGACGCCTCCCCGCACCCCGGACAGCACCCCCCGCGCACTCCGGACCGCCCCCCGCACCCCGGACGCCTCCCCGCACCCCGGACAGCCCCCCTCCCGCACTCGGACACCCCCCCTCCGAACCCGGACAGCCCCCCCCCGCACCCCGGACAGGCCCCCCACACCCCGGACACCCCACCCCGCACCACCGACAGCCCCCCTGCACCCCAGACAGCCCCCCTCCCCCGCACCCCGGACACCCCCGCACCCCGAACACCCCTGCCCGCACCCCTGACAGGCCCCCGACACCCCGGACACCCCTCCCCGCACCTCGGACAGCCCCCCCCCCCCGACCCCGGACACCCCCCCCCCTCGCTGCCCGTCCCCCGTCCCCTCACCGCCTCCTCTCCTCCAGCTCCCCGCCGCCGCCGCCGCCCGTCCCCTCCCTTGCCGCACCGCCTTTGGCTCCGGCTCCCCTTCGCTGCCTCCTCTCCCTCGCAGCACCGCCTTCGGCTCCCCTCCCTTTCAGGTTTGTAGCTCAATCAGGTAACATGAGCTTTCAGTTACATTATTATTTTATCAATGGTTCATAAACAAATGGTTAATATTTATTTTGAATATAGTTGATTTGAAAAATTTAAATGTAATAAGTATTGTGTAAATGTTTGTTATACAGATATTATTATGGATAAGAGTTGGATTGATCTTCCAAATCGAACATCTAGAGAATATTTCAATGGCATTATGCAGTTTATTGACTTCACGAGAGGATTTGAAAGTGACTATATTAGTTGTCCATGTAGAAAATGTGCTAATAGATATCAATTCACACGAGATACTGTGTGGGAGCACCTTTTCGTTAATGGATTTCTGAAAAATTATAAGAGTTGGACTCGTCATGGAGAAGAATATGTTCGTTGTCAAAATACAGATGCAGCTCAGATGGATGTTGATGAAAGGATGACTGATCCAATGCATGAAATGCTTACTGAAATGGTACGTGGGTTTGATCCTGAAGGCATTGACATCCAGAATCTTGAGACCGGTGAGATAAATATTCGCTCTGGTGCAGATCGTGATTTGAGGAGGTTTTATGAAGTACTTGATGATGCGAAAACAGAATTATATCCTGGATGTACTTCTTACAATAAACTGTCGTTTATCGTGGAGTTGTTGCATTTGAAGACTTTGAACAATTGGTCAGACACATCATTCGACATGCTTTTGGTTTTATTGAAAAAAGTTCTTCCTGTCGACGTTAAGATTCCTGAGTCGTATTACTATGCTCGTAAGTTGACAGAGAACTTAGGTTTTACATATGAGACTATAGATGCATGTGCAAACAACTGTATGTTGTTTATAAATGAAACTGCTCATTTGGATATTTGTACGGTTTGTGGCGCTTCCAGGTGGAAAGAGAACAGGGGAAATAAGACTCATCAAAGTCAGATTGCGATACAGGGGAAACCGATTGCCGTAAAGCAAATGCGTTACTTTCCCCTTAAACCGAGGTTGAAAAGATTTTTTATGTCATCTAAAGTTTCTAATTTAATGAGATGGCATGCAGAAAGAGTTCATGAAAGTGACATGTTAACCCACCCGGCAGACTCTCATGCATGGAAGGATTTTGATAAGAGACATCCCGACTTTGCTAAAGATGTTCGTAATGTCCGATTGGGATTGGCAGCAGATGGTTTCAATCCATTCAAGTCTATGGTTGGTGCAACTCATAGCACATGGCCCGTGGTGTTGGTTCCATATAATCTTCCTCCGTGGCTTTGTATGAAGCAACAATTTATATTACTTTCCACTCTTATTGATGGACCTAAAAGTCCGGGGGATAAGATTGATGTTTACCTTCAGCCATTGATTGATGAGTTGAATGAATTTTGGGGCGATTCTGTGATGACTTATGACTGCGAATCGAATGAAATGTTCAAACTACATGATGCTTTATTGTGGACAATCAATGACTTCCCAGCTTATGCAAATTTATCAGGCTGGAGTACGAAAGGGGAATTTGCTTTCCCTTGTTGCAATAAAAGTAAAAAATCTGTATGGCTTAAACATTCCAAAAAATGGGCATACATGGGTCACATGCGTTTTCTCCCTCCCCAGCACAGGTTCAGAAAGGATAGAGTGGCATTTGATGGTTCTAGAGAGTTCAGCCCAGCACCAAAGATCATGACAGGAGTCGAAATGTTATCGCAGATTGAGGAAGAAAACATCCGCACGGTATATAAAATTCAGGATTTGGTGGCTCCTCCAGTACGTAATATTCGTGCTGCGGGTAGGCAGCGCAGTCACAATTGGAAAAAGAAAAGTATTTTTTATAGTCTTCTGTATTGGAAAACTAACATGTTGAGGCATAATTTGGATGTCATGCACATTGAAATTTTTTTTTGTGATAACATATTGTGGACCATTTTAGGTGTCAGTGGAAAGTCAAAGGACCATGTTAATGCACGCCGTGATTTGGAAGAAATGGGTTTAAGGAAACAGTTGCATTTACAGTTAGCTGAGGGAAACAAGGCATATATGCCTGCTGCACAGTATTCGATGACTACAGAGGAGAAAGAGACATTTCTTTCCATTTTGAAGATGGTCATGGTGCCTGATGGTTACTCTTCTAATATTTCAAAGTGTGTGAATCTGACGAGCAAGACATTGCAAGGGTTGAAAAGTCATGACAATCACATATTACTTCAGCAGTTGATTCCAATCGCAATTTGTGGTTGTTTATCCCCCAATGTTGTTCAGCCCTTGATTGAGATGAGTAATTTTTTTAGACAGCTTTGTTTAAGAAATCAACGAATGAGTGATTTAAAAAGTTTTCAGGACCAAATTGTACTTACACTTTGTCACTTTGAGAAACTTTTCCCCCCCTCATTTTTCGATGTTATGGTCCACTTGACAGTGCACCTAACAGATGAAGTAATGGCTGCTGGTCCAGTGCAATTCTGGTGGATGTATCCTATTGAACAGTATTTGAGTACATTCAAAAGATTTGTACGCAACAGAGCTCGTCCAGAGGCATCAATAGCCAATGGTTATTTTATGGATGAGTGTACTACCTTTTGTGCAGAATATCTTACGGATGTTGAAACAGAATTAGATAAGCCCTCTCGGATTGATGATGGTCTAGTTGGAGAAGTAAGCACATTTGATATGGACAACATCGAGTGGATACAAGCACATCGATATATCTTGTTCAATACTCCATCAGTTGCACCATTAATGCAGTAAGTATCTTATCAATGTGCTTGTATAACTTTTACATGTTTTCATTGCATAAGTTGATCTTTTAAACATCGCGTAATCATTTGCAGGAAACACATTAATGAGATAAAAGAAGAGATGCATCGTGCGACTGAGTTGCAAATTCAACAATCTCATTATGCGGCATTTCATGATTGGTTCAAGGATTATGTATGTATAAATTGATTTTCATTATGAGTGAAGTATTAAACTAATTCTTTCTGCATATATCAGTATTGATTTTTATAAATTATGTAGGTTCGTAAGCTGAGGGAGTTAGGGGACCCCACGCTACCTGAAGTATTTATCCAACTGGCTGAGGGTCCATCTATAACGGCTCGTCGTTATAAAGCTATTGATGCTAATGGTTTTCGATTTCGCATTAAAGTTGTTGACGACAAACGAGCAACACAAAACATTGGCATCGGTTGTCCCTTTGTCGATTCTGGTTATTACTATGGTCAATTGATAGACATCATTGAAGTTTTATACACACACGGTTTGAAGTACATATTGTTAAAGTGTAATTGGGTTGATCCAGTGCGTGGATGTAATGTCGATCAATATCAGTTTTCATTGGTGAATTTTAACTATATGTTATACAGAAATAATGAACGAGTTGAGAATGAACCTTTCATTTTGACATCACAAGCGGAACAAGTATTCTTCGTTACTTTGCCTTCGGATCCAAGTTGGCAAGTTGTTGTCAAAATGTCTCGGTGAGGAGTGTTTTTATTTGAAGAATATGAACCCGAGACTGTTCCGTTTGTTTACCAACAACTTGATCAACATACCGTAGTTCAACGTGAAGAAGATATTTATTGGGTCAGAGCGGCTGTTGAAGGAGAAACGGTCGATTTGCATGCTTAATGAAAGGTATAATTGTTTTCCCGCTATTCAGTAGAATGTCCTAGGATATCATAAATTATCTAATCATTTTATAAATCCTTATAAGTTTTAATCCTCACTTTTGTAAGTTAATTCAGTCATAAATATTTAGGTTGATTAACTTTCTGATTTTTTAAAATTCATTCACAACTAATTATTCAATCCATTTTTTGTTTGATTAACAGTTGTACAAGTTTGATTTATTAAGAACAATCCAATTTATCTTTTAAACACTTTGGACTCATTACTGATATTTTGTATGACTGCAGACATGTCAGGGGAAGAGGCAGAAAATCCACATCATCCATCTGAGGAATCTACGTCTCAGGGTCGAGGTAGGTTTGAATGTCATTGTCTATATTTTTTATGTAATTGACATATATATATATATATATAACATTTGTCAATTTATATATAAAATTGTTTTCAAAAGGATCAGACTCGGCTAGTTCTTCCTCTCGCAGGAGAGGCCCTGGTCGTGGCATATTATCATGGAATTCCGACACGACGACATATGTTTCATTTGATGAGGTATTTCATCCCATGGGACCGAATGCCCCGGCATTTATTTGTCAGCTGGGTCATATCATACGTGACCCACATCGATTTCCATTGACCACGCGTGATTGGGCTTCTATCCCTCAGGACACATTAGATCGTCTATGCAGGGAGGTTCAGGTAAAAAAATAATTTTACTTTATTTTCTATTTATAAATAATACTAATATGTTTGATTATTTTCATTATAGCAAAATTTGAAAGTATGCCCTGAAGAGTTTCGGCCCGTGTGTATGAGCAAATGCCGTAAGCTATGGAAAGATTATAAAGGCAAAGTGAAGAGGGACCACTGGGTACCAAATGTGGGTGCCCTTGACATTTTGGAAAAAGTCCCGAGAGGTGTCCTCCCGGATCAGTGGCGTGACTTGGTTGCATATTGGTCTACTGAGGGTGTTTCGGTTTGTATATTAATTATTTTTCTGTATATATATTTTCAAGAATATGTGATTTGTTTGAAATTTGAATGAATTGAATGTAGGAGGTGTCAACACGCCATTCGGAGAATCGAGCGTTGCAGGGACCAGCTCACAGGCCCGGGACTCGTCACGTGTCTCAGATTCGACATGAGGTATATATTATTCATTTTTTAATTTATTAATTAATATGGTTTTGTGTTTATATTCTTTTAATATACAGTTGCGAAGGCAAGGTGCAGCAACTGATAAAATGTCGGTGTGGATAAGGACTCGTGATCGCAATGATCCAGAGGTTGCAACATTGATAGTAAGTGTCTGTACTTACCAATAATTACATAAATATATATATTAACATATATATATTTATATATATTTAAATATTTCACAGGATCAATTTGAAGCTGAGTTAGAACATCTGCCAGAGGACCAGCGACAGCTTCCCATGCGACGGGATGAGATCTTTCATCGCATTATTGGTCGGGACGGGCATGGCTATAAATTGACCTATGGAGCAGGGATTCCTCGTTCTGTAGTGTCACGCGCTGCGGTTGTCGGTCCTGCTGTTGCTCATATGACACAGCAGATGTCAGATTTTGAGGCACGGCTGCGCGCTTCCGAGGAGACAAATGCGCAATTGACAGCTGAGGTTAGAGCACTGCGGGAATATGTGCGTCGAGCTGATGGTACATGGGATCATACAACGCAGGTATATACTGTATTTATTTATTTAATTTAAATTATTTTTGTTATTAAAATATTTATAATGTTTATTTGTTGTAGGCACCTGGCCCACCAGAAGGAGGTAGCAGTGATGGCAACGCGTGACGCACCATATATTCACGAGATATGTTTTTTGTTTTTACTGGTAGGGTTGATATTGATGTACTGTATTTATTCATTTAAGTAATGCATTATTACCATCCATGGTGGTCTTTTAAATATTTTATACACATATTGAGTTTTTGATCAGATAATCTTGAATGATTCTACATTTGAAAAAGACGAACTAATTCCAACAGATCAATAAATCTGATATTATAGATTATGTATTATCCAATATATTTTTTATAAATTTTAGTATGGTATCGATAAAAGAAATATGTATTAATTAGATGTTATCACTTTTATTTTTCACTTTTGTAATCAATGGGATGGCCTTTGCACCCCCGGAGAGCCCCCCGCACCCCCGTAGAGCCCCCCTCACCCCCGTACAGCCCCCCGCACCCCCGTACAGCCCCCCCCCCCCCCGCACCCCCGTACAGCCCCCCGCACCCCCGTACAACCCCTCGCACCCCCGTACAGCCCCCCGCCACCCCCGTACAGCCCCCCGCACCCCCGTACAGCCCCCCCGCACCCCCGTACAACCCCCCGCACCCCCGTACTGCCCCCCGCCACCCCCGTACAGGCCCCCGCCACTCCCGTACAGCCCCCCGCACCCCCGTACAGCCCCCCCCTCCCCCCGCACCCCTGTACTGCCCCCCGCACCCCCGGAGAGACCCCCGCACCCCCGTACAACCCCCCGCACCCCCGTACTGCCCCCAGCCACCCCCGTACAGGCCCCCGCCACCCCCGTACAGCCCCCCGCACCCCCGTACAGCCCCCCCTCCCCCCCCGCACCCCCGTACTGCCCCCCGCACCCCCGGAGAGACCCCCGCACCCCCGTACAACCCCCCGCACCCCCGTACTGCCCCCCGCCACCCCCGTACAGGCCCCCGCCACCCCCGTACAGCCCCCCGCACCCCCGTACAGCCCCCCGCACCCCCGTACAGCCCCCCCGCACCCCCGTACAACCCCCCTCACCCCCGTACAGCCCCCCGCACCCCCGTAAAACCCCCCGCACCCCCGTACAACCCCCCGCACCCTCGTACTGCCCCCCGCCACCCCCGTACAGCCCCCCGCCACCCCCGTACAGCCCCCCGATACCCCCGTACAGCCCCCCGCACCCCCGTACAGCCCCCCGCCACCCCCGTACAGCCCCCACACCCCCGTACAGCCCCCCGATTGTGTCGTTTTCAGCAGCGCGACGCACGCTGAAATAGCGCGTTGGGGGGTCAAAACCACCCGAACGACCTCCGAATGCCACGAAACCGTACGACAAAATCCGGGGCGTGAATTGTGAAATGGTCGGCCAGACGACACCTCATTCGGAGGTGCCCTGTGACCGCGGCGGCCGGAAATGCGTTTCCGGCGCCGTTAAACACCAAAACGGCGTGCGGCGGTCCGATTCGGAGCAAACATGCTCCGAACGACCTGAAACCGCACGGGAACGATAGAAATATTATTCCTGAGATGCAGGAGGAGGCCGCACGTCCATCGGACGTGCGGTGCGCGCGGCACGTCCGATTGTGTCGTTTTCAGCAGCGCGGCGCGCGCTGAAATGGCGCGTTGGGGGGGTCAAAACCACGCGAACGACCTCTGAATGCCATGAAACCGAACGACAACATCCGGGGCGTGAATTGTGAAATGGTCGGCCAGACGGAACCTCATTCGGAGGTGCCGTGTGACCGCGGCGGCCGGAAACGCGTTTCCGGCGCCGTTAAACACCAAAACGGCGTGCGGCGGTCCGATTCGGAGCAAACATGCTCCGAACGACCTGAAACCGCACGGGAACGATAGAAATATTATTCCTGAGATGCAGGAGGAGGCCACACATCCATCGGACATGCGGTGCGCACGGCACGTCCGATTTTGTCGTTTTCAGCAGCGCGGCACGCGCTGAAATGGCGCGTTGGGGGGTCAAAACCACCCGAACGACCTCCGAATGCCACGAAACCGTACGACAACATCCGGGGAGTGAATTTTGAAATGGTCGGCCAGACGACACCTCATTCGGAGGTGCCGTGTGACCGCGGCGGCCGGAAACGCGTTTCCGGCGCCGTTAAACACCAAAACGGCGTGCGGCGGTCCGATTCGGAGCAAAGGTGCTCCGAACAACCTGAAACCGCACAGGAACGATAGAAATATTATTCCTGAGATGCAGGAGGAGGCCGCACGTCCATCAGACGTGCGGTGCGCGCGGCAGGTCCGATTGTGTCGTTTTCAGCAGCGCGGCGCGCGCTGAAATGGCGCGTTGGGGGGTCAAAACCACCCGAACGACCTCCGAATGCCACGAAACCGTACGACAACATCCGGGGCGTGAATTGTGAAATGGTTGGCCAGACGACACCTCATTCGGAGGTGCGGTGTGACCGCGGCGGCCGGAAACGCGTTTCCGGCGCCGTTAAACACCAAAACGGCGTGCAACGGTCTGATTCGGAGCAAACGTGCTCCGAACGACCTGAAACCGCACGGGAACGATAGAAATATTATTCCTGAGATTCAGGAGGAGGCCGCACGTCCATCGGACGTGCGGTGCGCGCGGCACGTCCGATTGTGTCGTTTTCAGCAGCGCGGCGCGCGCTGAAATGGCGCGTTGGGGGGTCAAAACCACCCGAACGACCTCCGAATGCCACGAAACCGTACGACAACATCCGGGGCGTGAATTGTGAAATGGGAGGCCAGACGGCACCTCATTCGGAGGTGCCGTGTGACCGCGGCGGCCGGAAACGCGTTTCCGGCGCCGTTAAACACCAAAACGGCGTGCGGCGGTCCGATTCGGAGCAAACGTGCTCCGAACGACCTGAAACCGCACGGGAACGATAGAATTATTATTCCTGAGATGCAGGAGGAGGCCGCACGTCCATCAGACGTGCGGTGCGCATGGCACGTCCGATTGTGTCGTTTTCAGCAGCGCGGCGCGCGCTGAAATGGCACGTTGGGGGGTCAAAACCACCCGAACGACCTCTGAATGCCACGAAACCGTATGACAACATCCGGGGCATGAATTGTGAAATGGTCGGCCAGACGGCACCTCATTCGGAGGTTCCGTGTGACCGCGGCGGCCGGAAACGCGTTTTCGGCGCCGTTAAACACCAAAACGGCGTGCGGCGGTCCGATTCGGAGCAAACGTGCTTCGAACGACCAGAAATGCGATTATTTCTTGAATCGAAGTTTTTAAATTATTATAGCACAATGATTTGATATTATATATATATTAAATATATATTAAATATATATTAAAACATTTAAAATATATTATATATATATATATATATATTTAAAATATTGTATTTAATAGTATATATATGAATATTTTTACACACATATATATATATATATATATATATTTATATTCAATTCAATAAAAAAAATTTTATAAATTTTTTTTTAGAATAGTGACCGCGCCGCGGCCGCTGAAGGCCGAGCTGCCGGGTCGCTATAGCGACTGCCATTGGCTGTCGCTAAAGGCCTCTAGCGACGAGGCAACAGCGACCGCCAATGGCGGTCGCTGCGCGGCCGCTACAGCCCTTTAGCGACCGCCAATGGCGGTCGCTAATGGCCTTATTTATAGTAGTGGGAGCACCTGGTACAGACTACCATTATTTTGGGGATTTTATTATAAACCTCATGATGGAGACGATGGATGGTTTGACACCTTTTAAATCATGATACCACTTCTATGTAATGAAAAAATAAATGGTCTTGGATGCGTATATGTAAAAAGTTCACTATTGAGCTGTGATGTGATATGGTGGATACGGTTTCGTTGTGTGATGTGTGATGATATGGATAATGTGTTATCAAGTGAGGTGTGATGTGATAACCATAGTGTTTGTGGGTGAGATGATGAGGTAGCTTGTGGTAGAGGTTGTTTATGGTAGTTGGAGGGAATGATTTTGATATGCATCATTTTCATGATACATGTCTATTTATGTTTGGGATATGATGTTATGTTATGGACCTAGTGTATGTGGGAAGGATTCAATGTCATGTGATGTGATGAAATTTTATATAGAAGATTTGGGAATGACCTAGAATAAGTAATTGGGTTTTGAGAGATAAAAATTAGAGGGAAGGTTGTATGGGGAACACTATATCGATATTCATCATATTATATTATTATTATTGGATGTTTTATATTGTGAAAAATACATAATGAAAATGGGCGTGGTTATTTCACCTTCTATGGTGCTGTTGGTTCTGATACATTCTCACAGGTTCATTATGATGATTCTTTCACATCTGCACATCATAATTTTATTATATTACTGAGTATAATTGTATTATCAACCAAAATATATATAAAGCATAGTATTCCAGGAGTAATACAAGGACCACGTTATATATATATATATAGATTAGACAAAGTGATTGTTCCTATGTTACTTCATTTTATTTTACTTTTGATATATAATTTTTGGGACTTTTACTGATATTTTTTTACATTATTCCAACACTATGGATTGATTTTTGTTTACTTTAAATAAAATCTTGTATTTATTAATGTTTTTTATTCCCATCACCCAATCATATTTTATTACAAAGGTAGGTTACTCCAATTAATTGAAATTTTTCATACCCATGGTGCTAGTCTCAAATCCAAGGATTACTAGATGTGGGACATAGGGATCATCATCTGCATCTATAAATTATAATATATTTTTATTGAGGGTTTTGTGATAGTTAAAAAGTTATAAAATTGTGTGTGATGTATTTTAAAAAGGTTTAACTAGATAGGGAGATTTTATTCATTGAATTTGGAGGTATACAATGTCTAATCATTCCCTCAAGGAATTAGTTATTTTAAAATATTTTATTTAATATCTCATTCTATTTAGAAACACTAGTTTGAAGTATGGTTTACTATTTTCTAGCTATTATTACTATTTTTAAGGGACTTGGGATAAATCATAAGGATCGATAATTATATGGCTTATATATTTTTTAATATAACATTATAAAATAATTGTATTGGAATTGGAAAAAAGACTAAATTTGAAGATTGAAAATGTGAAACATTAATAGAAACAAATAATAATAAAAATAATGTCATAATCAATTTTATGTTTAATTTACTAAATTGTTTGTTTTAATGATATCACCTTAAACAATACTTATTCTAATTCATTTAAATCAATAAATCTGTTTCATAACCAAATGATTTTTTAGGTTTACTGTTTTATAGATTCATGACAAAATATTACATATTAAACCCATACATTAAAATAGATCACATATACATAATACCCATTTTCAATAAAATTATAATTCATGTCATGAAAAATACTCCCTATTTTCCCCTTGATATCACAGTTTTATATATTCTTCCTTAATCCCTATTTATTTTAAAGAAAAAATGGATTAGAACCAAATGATTTATAAGGGCTATAATGTAATAAAATATTTGTACAATGAAAAAACCAAGATTTTTTTTAAATTTAGCATTTCTACCGGAAAGAGGAATCACCTTTTAAACAAAATCATCATCAAACCTTTTGAAAATCAGTCAAATTCCATTAAATCTCCTTAGAATGAATATAAAATAAAAGTATGACCATGGTACATCATACTCCATATGACTCATATATGTGGACTAAAAAATATGGTCATCCTCTAAATTGGGAGTGCCCAATGCATTGGATGTTATATCATAACAACATGTCCTTGGTTTGTCATAAGAGTACCCATCATTGGTAAATAACGTATCCAAAAACACATGTCTTATCATGGAACCACAACTCATTTGTTTATAATGTAACCACACTTTATAATAAATTATGGTCATGAAATTTAACATAATCATAAATCATGAAATCATGCATCAAAAAAATATTTAATGAAAATATACATTCAATTTTGAAATATATCATTTTGAAAATAAATATCTACAATGGAAAAACATTTCATTGAATGTAACCATTTAAACAATAAATTATCTATAAAACTATTAATGTTACATAATATCTATAAATTCAATTTATTTTATATATTAAAAAAAATAGCATTTTATATTTTTAAAAAGAAGCATAGAAATATGTTTTTAATTTGAAGTCACTTAAAAATACAATATCCTCAATATGTGAATTAGTATATGAATTGATTAGGTGTATCCACAATAAACACACAAGAAAAGTGAAAATACAATATAATATTATCAAATTTAATTTCACACATAATATTAGCATGTCATGACCAATAAAGTAGATTGTTCTCCCAAATAACATAAATTTGGTTAAGAATGCCTTTACTTCCGGTTACACATCCATAAAACGTGTTCAAACATCATATATAATGCTTTTTTAAAGGCTATTAATCTATCCCAGAGCTAAATTTAATTTTATAAAACCGTTTTTGAATTATATTATATTATCTTACCACTTTTCATTAAAAATATTTGGTAATTTTTATTATTTCAGGTCCGTTCATTTCTCAGATTCGTGGATATACAATTTTTTAATCATTAAAAATTTTCGTGAAAAATTAAAATAATCTTCAAAAAGCATAATGAAATGGTATTATTTAACATCTGTATTTATAGAAGCTCTTATATACAATTGTTTCTTACCTATGGATGAATCTTTTGATAAAACATTAATGATAAAATGTTATTTTATTTTGGTAGTTTTAGGACAATCACAAACTAGAATGTTTTTATTTAATATTATGTCTATATATTAGTTTCATATCATGAAATATGTTATATTATACTTATTAATTTCTTATTTTTCTATAATAATATTCTTATTACAATATATAAATGATTTAATGAAAGATAAATACTGATTATCCATGGATATGGTTATTTAACATAATTTGGAAAATGAGTTTGTTTATATGAATTATAGGACGTGAGAAAAGGAATTGATATAAAAAATTGAATTATAAAAAAATTGAATTATATAAATTTAAATTGATTAATTATTAATTTATGGATTAATGAGGTATGGAGAATGTAGAAGAAGTAATGAAAATAAAAGAGGGTTTTTAGGAATGTTACCTCCTAAATATAACTTCTCTAAAGGATCACATGAAGAACTAGGAATTATTTATAAGGGTGAGAAAATAAAGAAATAGATATTAGGATAGTGTTTATGAGAGTTTTTGATGATTATAATAAAATATTAAGGTATTTTAAAGATAAACTGGATGACAATGTTTGATATTTATACATCTGGATTGGTGGTTTTAATTAATTATGTAATGATAATTATATATATTATTACATCCACATTTGGATGTAATTAATTAAAATGATTATTTCTAATAAATAAATTTTTAAATGAACTTAAAGGTATATCAACACATCAAAAAATAATCTAATGGTTTTTTTTAGAAATTTATTCATTTACATTTCTACATTAACCCGCTACATTCTTTTACTTACAATATGGTAAATATTTTTTACCATGGTAAATTTTTCATTCATAAAAAATTAAAATTACTATATTTTCATTTTTTGAAATTATTATTTAAAATATATAATCCATTTAACCAAATTCAATTCAAAAAATTTTCAAAATGAAATTTAAATCCTAACCTAGAGATGTGATGGAAAAACGGGTTCTGATGAAGTTATTTTTTCATGAAAAAGATGAATATAAATTAAATATATGAATAAAAATATTAATTATATGAAAATATATTAATATTTTGCCAAATTAAATCTAAATATTTTATTTTAATCATTTTAATTAGGGTATATTTCAGTTAATTAAAAATGAGGAACATTATGTATTTTAAAATAGTGTTTACAGAAATCCAGTTCCTATACCAAAAAATAATCATATTCTAAAATAAATTATACAAATGATTCAAAATAATTTAAGATATTAAAATATGTGTAATAAATAATTATTTTAATTGAAACAATTTCCATAATGCAATTATTCTTTTATATTTTTTTAATTTATTGAAAAGGAATGAAAATTTTATAATAATCTATATTTTTTACGATTCAAGAAAAACTAAATATTTTAAAAAGAATCCAATTATTTCCCTAAATATAAGACATGATATTTTTTTTATAAAAATGAATCTAATTTTATTAAATTGTTTATCTATAATTTCAAAAAAATATTAATTATAATATCGACTCATAAATTGAATGAAACCACATTTTCAATTAGTAGAAACCATATATATTACGTAATTATTTCAAATATCTTTCATACCTAACAATTTAAATGACAGATTATAAAAGTCAAAATAAAATAATAAAGTTATATAGTTTGTTTGTTATATATATTGTGTATCTTGAACACTATCAAACATATTAATTCCTTTTAAAATATCAGGATGAGAAATTATCCCCCAAATTTTAATTTCAAAATAGTATAATTATATATAAAAATAACATGAATCAACACAAATCATATATTATTATAATTTATTAGTTAATATTTATTTCTAATATTGAATTCTATATTGTTGTGTTTTACTAAATCATAAAATGTTCCCAAAATACTAAACGAATTCCAAAATAAAATTTATCACTTCATCCAAAAAACTAGTTTCCAGAACCATTGATACCAATACGATAAAAAATATGATCCTAAATGTATATAACCATTATGCATCATATCGTTTAAAAATGTAAATATTTTTTAATAAATTTTAATTCTCATAGTCCAGTGGTAGGGGATACATCATTATCTCCCTTAGGTTATGGGTTCAGTTCTTAAAGCCTTTCCTGACAGGGATGGTTTTCACCTATCTTGTGTTATTTTTCAAAAACTATATAAATAAAAACCATAGAAAATTATAGGAATATCAATACAAAACCTAACAAATAACCATAATATATTCATCAAAAAAGAAATTATATAACCTTAATGATTGTCACATACCATTTTTTTCGTCCAAAAAAGTAAGAAACAATAGTTAACTCAAAAAACCAAGATCATATAAAACAACAATATTGATAATGCCTTCAAAAATATGTCAATAAAATTTATGTTCAATGTTCCTCAAATAATTTTTTTTCAAACCATAAACTTAAGGTACACATATACCACACACATTAATCAACCCCAAATAAATATCTCCAAACAATTATCACATTTTGACCACATTTCAAAGGTATTAGATTTATCTAATATATGATTAACTATTTTTTGTAATAAAATACTAATAGAGGAAAATTATCTGGTTTTCAGGATTTTTTTTATATTTATAAAATATTACTAAGTCATAAATTAGAATACGTAATTCAAAAATATAGCCTCTATTTAACTTCATTAGTAAACCATTAACCGTGATTTATTATTTTATTTAATCATACATTATTTCTTCAGTCAATGAAATTTATTATATCATTATGATTCATTATTATCTGACTAATCAATTTTTGAATTGAACATAATAAAATAATTCATTATTTACATACATTCATTAGAATTTATTTTATATACCCTTTTTCTTCAACTTCATGAATGTAAATTTTCTTGTCCTTAATAGGAGTTCCTATTAATGGAGTGTTGGAGATATTGAGATTATGAAATAAAATGAAAAAGATACCATGAAACATAAAATTTGTTGTGAAATTAAATGTTTTTGGATAATTCTAATGATTTTATTTCTTGTGATTTCAATACTTAGAGTGTAGTCAAAATCATTTAAACAATATTGTGTTATAATAGTGATAAAAAATCATTGGTAAGGGATTTTATGGTCGTAAAAGTTTAGTTTCCTTCCATCTTGATAAACAATCCAAAATAAATGGAAAATAAATAATTAAGTAATGAAATAATTTTTTTTATATTAAAATGAAAATATAATTTGTGAAGGATAATAACTATATAATGTCTATAATAATTTAACCATAAAATCCATTATTCGAGGATATAATACCTTTCTAAAACCATTCTCTAAAAAATATCATTAGTACACTAGAAATTTATCATTATATACAAATAAAAAGGTGACTCTTACAATGAAAAATTAATTTTTTTAAATGGTAAACCCTTGATGATATCGATGACTATTAAGAAAACAATATAGGAAGCATAATAATGTCTAATAGTTTCTATACAATTCTCTGATATGAACTGTAATGAATTTACCTTAAACAATACATATTTTTCTTGATTAAAAAATATAAATATATTTATTTTCAAAAATCTATTATGAGATTAGTATTTGATATAATTAGAAAGAACAATTTCATTATCAAACCACATATTAAAAGTTAAAACTAGTACATAGTATTCATTTTTTCTGTAAAATATGATTTCTATATGTAACAAATCTTGAAAATTTTCCCCTTGATCTCTTCCTAATCCACACTATTCTTTATACCATGCGTAAATCATTTCAAAAAATGGGATGAGAAATAAGTGTACGGTAAGGGACATAAATAATGGAGATTTTTAGTCTAGTGAAAAGACATAAAAACATTTTCATGGAAAAAATGAAATGTCTCTCTGAAAATGAAATCATCTATTAAAAAATGGTCATTGTTTAACCGTTTGAATATCAATCTATTTGAAGGAATATTTTTAAAAAGAATATAAAATAAAATTTTTTACCATTGGAAATTATTTTACATATAAATAATTATAATTGAGAAAAAATATGGCCACCTTCAAAATCAAGAGTACCCAATTCATGGTTGGTTACAAGGTAACCAACCATCCTTTGTTTATCACGTGACTAACCATAATTGATTAATAATGTTACCATAAGTCCATGACATATAATGGAACCACCCATCAATGTTTTATAATGGAACCACCATTCATCATAAATAATTACTAGGAACCATAACACGAACAAAAATCCAGGAATCCTATATCATAAAACTATCTTTCAAGAAAATAAATTTTTAATTTTGAAGTCATGCATTCTGAAAAAAACTGTTCCCTTACAATAGATCTTTTTTATTTGAAATTAAATATATAAAAATTTAAATTTTTCCACAAATTATTATGTTTCTATTAATGTGTGATATTTTCTTCATATCGTATTTGTAAAATACATTCTTTTAGGCTTTTATAAAATGAATTGTAAAAATATGTTTTTATGGTAAGTCCCTTTCAAATATCATATAATTGAAATGAGAATTATTAATTTAATCTATTATGTGATTGTACTATAAATCCACATTAAAAAAGTACGAATAAAACATAATATAAATAAAAATCATTTTATACATATTACTAAAATGGAATATTCAATGAAGTAGAAGGTTAAATTAAAGGATGGAAATAACATGATTATTTACCTTGCCTGAGGTTTGAATTCCTACACACATGTTAAAACCTCCAGTATAATGGTATAAATAACAATTATAATTGAATTTAGAACTAATTTTATATTTACAATACATTTTATGACCATTTTTAACATCTTAACACTCTTTCATTAATAATATCTTAGTATAGTAATTTTTTGAGGGCGTTCATTTAATGATTTCATGTTTGGTTAATTAGGGTCTGATTATGAATTTTATTTTGATATGTAAATAATAATAAAAATTGGAATAAAATGTATTAATTGAATAAAACAGGTATAATGTAACACCCCATGCTTCAATAAAATGTTTCCCTTTGAATAATGCAGTAGCTTGTGTTGTACGCAACTTGGAGTTCTAACACACCACGACCAATGAAACAAGTCATTATGAATAGTAATACCCAATTCTCAATATTTTATAAATTTTATTTTTCAAAATTGAATTCAATTTTGGATTTTTAATATCAAAATTAGCTTAGGATGAATTTTTGGATTTTTTCCCGAAAACTTTCAATTTTTGATGAATAGTGAACAACACTGCGTTATTATTTAAAAATGACTTTTTTAAATAATTAGTTATTATATTTTAAGTTATTTTAGGTCAGAATAGATACATAATACCAATATATGTTCAATGTAATTCATTGGATTCATTTTATAATATGTTTAGAAATATAAAATTTTATTGAACTTTTTACCGTCTTTTAACCACCTTCTAGGAGCATTTTCAAATTTGCATAAAACACAATTTTACAGATTCTATGAGTTGAATATCAAAAATACACGATACTTGGTTGACGTTATTATGTAAAATTTTGTTCAATAAGATAATTTTTTTTTGTGAATCGTAACTTTTGACTTTTATTTACCATGGTTAAAAGTAAATTTTGTAATTAAGGGTAAAAATGATATTATAATTACCCTAACACAATATTAATTGTATTGGATAATTGTAATTCGAACAAAAATACATTATGAATAAAATATCACCACCCTTGGTGCACTTGGATATGATTAGGAAATTTTTTCTTATTTTATTTAAAGAAAATTTAAAAGTGTTAAATACAATTTTATTAACAAAACAATATTTAATATATTGATATACATAAGATAAATTCGACTAAAAATATTCATTAGAAGTATACAAATATTTTATACATAATAGTATTTTATTTATAATTTTTAGACATTATATTATTAAATTTATTTAATACACAATGATGATGCATCAATAACCATATTAATGAAACATATAAATACTTGATATTATAAATATCTAAATAAATGTAATTTGAGACTTTTGATGAATTAAACTATATATAAATGTTAATATGACATGTTAGGGTTGACTGAATAATTTTTTTCGAAGTAATCATGCTGTAATGACTTTAAGAAAAACAAAATACTAAATAGTATCAAAATTGACATAAATGAGTTATTAAAACCAATTTTATATTATTAAATGATATAATATTCCTAAAAATATAAGGGTCATCCAAAAGAATTATGTAATGTTTTATAAATTAATAATGAACCACTTGGGGTTCACGTGGCTTGTTATAGTTTATTTATTAAAAATATAATATAAAAATACAAAGAGACGTTGTAAATGTCAAACTATTTAACTAAGAGTTAAATCTAAATGATATGGTTAATATGGTTACCAAAAACTATATAAAATCTGTTTATTTAGATATTTTAGACCCCTACCAACCTTTGGCTCGAAATAATACATTTTGGGGAAATTAGAGACTGAAAATTATTTTATTATAAAATTATATTTCAATATTTTCCTAAAGAGACCCTCATATCTATTATAAAAGGGCACTTCCACTTTTGTTATTTCCACACCTCCAAAGCCATTTGTATTAGACAAAAACTAACCAAATATCATCCCAAAATTCATTAATTCATCTTGGAGGCCTTAAATTGATTATAATTCCATCCTATGTGGACCTTTTGATCAACTCAATAGGAAACACCCGAATAAGTGGTATTAATTTCACCATCCTCTTTCATGTTATTTTCTTCTTCCAATTCCTCTTTCATTGTTGATTACATAACAAAATAATAACTAATGTACCTCCTATATAATTTTATGTTATTATAAATATGGTACAACCATATTCATTATTCTATCCATCTCATTAATGACAAAGTCACCATACGTGCATACGTACGATATACTGTCTCCACGTCATGGTGTAGTTTGTTATTCCAACACTTCATTATTTGGATGGGTATAATAAAGACTATAATTGATTTAAATAATAAATGTATCATGTTAATTATTCATTATATATTATTTACCATCTAATTACATACAATTTCACCATCAATATAATGATATTTTCACTCATGTGTATGTACGGATTACTGTCTCCAAGAATGTGATGAGATTCACTCCCCATCATTATCATTCAAGAATAATTTTCATTTTATTATTAAAAATAATTTTTAATAAGTTCATATAATTCTAGATATTAATCAAACACATCCTATCCATAAAAAAATGGCTTACGTAATCAAGAATATAATGGAAAATGAATCCGTTAACTCACAAAATGAGGATACTATTGAAATATTATTAACAAATCAATATTAGAGGATAATATATGATATCATAATTAGGTATATAGTTCATGTATAATTTAATAACAATTCTTTAACTATTATATAATAGGATAATGTACCCTCACCCAAGGAAAAGTACAAATCATGGGTTAATTCTACAATCTCATTACTTATCTGAGGTTGTTAATACCTATATATCTACAGAGACCTCTTTATCCCCCACATCCATTTTTCTTAATATTGTAATTTATAACAAATTTAATATTTACTATACTATTAGTTAAAGTCATTTATACCCTTATTTGACCATATATGTTGTGAAATGAATCTTTTCATCATTTTCCAAACAAGGTACTTTATGTCCTTTTTGAAAAAATTAAAGAATGTCTCTTTTTAACTTATACGGTGGGTGCAGCTATTTTATAGCATTATAACATCGTCGAATCATCACATACAGGCTTATAATAATATTTTCAAAAAAATATTTTCTTTTAAAATTATGTAACTTTTAAATGATTTCAAAATAGAAAGAGGTATTTATTTCAAATATTTTTCATTTTATATATGTCAACATCATTTGATAGAATTTAAACTTGTTTGAAGTTAATTTATTGTGATAAAAATATTCCACTTTTTATTTATGGTTTTGTGATATGCTTGATGGGGGATGTGTTATTATTATAATATTCATGGTTTATGGTTAATGTATTAACATTTCATGTGATACTTGTAATACTAATGTTTATGTTATGGTTAATCCTTTTCATATAAGGAATTCATTGGACATATTAAGTGATGCGTGGAGCCTGCTATAGCTTCTCAACACATCGTTAGGTCTCATGATACAAACTAGTGTATTGGCACAAGGCCTTGATAAAATCTTATTTGTACTCTTGGCACAAGGCCTTGACTAAGTCATTATCAAATCTGGCATTATGAATTCTATCATTATGAAATTTAATATTGATATTAAAATGATTATTAGACTAGTATAATATCCATGTGAATATGTAAATGGAATTATTTGATTAATATAGGCCATATTTTGAAAAAATTTATGATTAAAAGGATTTGGTTTTAGTCATATACATTTCCATAAAAGTTTATACTTATTTATGATAGTTTCAACTATATTGTTATCCTTACTGAGCATCTAAACTCACCCCATTTTATGATTTATTTTTCCCAGGAAGTCAATAAGTATATTATGAAATACCTTCATGGTTAGTCTAAAGGATATAAATGTGGTCAAAGGAGATAATTTTTTGGTTGCTTTTTATTTTTTAATTTAATGAAAAACTTATGAGTGTATCTTGTACTTCCAAGGCTAAAAAACTGATCAATTTTTCAGGATTTGATCCATTTTGATCATTTCAATGATAAGTAATAATTCATCGAATCTGGGTAACTAGGGTTGGGGCATTATAGTTGGTATCAAGGAAGTTTAGTAAAAACCATGGAAAGTAGATCTAGATAAACTCTGATTAGATCACATTACTCTAAGATAGAATTTGAGGATTATTATAGAAGAACATCCTAAAATTTTGGTCATGTAGAGATTTTGTGTATTTTCTGAGCAATAGATACCTGTCTAGATAAAAGTAGGTAAAGGTGGCTCTGGAACAGATGTACCTATTGGTGAAAACTTCGAAAAGGAGTTTTAGGATTGACTCAGGGTATCCTGGAACACAAAAATGGGCCTTATTGTATTCTTGGTTATGACACTCTCAGGGAATATGCTTAGCATAATTCACATTTTCATTAAAAACAATTTTCAAGGATTTTTGAGTATATACCTCCTCAAAGAAAACATTTTATGATTATGGATTATATACATAAATTATTAATTAGATATAATGTGTTTTACAAGTTTTTAATTACGTATTGTAAATCATAAACACATATATTGTATGACATTGTTTAGAAATGGAGTATTTTGGAGGGAATGGAACCCATATCAATTCCAATAATCCATGTATGGATTTCCCTAATACTCAAGATAATTATAGTGGACCTAGTGATACATGTTTTGCTGATCATCTTATCACCATACTAGGAAAACCCACTTAGGATATGTATACTAACATTACCCGAATGGAGAACCCTAATCCACAATGCGGATAATCAATGTTACACCAATTAATGTGGAAACAACCACTAAAATTAAATGGGAGTAAAATTATATTAGTAATTGAGTAATGGATATGTTCCATAGAGAAAATATTTCATGCTTTGGGGAGTAGAGAAAAGGAAAAAGTTGTCAGGGAAATTTATCAACTCATGGGAGATGAAAATCTATAGTGGTCATTAATCAAAAACACAAAAGAAGATAAAGAATTATTGAACATTGGATGAAGGGAGTTAAAATTGATTTTATTAGAAAAAAAACTTCTTTGTGAAGATTGAGTGGATATGGAATGTCAATTTATAAGTTTGAGGAAAAAGTAGGAAGATAAATGTGGCTAACATTACAAGGATATCCAAGAATGCAATATATTATACACGTAACCCAAGGAGTATGGATGATCATTTATTTGATCGGTTAAAACAATTTATCCATCGATCATTAGTATCACAATTCTTCTAATCGCATGAATATACTTTCTCATGCACTATCAATACAGAAAAGGAATTCATTATGTCTTACGTCATTAAAGGAAAGCAAGAGAAGAATAGATCTACTGAACACTATGGAAATCAAAATTTGGGGATGAAGGGAAAAGTTGAATACCCATCCTATGGTATACATGAGAAGAAACACCCTAGAACATTCCTGAAGGGAATGGTAGTTTGTTACTGGTGTGATGAAAAATACCACCAAGCTCGTGATTACAAGGGGAAGAAAAATGTTGTGAATTTTGAATGCTACAGTTGTAGAGAATAGGGGAATTTTGAAAACAATATCCTAAGTTCCAAGGAAACATACCTCTAAAAAGGCCAAGGGTGTAAGGCCATGCTTATGCGATTACTACCACTGAGGTTGAAGCTCCGAAAGACATGGTGGAAGGTAATTTAATGGTTTCCTCAAGTTTTTCCAATGCGTTATTTGATTTTGGATCATCTAATTGTTTCAATTTATCCTAGTTTTCTATTAAAATTAGATATTTTCAATTTTACATTATAATGAATTTGTTAGTAAAAACTCTTATAGGATGTATCATTGCAATAATGTTTTGCGAATCTATCCCCATAGGGCATATTAATGTTTTTTATCATCTAATATAATCATCATACCCATGATTGAATTTGATATCATCCTCAGTATGGATTGGAAATCAGACTATGATGCAAAAATTTATTTTAAGAATAAGTAGATTAAAATTTTCGATGATGATAAGGAGTACATTATCTTTAGTTCATAAACGTCACCACCTAATTCTTATTTTGATCCACCCCTAGTAGCACTACTAAACATAATTATTGGGGAAGAAGAGAATGAAATAACTATGGGTAAGGAAATTAATGTTTGAATAGAGGACATACCTATTGAGCAAGAATATGTTGATGTGTTTCTAGAGGATTTACTTGGACATCCACCAGAACAAGAAATTAGTTTACCGTTGACGTAATTCTGGGTTCATGTCCAATATCGAAGTCCCCTAATGGAATGGGAATTGTGGAATTAGTGTAACTAAAGAAACCACTAGAGAAATTGAGTAATAAAAGATTCATTCACCCTTTTATTTCTCTGTGGGGATCCCCTATACTTTTTGTTAAGTAGAAATATGGATCTATGTAGTTGTGCATTGACTATAGGGAGATAAATGTTATTACAATAAAGAACAAGTATCCACAACCTCCTATTGATGATTTATTTGATCAACTTTAGGGAGATCTGTTTTTTTTCAAATATTAACAATCTACCAGGATACTATCAGTTGTGCATGAAGAAGGAAGAAATTCTAAAGACAACAATTTGAACCATGTACGAGCATTATGAGTTTATAGTAATGCCATTTGGATTGAAAAATTCTCCCTCTATATTCATGGATCTAATGAATAGAGTTTTCAAGGAATTTCATGATGAAATTATAATGTTATTTATTGATGATATCATGGTATACTCAAAATTATATAAAGATCATGAAAATTACTTATGTACTATTATGAAAACCCTCATAAAAATGAATTATATGGGAAGTTTTGAAGGATAGAATTATGGATTCTAGAGATTTATATTATTGTCCATATTGATTGTAATGATGGAATCTCTATTGATCCAAAAAAGACCAAGGCGATCCAGTAATGGAAAGCACCACTGAGTGTAACTGAGGTAGATAGTTTTATTGGTTTACCAGGTTATTATCGACATGTTGCCCAGAATATTTCTCTGTTGGTTTACCCATTAACCAAGATTACATGTAAATGGGATAAATTTGTTTGGAAAAAAGAGTGTGAAGAATGTTTCATAGAGGTGATGATAATATTAGTAAATGCTCAAATATTTAATCTACCATCAGGAAACATTGGGTTTGTTATTTATAGTGATGCTTCAAAGAAATGACTTGGTTGTGTCCTTACGCACAACGATATAGATATTGCCTATGCATCATGAAAGCTAAACATTCATGAACAAAACTATCCTACTCATGATCTTGAGTTATCAACTGTAATCATCGCTCTAAAATAATGGAGACACAATATATATGGTGAAAATATTAAATTTATACTGATCACAAGAGTTTAACGTATGTTTTCTCACAGAATGAACTCATCATGAGGCAAAGAAAATGGACTGAACTACTCATGGATTATGATTACACTATACACTACCTCTTAGGGAAGGAAAATAATGTGGAAGAAGATTTGATCAGAAAGGATCATGGAGTTTTGAACAAGATGAGAGTTGAAAGTGATCATATTTTCATGGATATAACATAGATGGATATGGGAATGACTGTGGAAGGTGAAACATTAATACTTTTTCAAATGGATTCCAATACATCTTTACTAGATAGGATAAGGAGTTATCAAACTGAAGATGAGGATTTTCAAAAAAATATTAAAGCTATGAATTATGGGGGATTGAGAAACATCGTGTATGAAGATGAAAATTTTCAATTTGGGAAGGGACTTTGTATTCCTGACATACCTGATCTAAAAACGGTATTGTTGGATCATTATCTTAGATCCAATGTCTCTATACAACTTGGTAGCACTAAGATATATAGATATATGAAGAAAACTTTTTGTTGGGACTCCATGAAGAGAGAGATTCCTGATTATGTGGCCGTATGTATGGGTTGACAACAAGTGAAAGTTAGAAGACAACATCCTAGAGGAGTCATGCAACCTCTTCCCATACCTGAGTGGAAATGGGATGATATTACGATGTAATTTGTCATGGGGAAACCAAAGACTCCAAGAAAAAATTATGAAATATGGGTCATTATTGATCATCTTACCATGTAATCTCATTTTATTGTTATAAGTGAAGATTTACAACTTCAACATCTGGAAAGAATATATATTAATGAACTTTTAAGACATCATGGTGTACCCCTATCGATTCTTTCAGATCATGGTCCCTATTTTACATCATGATTATGGAAAAGTCTTTAAAGGCACGAGATACTAAACATTGTTTCTGCACTACCTACCACCCTCAAACAAATAGACAATAAGATCTGACTATTCAAACATTAGAAGACATGTTGAGATCTTTCTCACTTGACTTTCAAAGTATGTGAGATCAATATTTACATCTGGTTGAATTTTCCTATAACAATAGATTCCATTCTATAATTCGAATGGCACCATATGAAGCATTATATGGAAAGAGATTTCACACACCAACCTGTTAGGATGATGTTGGTGAAAGAAATCTCATTGGACCAAAACTTGTTGAAGAAATAATGGAAAAAGAGAAGACTATCTCAACCCACATCAAAGCATCCCCATGTAGGGAAATGAGATACTCTAATAACCGAAAGAAGGATTTGAAATTTACAACAGGAGACCATTCTTTCATAAAGGTATCCCCATGAAAGGGTGTTATACATTTTGGTAAAAATTGTAAATTGAGTCCCTGGTACATCAGACCTTTCAAAATTAAAGAATGAATTGGCGTTATAACTTATCATTTAGAAATGCCCCCAAGACTCTACAAAGTTCATGATGTGTTCTACATATCACTGTTGAGAAAATACATACCTAAACCAATGCCTATATTCACCTATGAAAACGTAGAACTAGAACTTGACCTGTCTTATTGCGAAGAACCTATCAAAATTTTTGATACCAGAGAAGAAGTACTGAGAAACCGGAGGACTCGTCTGGTAAAAGTTATATGGAGAAATAATAAGATGGAATAGGAAACGTGAGAACCTATGGAATTTATGATGAAGAACCACCCAAAACATTTTATGTTGAAATATTTTAGAAATTTGGAGGAAAAAATTATTTGGATGGGAAAATGTAACACCCCAAGCTTCCAAGTTATGTTTCCCTTTGAATAATGCAGTATCTTGTGGCGTACACAACATGAAGTTGTAACACACCACGACCAATAAAACATGCCATTATGAATATTAATATCCACTTTTTGAAATTTTATATATTTAATTTCTAAAATGGACTTCATTTTTGGATTCATAATATCTGAATTAGAATAGGGTGATTTTTGGTATTTTTCTGAAAACATTCAGTTATTGACGAATTATAAAAACACTGCGTAATTGTTTAAAATCAAATTTTAAAATAACTAGTTATTTTATTTTAAATTATTTTAGGTCAAAAAAGATACATAATACCTATATATGTTCAATGTAACACATTGGAATCATTTTATAATAATTATAGATATATAAAAATTTATTCAACTTTTTACCGTCTTTTACCCACCTTCTAGGAGAATTTGCAAATTTGCATAAAACTCAGTTTCACCGCTTTTGTGAGTTGAATTTCAATAATTTGAGAGACATGATTGAAATGGGTAAGTAAAATTTGATTTAATAAGATGAAAATAATTTTGTGTGAATAGTAACTTTTAACTTGAATTTACCATGGTTAAAAGTAAATAGGGTAATTAAGGGTAGAAATGATATTATAATTACCCTTAAAAATGTCCTAATTCTATTTGATAAGTGTAATTCGACCAAAAATAACCTTCGGAATAGAATATGACCCCCTTTGGTTCACTAGGATTAGAAGAGGACATTTATTATTATTTTATTTAAAGAAGAGTTAAAAGTCTTAAATTCAATGTTTAATAACAAAAACATTTTTGATATTGGGGTTTAAATAATATAAATTAAACTATAAATATTCATTAGAAATATAATACTATTTCCTACATAATGTAATTTTATTTATAATTTTTGGACATTAAATAATTAAATTTATTTATGACACAATGATAATGCAATAATTACATTATTAATGTGTGAATAAATTTTTTGATATTTTACATATCCAAATAAATCTAATTTGAGACTTTTGATGATTTAAAAAATATTTATAGATTAATATGACATGTTAGGGTTGATTAAATATTTTTTTTTCTAAGTAATCATGCTGTTATGACTTTAACAAAAACAAAAAACAAAATAGTCTCAAAATTGACATAAATGAGTTTTTAAAAAATATTATATTATTAAATGATATAATATTCCTAAAAATATATGGATATGTCAAATTTCATAGATAAGGTTATAAATGTTAATAATGAACCACTATGGGTTCTATTGGCCTGTTATTGTGTGTTTATTACCAAGATAATATAAAAAAACCAAGAGACATGGTAAATGTTAAACTATTTAACAAAGAGTTAAATCTAATAGATAAGGTCACTATGGTGACATAATATTTTATAAAACCTATTGGATGATATTTTTTCGACCCTTACCCACCTTAGACTCGAAATAAACATTTTTTGAGCCATTATAAATAGAAAATTATTTTATTATAAAATAATATTTCAAGCTTTTCCTAAAGTTACCTGCATCTCTCTTATAAAAGGGAACTTCTCCTTCTCGAACTTTCACACCTCCAAATCCATTTTTCTTAGCCAAACCCTTCTCAATTATCTTCCCAACTTCCCTAAAATCAACCTAGAGGCTATACATTGATAAAAAATCCACCCTAATGAGCCCTTTTGATCAACTCAAAAAAAAAACACCCGAAAAAGAGGTAATAATTTCACCACCCTTTTCAAGTTCTTTTCTTCTTCCACTACCTCTTTCTTAGTTGTTTCCATACCAAAATAATATCTCTAGTACATCCTAAATATTTTGATGTTATTATAAATATTCTACAACAATATTTGTTATTATATCAATCCTATGAATGACAAATTCACCACACGTGTGTACGTACGTCTTACCGTCTCCACGTCATGGTGAAGTTTGTTATTCATACAATTAATTATTTGAATGGGTATAATAATGAGTATAATTTATTTAAAAAATAAATATAACATTTTAATGATTCTTAATATATGATATTACATCTAATTACATACGATTTCACCATAAATATAATGATATTGTCGCTCATGCGTATGTACGGATTACTGTCTCCAATAACGCGATGAGATTCATTCCCCATTGTAATCATTCATGAATAATTTTATTTCTAGGATTTAATATAATGTTTAATAATTTAACTTAATTCACGATATGAATCAAATACATCATATTCATAATCAACATGGCTTTTGTAACCAAGTATATAAAGGAAAAAAAATCAGTTTAGACCCAAAATGATGATACTACTAAAATATTATTAACAAAGTAATATTAAAGGATATTATATGATATAATATTTATGTATATAGAACATTTATAAATTAATAACAATTATTTAACTATTATACAAGAGGTTATTATACCCTCGACCACGGAAATGTACAAGGTAATGTTTAATTATACAATCTTTTTACTTATACATGGTTGTTAATACATAAGTATCAACAGGGACATCTTTATCATCCACATCTGTTTTTTCATAAAAATGTAATTCAAAATATTTTTACTATTTACTAGAATATGGGTTAATGTAATTTATTCCCTTATTTGACCATATATTTTTTGAAAAGAATATTTCATTTGTTTTTCGAATAGGGTACTTTATGACCTTTTCGACGATATTAAGGCATGAAAGTCTATTTTTTAACTTATATAGTGGGTGCGGCTATTTTACACCATTATAACATTATCAAATCTTACAATAAAATATTATAAGAATATTTTCAAAATAAATGTTTTCTTTTATAATAATGATGCTTTAAAATGATTTCAAAATATAAAGAGGTATTTATTTCAAATAGTATTCATTTCATCTATGTCAATATCCTTTGATGGATTTTAAAATTGTTGGAGGTTGATTTATTAAAATAAAAATATTCCATATTGTATTGAAGGTTTTGTGATATGCTTGACTGTGGATGTGTTATTAAAATACCATTCATGGTTTATGTTTAACGTATTTCCATTTCATATGATAGTATTAATACAAATGTTTATATTTTGTTTAATCATTTTTATACGATGAATGCATTGGAATTATTAAGTGATTGGTGGAGCCCGCAATAGCTCCTTGATGCATCGATAGGTCTCATGAGACAAACTAGTTTCTTGAAACAAGGCCCTGAAAAAATCATATTGGATGTCCTTGCACAAGTCATAGACTATGTGATTACGATGTTTGGCATTATGATTTTCATCATTATAAAAATGTCTATTGATATTGCATGTGATTCTCCAACTTGTAGAATATCCTTGTGAATAATTTAATGGAATTACTAGATTTATGTTGGCCATATTATGTAGAATTTTATGTTTAAAATTATTTTGTTTTATTTTAAAACATTTACTTAAATTTTTATGCTTATTTATGAATGTTTCTGCTATATTGTTATCCTTTCAAAGCATCCAGACTCACCCCTTTCTATGTTTTATTTCTCAAAGGATGCGAAGAAATATATTATGACTCACCTACAGGGACATTTTATGGGATATGAATGTGGTCAATAGAGAAAATGTTATTGTTTTTTTCATTTTATAATGTAATGTAAAACATATGAATGTATCTAGTAATTCCAAGGTTATTAACTGATCGGTCATTCAGGATTTAATCCCTTGTGATCATGACAATGATATGTAATAATTCACCGACTCTGACTAACTGGGGTCAGGGCGTTATATATAAAATATTCCATATATAATTTTTTCAAGAATGAGTAAGGTTTATATGATAAAACATTAATGTTTAATGGTTATTTTATTTCGGTGGGTTTTCTGACCATCACGAACTAGTATTGTTTAATTGAAAATTAAGTCATTATATTAATTCACAAAAAAAGATTAAGTTGTATTATAATTATTAAAATATAATTTTAACATTATTATAATTTTATGACAATCCATGAAAGAGAAAATTTAAAAAGAATAATCAATATCCATGGTGACGTTTAACCTCTATAATTTTGGACAATGGTTTTGTTTCATTGAATATGATGAGATAAGAGAATGAATTATTATAATATATTCCATTAGAAAAAATAATTTTTGTATATAAATTATAATATCATTGTTTTTCTTTAATGGATTAATGAGGTGGGGTTATGTTTAAATAAGAAAAGAAATTAAGAGAGATGGTTTGATAAAGTTACCTCTTGAATATCACCTCCATGAAAGATCCCTTAAAGAACAAGGAATTAGTTTTTGGGTGATAATATAATCACATTGATGTGGGTGAGGAGGTGAGGATTGGGATTTTAAGTGATTAGAAGATATTAAATTCATGTGATGAAAAGTGGAGTGTTGAGGAATGGTTTTCATATTTCCGGAGGGGTGGTTTTAATTAATTAAATAATTATTATTGGGTATTTAATGCCAAACACATTTGGGTGGAAATTATTGGAAAATAATTGGATGATATTAAAACTTTTAATAGTAATATAATGTTACGAAACCTGAAAACCACCCAATTAATAATGTTGTTTTTATAAAATATATTCCTTTACTTTTTATCTTTAACCGATAACATTTTTTTACTAATACTACAAGAAATGTATTTTTTACCATAATACCTATTGAAAACTAAAAAAGAAAATAACTTTTTTACCAAATTTGGAACATCTAAATCCAAATATGGAATACATTTTACAAAATTGAATTCATATAAGTAAAAATATTTAATTTAATAAAAAACCCACAGATGTGACGAAAAATCATGTTTTCAAGAAGTGTATTTCTCAAGAAATTGATGATTAGATTTTAACCATGTGACAAGATATATTAAATATATTAAAATAAATTAATATTTATCAATATATAATAGTTTATTTTAATTTACAATAACCCCTCTTATTTATTATTTTAATTAAATAAATATAATAAACATTATGTACATCAAAATCATTTTCTGAAAAATAAATTTTTAAACAGAACAATAAACATATTATAAAATAAACATTAAAGATGATTAAAATTAATTTAAGTTAATTAAATAAAACTAAATAATTCTTATGATATATGATACTATATTCAAAACATTATGAGAATTTTAATTTTTAAATTTATTTAGAATAAATGACATTCTTATAAAAATATATATTTCTCATTATTCCCCAAAACCCAAATATTTCCAAAACCCCCCAAATTTTCTTCCAAAGTAAAAAAATGAAATTATTATTTAGAATATGAAATTAATTTTATGAAATTAATTATTTATGTGTTCCTAAAATTAATTATAATATACCCTCAAAAAATGAAATATAACACTTTTTTTGACAAACGTATATTTATGATGATTTAAATGACATTACTAGGAAATAAGTTGAATATTTAAAAAGGATTAATTTAATAGTTAGAAATTAGTTTGAAAATGATATAAATAAAATCCAGCTTAATTTTATTAATACCCACTAATTTAATGTCTATAACATAATTGTCCCATTTAAAAAATTATCTTCTACTTTTTGTTCACGTTCGATATTTCTTATCAGGTACTCAATCAAATGTTGTCATTATTTTTTAAATAACATGATATTACAATTGGGATAAAATAATTAATTTTTAATATAGTAGTTATATTTAGTAAATTATTGTTTGACAATTATTTTTTTTCACCAAATGTAGTCAATTGTGTGTTTTGTGTTTTTGGGCAAAAATATATTTGTGATGTAAAATAAATTGTGAGGTAGTTAATATGAAAAATATAAATTATAGAATATAGTTATAGATAATAGAATGAATGAATTGGTTATGAAATAAAATATTATTTTCATAGATGATGGTTTTTTAGAAATTTACTGAAAAATAAATTATTTTCAATGGAATGACACATAAGGGTAAATATTTATTTAATATATTCATCTTACAATAAATTATAGACAAATAAGGGATTCTTGAAAACTCAAGTTATTTTTAATGGTTATATTAACTATTTTTAAAAAATTTCAACCATGGGGTCTATAAAAATATTTATTTGAAATTTGATAACTAAAAATATAATGACTTTAATATATATGGAATTACTAGTTTTGATTTGGGATTTATAAAACATTTCTGATAGTGGAAAATTTGTGTGATCTTTATAATTCATTCTTAAGATTCCATTGATAAATGTAACAATAAACGTTCATGGGTTGGGAACTAAAAATATCAATATTTGTAATTTTATCATTCATTTTTTGGTAAGTTAGTATGATGGTTATAATCACTATTTAGTGATAGTTGTTTTTGGTGGGTTTTCATTATAATATGTGGAACTATAATACCACATATTAATTTTTCATAGATATATAAGAATATATTTTTAGTCAAAAAAATACCTAAAAACAATGTTAAATGATGATATCTTAGTGCTTATATTAATTTAATTGTAATATAAGAGCATGTATGGATGAAAAAGAAGAAAAAAATGATGTTGTAAAGACTGATAAATTTTTTATTAAATAAGTGAGACAATATTTGGATACAATTCAGTAAATCTTTTGTAACACCCCAATATATTATAGTATGTTATCTCTTCAAAGTAATTCAATAACTTGCGGTACATGCTACACTAAGTTTAAGTGCTCCACGACTTACCAAACCAGACGTTCAAAAGTAGTAATGAATAGTATTAATTGAATTTTGAATTCTATATATTCCATATAATATTAACATCCATATTATGTGTTTCTTACACATAATATAAAAATAAATTCAATTTTTCATATAATGGTAGTATTTTTTAGAAAATGCAATTTTACCGCCTTTTAATGTAGAACCCTTTCTAAAACCAATATTTTACAATTTTATATATTCAATTTCATGAAATGAAATTCTTATTTATAATCAGGATATAAAATATTTGTTTGTATAAATTTTTGGTACTTTTCTGATAACTTTCATATTTTGATGAATAGTTAAAAATACTAAATTTAAATTGAAAACAACATATTCTATCAAAATAATTTATATTGTTAAATTATAATTTTTAATGTTTTGGAAGTATAATTAGATAATAGTTTTATCATATAATAAAATTTTGGTAATTATAAGTAATTTCAAATTTATATTTGACATAAACACTTGTCAATCTTTTGATAGTTTTTACTTTTTAAAAACCTACCTTTTTGTTTTGACAAAGGGAATTCATTTTAGATTAATTAATGTAACTTTTATGTTTTTAATTTGGTAAAATATAATTCAATTTTTAATTGAGGATATGAAAATGATCTTAGGGTGAATTTTGGGTGTTTTTATGAAAACATTCAATTTTGGATGAATAGTGAAATACACTATGTTATTGTTTAAGAACAACTTTTTATTTAAATAATTAATTTTTTTATATTAATTTATTTTAGGTAGAAATAGATACATAATACCTATATAATATCAATTTAATTTCTTGGATTTGTTATATTATATGTTTATATATATTAAATTTTATTGAACTTTTTATCTTCTTTTACCCACCTTCTAGGAGCATTTTCAAATTTGTATAAAACTAAATTTTACCTCTTCTGTGAGTTGAATTTCAAAAATCCGAGAGACATAGTTGACATCAGTAAGTAAAATATTGTTCAATAGGAAGAAAATAATATTTGGTGAATAGTATCATTTGACTTTTATTACCATGGTTAAAAGTAAATAGTGTAATTAAAAGTAAAAATGTTATTACCATTATCTTAAAACATGTCCAAATTGTGTTGGATAAGTTTAATTCGACCAAAAACAACCTTTGAATTAAATATGACCCTTTTTATCCACTTGGATTATATTAGAACATTTATTATTATTTTATTTAAAGAAGTGATAAAAGTGTTAAATTCAATGTTTAATAACAAATCTATTTTTAATATATGGTTATACATAAGATAAATTCCATTGTAAATATTAATCAAAATTCTATAAATATTTCCAAGATAATGGTATTTTATTTATAATTTTTAGACATTAAATAATTACTTTTATTTATGACACAATGACGATGTAGTAATTACCTTATTAATGAATGATTAAAATAATTGATATTATAAATATCCAAATAAATGAAATTTAAAACTTTTAATGATTTATACTATTTTTCTAGATTAATATGACATGTTACGGTTGATTAAATAATATTTTTCAACGTAATCATGCCGTTATGATAAAAAAAACAAAATACTAAATAATGTCAAAATTTACATTAATGAGCATTTAATACAAATATAATATTTTTAAGTGATATAATAATTTTAAAAATCTAAGGATAGGTCAAAGGACATAGAAAAGGTAATATATATTAATAATGAACCACTTGGGGTTCACATGGATTTTTATAGTATGCTAATTAACCATATAATACAAAAATATAAGGAGACATGGTAAATGTCAAACTATTTAACTAAGAGATAAATATAAAAGATAATGTTAATATGGTGACATAAAGTTGTATAAAACATATTGGTTGAGATTTTTTTGACCCATAACCACCTTATGCTTGAAATAAATCATTTTTAATCCATTAGAAACTGAAAAGTATTTTATTCTAAAATAATATTTCATGCTTTTCCAAAACTGACCCTCACCTCCATTATAAAAGGGTACTTCCCCTTCTCTTAATTTCACACCTCCAAATCCATTTTCTTGAACAATCCCTAACCAATTATCTTCCCGACATCCTCTAATTCAACCCAGAGGCCTTCCATTGATCATAATGACAAGTTATAGATCCCTTTTGATCAACTCAAAAGGGAACACTCTAAGAAGAGACAATAATTTCGCCACCCACTTTCAAGTTCATTTCTTATTCCACTTCCACTTTATTTGTTGTTTCCATACCAAAATAATAAACCTTGTATGTTCTATATACTGTGACCTTATTATAAATATTTTACAACCATATTCATTATTCTATCTATCATATAAATTACAAAGTCACTATACGTGCGTACGTATGGATTGCCGTCTCCACGAGCGCGATGAGATTCATTCCCCATAATAATCATTCAAGAATAATTTTCATTTTATGATTAAAAATAAGGTTTAAGATCATAATATCATACTGAATATAAATCAAATACATCCTACTCATAACAAACATGGCTTACTTAACCAAGCATATAACGGAAAACGAATCAGTTAACACCCGAAATAACGATTCTAAAAAAATATTATTAAGAAAGCAATATTAGAAGATCATATATGATACAAAATTTGTTTATATGATTTTTTTATATTTTAATAACAATTATTTGACTATTATATTTGTGGTTAACATTCCCTCGACCAAGGAAAAGTACATGGGAAGGGTTAATTCATCAATCTCATTTTTATCCACAATTTTTTGTGTGTTTGTTTTTATAGGGACATAATTATTATCCATATCCATGTTTCATAAAGGAGTTTTCAAAAGGATTCAATTAAAGGGAATCTTTAACTAAAAAATCATTTTAAATGGTAAAAATATTTATTCCTATAAATCATTCTTATTAATGTCTATGTTTTCCAAATAATTTTTAGGATTTATTTATATGGACATAAATGTTTTAATATGTTAATTATTATCAAAAGTTTCAAGCTGGTAAGGGACAATCTGATTCAAAAATATTTTCTAAATGACTTCCTTTATAAATTGTGTGACTTTTAAAATGATTTTATTAAAAATGGATATTTCTCTCAAATATTTTACTGATCATTTTCAAAGATGTCAACATCCTTTACTGGATACTATTCTTGATCAAGGTTTATATTATAATAGAATCTTCTATATTGTACTGAATGTGTTATGATATGTTTTACTATGGATGTGACTTTTTTATACCATTCATGGTTTATAGTTAATGTATTAACATTTCATATGCTAATTTTAATACTAATGTTTATGTTATTTTAAAAAAAATTCATATGAGGAATGCATTGGGCTTAGTAAGTGAAGGGTAGAGGCTGTTATGGCTCCTCGATGCATTGGTAGGTCTGATGAGACAAACTAGTGTCATGGAACAAGGACCTAACAAAATATTATTTTTAATCTAGGCCCAAAGCCCCGACTACGGAGTTAGGAAGTCTAGAATTATGCATTCCATCGTTAGGAAAGTGGCTATTAATATTTCATGTGATTGTTCGATGAGTAGAATATCAATTTGAATAAATAAATTGAATTATTTGATTTATATTATCAATATTATGAAGATATTTATGTTCAAAAGGATTATGTTTTAGTCTTATACATTTCCTTAAATGTTGTTGATTATTTATGAATGTTTCTACTGTATTGTTTTCCTTAATGAGCATCTGAGATCACCTCTTTCATTGTTTTATTTTTCCAAGGATGCGAAGTAATATATTAATACTAACCTATAGGGACAGTCTAAGGGATATGAATGTGGTCAGTCTAGACAATATTGTTGTTGTTTTTCATCTTATAATGTAATGATAAACTTATGAATATATCTAGTACCTTTTAGGATACTAAACTGATTGGTCTTTTGTGATTTGATCCCTTGTGATCATGCAAATGTTATGTAATAATGCACTAACTCTGGGTAACTGGGGATGGGGCATTATAGTTGGTATAAAAATAATTTTAGTACAATCATTGGAAACTAGATTTAGAAAAAATCTGATTAAGTCACATTACCCTATAATAAACATTGAGGTTCAGTATATGAGAACTACCTATATTTTTGGTAATTTTGTTTTTTGTGTATTTTCCAAAAAATACATCCATGTCTGGATACGAGTAGGAAGATGCGGCTCTGGTACAGATGTACCTAGGAGTGAGAACATAGACAATGAGTTTTAGGCTTGATTTAGGGTATCCTAGTACATGACAATGGACCTTGTTGTACTCTTCGTTATGACACTCCTGGGGTATATATTTAAGATAATTTACATTTTCATATCAAGCCTTTATGATGGTTTTATGAATAAATACTTCCCCAGAGAAAAATATTTATGATTGTTGATTATATTCATAATATTTTTAATATATATTAGGTGTTGTACAAGTTTGGAATTATGAATTTTGATTCATAAACTATCCTAGTGTATGCCATTGTTACGAAATGGGTTCTAGTAGAAGGAATGAGAACTCCATCATTACGCATGATCCAAAGATTAAGAAGGATCATATATTTCATGGTATTATGAGATCATTTAGAAGGGAAATTGTCTCACCTGTATTCTCAACCAATTAAAAAATAATACCATGTTTTAATAAGATAGGTAACGAATTCTATGATTCCTATGACTTTGATGGGAAGAAATGGAAGCAAAGTATGGAAGATAGAAAGATGGATAAAGGGAAGAGGGGAAGTAAGGATATTTCTATATGTGATAACCATGTAAATAATCACCTAGGTAAATTCTTGAAGGGAATGAGAGATTGTTATTTGTGTGGAGAAAAAGGACACCAAGAACATGATTTCAAGGGTAACAAAATGATTTAAAATGTATAATGATTCATCTAGGAGAAGTAGAGACACTACACAAATCAATGTCAAAATCATCAGAGTATACCCAAAATACTACTATTGGATAATAATCAAGTCATGATACTACAAATGATAAAGAGGAATTATTAGAGTTATTATTTTTTTATTAAATTTTTGTGTCATTTGAGTATTGTAATAATGATGTACATGTTATATGAGTTATAGAGTATAAAATAGGTGTACTACAATACTACATCATTAAGGACTTGCGATTGTATGGAACCAAGAAAATTGAGTCAATTGTAAGTAATATTTTTGGGAAAATATATGGTTGAGAGAAAGATGAACCTTAATATGGTTCTGATAGTGTTTTAGTGATTTTTGAATAAGATACGATTGATTTGGATAAATTAATGTGAATATTATTATCAACTTAAAAATAGATTAATGATATGTATATTCCATCATTTTTGGAATTTACAAAAATTGTTGGATATAGGAACTATATTCAGTATTCTATAAGGAATAAGGGAGAATTAATGTAATCAATATTTTTTTATGGTAATTCATGTTGTTACCGTGTTCTAAAAAAATTCATGATAATTGTATTCCCATGTTATTACGTGTCAAAAAGGATCTCTGTTGTGTTTAACTTCCATATAAATTTTGGAATGTAAGTTTAGACAGAAGTATTTGGATAAGTCTAAAGGTTGGAATGGATTAATTTAAACATTGGATAATATTTTATAAGGTTAAAAATGTAATTCCCCAAACTCAGTTACCTAGAGTCTGTGTATCATTACATAACATTGGCATGATCACAATAAAGATCAAGTCTCGAAAGACCGATTAGTTTAGTAGTCTTGGAAACACTAGATACATTAATAATGTTTACATTACATCGTAAATTGAAAACTTCAACAACATATTGCCTCCACACTCATATCCACTTATACTATCCCTGTAGGTCATTCTTAAAATACATCTTCACATCCTAGGAAAAATAAAACATAGAAAGGGTTGAGCTCAAATGCCCAGTAAGGATAACAATATAGAGGAAACTTTTATAAATAAACATAAACATTTAAGGAAATGTATAACTAAAACAAAAGCCTTTTTAAATGTGAAATTCAGTATAATATGGAAAAAATAAAATGAAATAATTCTTTTTACTTATTAACATGGATATTCTACTAGTCGAATAATCACATGCAATATCAATAACCACTTTGGTAATGATGAAATGCATAATGCCAGACTATCATAACCACATAGTGAAAGCCTCGTGCTAAGACTACAAATAAGATTTTTTCAAGGCCTTGTGCCAAGTCACTAGATTGGGTCATGAGATCTACCAATGCGTCGAGGAGCTGTAGTAGGCTCCACCCGTCACTTATTAAGTCCAATGCATTCCTCATATGAACAGGTTTAAACATAACATAAACACTCATATTTAAACTAGCATACGAAATGTCAATACATTCTCCATAAACCATGAATGGTATAAAAATTACACATCCACAGTAAAACATATCACAAAACCTTCATTACAATATGGAAAATTTGTATCATAATAAATAAACATTAAATAAGCTTAAAATCCATCAAAGGATGTTGACATAGATGAAATAAAAACTATTTGAGAGAAATATATCTTTTTTTAATCATTTAAAAGTCATATAATTATAAAATAAAACTTTTACTTTGAAAATATTCTTATATGATTGTAAGGGAAGCTTCGAAGAATTTATAATGGCGGAAAATAGCCGCACCCGCCGTATAAGTTAAAAAAGACATTGTTGCCTTAATTTTGTCGAAAAGGTTAAAAAGGACATAATTTTGAAAATGACGGAAAGATTCCTTTATAAAATTATTATAAAAAGTAAAAAAGGGTATAAATGACTTTAACCCATATTCTGTAAAATAGTAAGAATGTTTTGAAACAAATTTTTAAGAAACATGGATGTGGATGATAAAGAGGTCCCAGTAGATAATTACGTATAAACAACCTCGGATAATGAAGAGATTGTGAAATAAACCCTTACCTTGTACTTTTCCTTGGTTGAGGGTAGGTTAAACTCTTCTATAATGGTGAAATAATTATTATTAAATTATACAAGAATCATATAAATTAATATGATATCATATATGATCTTTTAACATTGATTTGTTAATAATATCTTATTATTATCGTCGTTTCGGGTGTTAACTTACTTGTATATGTTTTGTTACATAATCCGTGTTTGTTATGGATAGGTTGATTTTATTCAAATACAGAATGATATCATGTCATTAAACATTATTTTTAATCATCAAATCATAATTATACTTGAATGGATACGATGTAGAATGAATCTCATCACGTTCGTGGAGACGGTAGTCCGTACGTACGCACGAGCAACAATATCACTCTTTTGATATTAAAATAATATATAATTGGATAGTATATCACATATACAGAATCATTATCATGTTATATTAATTATTTATATGAATTAAACATCATTATTATACCCATCTAAATAATAATTTATTGAATAACAATTACACCACGATGTGGTGACGGTAAGCCGTACGTACGCACGTATGGTGACATGTCATTCAAAGGATGGATAGAATACTGAACATGGTTGTACGATATTTATAATAACATCACAGTATATATAAGATACTGGAGTTATTATTTTATAATTGGAATAACAAAGAAAGATGAAGTTGAAGAAGAAAGGAACTTGAAAGAGGGTGGTGAAAACATTACCTCTTCTTCGGGTTATTCCTTTTAATTTGATCAAAATGGATCCTTAGGATGGCTTTATGATCAAACTAAGGCATCGAGGTTGAAGTGAGAGAAGTTGAGAGAGTATTTGGGTAGGTTTTGGCCGATCCAAAATGGTTTTAATTTGTGAATTAGTGAGAAGTGTGAGTTCACTTTTATTAGAGGGGTGAGGGGCACCTTTGGAAAAGCTAGAAATATTATTTTATAATAAATTCATATTCGGTTTCTAATTGCTCAAAAGTGGATTATTTAAAGTTTAAGGTGGTATGGGATGAAAAACACTCAACCAATATAATTTATATTGGTTTGGGTCATTATATTATCCTTATCTTTTAGTTTTAAATCTTAGTTAATTAGTTTAACATTTACCATGTCACCTTGTATCTTTATATTATATAGTTAATAAACTTAATATATACATCAAAGATATCCCCAAGTGGTCCATTAATGATACAAATATCATGATATAAGTCTCTTGGCCGATCCTTATATTTTTAAGAATTTAATTTCAATTAATAATATAATATTTGTTTTAAAAACTCTTTTATGTCAATTTTGACACAATTCAATAATTGATTTTTTATAATGTCTTAAAAACATTATTATTTCAAACCAAATTCATTTGAGAAATGATATAATGTCATATTAAGCAATGAAATTCATGTATCTCATCAAAACTTTCAAATTATATTAATTTTAACATTTAGAATACCAATTATTTGATTCATTCCTTAATAAGGAAAATACTGCATGATTATTGTGTCATAAATAATATTAATTATTAAATATCTAAAAAGTATAAATAAAACACGATTATTTAGGAAATATTTTTAGATTTATAATGAATATTTTTAGTAGAAAATCCAACATATATAACCCTATGTAAAAATTGTTTTTCTAAAAGATATATGCTTATGTCATTTTTGTATTTATTTTAACTTAATTAAAATAAAGTGTCCCTATCACCTACAAGGGACTCCATGTGGTCCCAAAATCGACCCAAAGATCCCCATGGTCGGAAATGTATCCACCAATAAGGTTAGGACATGTTTTAGGCTAATTTATTATTATTATAATATTATTTTTTACCTTTATTTACTGAATTTACCCTTTAACCATGGTTAATAAAATATTTACCGAGGTAATTATTCAAAATGTGTAAAAATAAAAGTTACCTATTTACACAATTTGGAAATCCTGATTCCAAATATGGAATACATTTTTCCAAATTCAAAACAAAGAAGTGGCAGATATTAATTTAATATTAATTCCCACTGTCAAAAATAAAAAGCGTGTTTTTAAGACATAATAACTATCATAAGATTGACACTTGTTTAAGTTCGGTTTAATTGTGAAATTATGTCCAATGACAAAAATTGTATTAAATGGTAAAAATATCTTCTAAATATACTTTAAAACCACTCAAATACATAATTTTTCACTAATAATTATTTTGATTAAAAAAGTTGTTTTTAATTAAAATTTCGCAATTTTAACTATTCATCAAAATATAAAAGTTATCTGAAAAGTACCAAAATTTCAACATAGGATTAATTCGATACTCCAAATCCAAAAATGAAGTCCATTTTGAGAGATAAAATTTATAAAATTTCAAAAAGTAGGTATTACTATTCAGAACGGCTAGTTTGATTGGTTGTGGTGTGTGTTAGAACTCGAAATTGTGTATAACACATGCTACTATATTATTCAAAGAGAAGTGTACCGTGGAAGCTTGGGGTGTTAAAATCTACCCTCCTTAAAATAATTTCATCCTATAATTTTCTAGAATACTATCACTTGAAAAGACTCGGGTGGTTCTTCATCATATGTTCCTCGGGTTCCCACATTGCCTCTTCCATCTTATGGTTTCTCTATAGAACTTTTACCAAACGAGTCATCCGGTTTCTCATCAATTGTTCTCCTGTATCAAGAATCAAGATGGGCTCTTCTCAATAAGACAGATCAGGTTCCAGTTCTAATTTCTCATAGTTGAGTACATGTGTTGGGTCAGGCATGTATTTCCTCAACAGTGATACATGGAACACATCATGAACTTTGGAGAGACTTGGCAGCATTGCCAAACGGTAAGCTATATCCCCAATTCATTCTTGAATTTCTAAAGGACCGATGTACCTAGGACTCAATTTAACTTTCATTCCAAAATGTATAACTCCCTTCCATGGAGATACCTTCAAGAAAACATGATCTCCCACATGAAATTCCAAATCCTTTATTCGATTGTTAGCATAGCTCTTCTGCCTAATTTGAGATTCTTTGATGTGGTTTTGGATTACCTTTACCTTCTCCATCATTTCCTCCAACAATTCTGGGCGTACAAGTTTTCTTTCACCAACGTCATCCCAACATGTTGGTGTGCGACATCTCTTTCCGTATAATGCTTTATATGGTGCTATTGAAATTCTAGTATGGAAGATTTTATTATAGGAAAATTCTACCATAGGTAAATATTGATCCCACACACCCTAAAAGTCATGTGAACAGGATCTCAACATGTCTTCTATGGTTTGAATAGTCCGTTCTGATTGTCCATCTATTTGAGGGTGGTAGGCAGTGCTCAAATGAAGTTTAGTATCCTAGTCTTTCTGAAGACTCTTCCAGAATCTTGTAGTAAAATGGGGATCACGATCAGAAACAATCGATAGGGGTAATCCATAAAGTCTCACCACTTCATTTATATATATCCTTGCTAGACGTTCAAGTGGTAAATCTTTACTTATAGCAAGAAAATGTGATGACTTGGTAATACGATCAACAATGACCCATATTGCATCATTCCTTCTAGGAGTCTTTGTTAGTCCCATGAAAAAGTCCATCGTAATATTTTCCCATTTCCACTCCAGTATGGGAAGAGGATGGATGACTCCTCCAGGCTGTTGCATTCCTGCTTTCACGTGATGAAAAACCATACATCTTGACAAAAAATCAGTAATCTCCTTCTTCATGTTGTCCCACCAAAAATGTTCCTTTAAATCTCTATACATTTTGGTGCTCCTAGGGTGTATAGAGAAATTGGAACTATGAGCATCATCTAACAATTCCCTTTTTAAATCAGGTATATCAGGAACACAAAGTCTCTTCCCGAATTTCAAAATTCCTTATTCATACACAAAGTATCTCAATCTCCCATCATTCACATCAATAATCTTCTTTTGAAATTCTTAATCATCGGTATGAGAACTCTTAATACTTTCTAGTAAAGATGGTTTGACCACCATTTGAAAAAGAACTGATGTTTCACCTTCCATGGTTATTCCCATGTATATCTTCACTAGATCCATGAAAATTGGATCCCTTTCAATTATCATATTGTTCAAAACTCTATTATCCTTTTTGCTTAAATCCTTTTCCACCTTATTTTCCTTCCCCGGGTGGTAGTGTATCGTACAATCTTAATCCTTGAGTAATTCAAGACATCTCCTTTGCCTCATGTTGAGTTCTTTTTGTGAGAAAATATACTTCAAAATCTTATGATCAGCATAAATCTCACATTTTCACCATAGAGGTAGTGTCTCCATATATTGAAAGCAAATATCACAGATTCTAACTCGATGTCATGAGTAGGATAATTTTTCCCATGTATTTCCAACTTTCGTGATGCATAGGCAATAACCCTATCATTCTGTATAAGGACACAACCATGTCCTCTCTTCAATGCATCACTATAAATAATGATCCCATCATTCCCCGATGTTAGAGTCAATATAGGATCATTGACTAATCCTCTCTCCAGTTCTTAAAAACATTCTTCACTCTTTTTTTCAAACAAATTTAACCCCCTTACGTGTGAGCTTTGTTAATGGGTTAGACAATCGGGAAAAATTCTGGACGAAACATCGATAATAAACTGCTAAACCAATAAAACTTTGTACCTCAATTATACTTCTATGTGCTGGCCATTCTTGGATTTCCTTGGTCATAGAAGTATAAATAGAGATTCCATCTTTAGAGACAATATGGCCAAGAAAAGAAATCTCCTGAAGCCAGAATTCACTCTTGCTAAACATCCCATATAATTAATGTCTTTTCAGAGTCTTCAGGATAATGCGCAAGTGATTTTCAATATCTTCGTAGCTTTTGGAGTATACCAAGATATCATCAATAAATACCACCAAAAATCATTTAGATATTCCATGAAAACAATATTCATTAGATCCATGAATACAGAGGGTGCATTAGTCAGCCCAAAAGGCATTACCAGAAACTCGTAATGCCCGTACCTTGTTCGAAATGCTGTATTCAAAATGTATTCCTTCTTCACACACAACTGATGGTATCCAGATCGATGTTCAATCTTTGAAAAGTATAGCGCTTCATGCAGTTGGTCAAATAAATAATCTATGCGAGGTAGGGGATACTTGTTCTTTATTGTTATAGCATTGATCTCCATGTAGTCGATACATAACCTCATAGAGCCATCATTATTTTTAACAAAAAAATAAGGGATCCCCATGGAGAAACACTAGGGTGAATAAATCCCTTATTAATCAATTCCTCATGTTGTTTCTTTAGTTCATGTAATCCTACAGGGGACATTCTATAAGGGGTCTTCGATATAGGCCTTGATCCGGGAATTAAATCAATAGAAAACTCAACTTCTCGTTCTGGAGGATGTCCAAGTAAATCTTCTAGAAACACATCTACATATTCATTCACAATATGTACATATTCTATTTGATCATTCCTTTCCTCACCCACAATCATTTCATTATCTTCCTACCGAATAATGGAATTCAGTTGAGCTACTGGGGGTTGATCTAGATAAGAATTGGGTGGTGATGATTCTTCTCTAACGATAAGGTGTTCCTTATCATCATCTTCAAAAATCGTAACCTCCTTCTTCTTACAATAAATCTTCGCATCATGGTCTGAAATCCAATCCAAACCATGGATTATATAAAACTCAATCATAGGTATGACTATGAGATCAGCGGATAAAGAACATTTATGTGCTCTAATGGGGACTAATTCACAAAACATTGTTGCAATGATAATTCCCTAAGGAGTTTAAACAGACAACTCCCTTGTTAAATCAAATTTGAAACATCAAATTTTCTTTGAAATCTAGGAAGATATGAAATAATGATATGATCTAGAATCAAATAATGCATTTTATAAACTTTAGGAAACCATTAAATTACATGCCACCACGTCTTTCAGAGCTTCTACCTCAGAAGTAGTGATAGTATAATCTTGGCCTTGATCCCTTGGACTTTTATAAGGTAAGTTCCCCTGACTCTTAGGACATTCATTTGCATAATGTCTCATCTCCCTGCAATTTTAGCATTGGACATCGGTAGCTTCCTTCTTCCCCTTGCAATCACGAGCTTGGTGGCCTTTTTCACCACACTTGTAACAGACCCCCATTCCTTTTAAGCAAGTACCAGGGTGTTTCTTCCCACATTTACTGTAAGATGGATATTCAAATTTTCCATTCCTCCCCTTATTTCCATTCCTAGATTGATCATCAGATCTCTTCTTCTCTTACTTAGCTTTAAATTCATAAGACATAGAGAATTCCTTCTCTGTCTTGATTGCACACGAGACAATATCTTCGTATGATAAGAATGATTGTGATACTAATGCTCAACAGAGAAATGATTTTAACCCATCAATGAAATTATCAATTCTACTTCTTGGGTTACATATATAATCTGCAGCATACCTCGCTAACCTTGTAAAGATACACTCATACTTTGCGACATTCTCATCATCCTTTTGTCTTAGACTCAGAAACTTCCTTTCCATATCTTCTTGATGGTCTCGAGGAATTTATTTTTTTAAGAATATCTTTTTGAACTCCCTCCATTCAATATTTTATAACTCATCATCTACCTTCATGTTTTGTATCAATGAAAACCAATGATCAACATCTCTAGTGAGGCGATAAACGACCATGACAAATTTTCCCCTTTCACTACTCCTTAAGGACTAGAATATTTTCTCTATGGAATTTATCCATTTCTCAGCTACTAATGGATTTGTACTCCCATTGAACATATGTGGTTGTTTCCTCATGAAGCGATCTAACATTGATCCTCCATGCTATGGATCAGGGTGCTCCATACGGGTAATGTTGTTATTCATAAACTGAGTGAGTTGTCCCAGTATGGTGATTACCTGATCAACACCAATTGCATCACCAGCTCCACTATAATTATCTTGAGTAGGAGGGAAATCCATAAATGGTGTGCGTGCATTGATATGGTTTCCATTTCTTCCACTAGGCACCATTTCTAAGCAATGGCTTTAACTAGATCAGTTTATGAATCAAAATACTTAATTCCATACTTATAAAACACTTAACATAAATTGAACTATTTATGGATATAATCCACAATCATAAAAATGTTTTTTCTTTGAGGAAGTATATACTCATAAACCCTTCATAATTAATTGTAAATAAAATGAGAGTTATCCTAAGCATATCCCCCATGAGTGTCGTACCCAAGAGTGCAGCAAGACCCATTGTCATGCACCAGTTTCGGTTCGAGTCTAGCTCAAAGCGGTGTTTTCGGGTTTTACACCTAGTTACATTTTTTCCAGAGCCGCCTCTACCTGTTCATATCCAGATAGGGATGTATTGCTCAGAAAACTCTCAAAATCTCTACAATACCAAATTTTTTGGAAGTTCTTCTATACTAATCCTCAATGTCCATCTTAGATCTATGTGATCTAATCGGAGTTTATCTAAGTCTAGCTTCCAAGGTTTGTACTAAACTTGCTCTGATACCAACTATAACAACCCATCCCCAGTTTCCTAGTGTCGGTGCATTATTACATAATATTGGCATGATCACAAGAAACATCATGTCTTGAAAGACCGATTAGTTTAGATGTCTTGGAAACAATAGATACATTCATAAAGTTTACATTACATCATAAATTGAAAACTACAACAAAATCTTGTCTCCACACTCATATCCCCTTATACTATCCCTGTAGGTCATTCATAAAATACTTCTTCACATCCTGGAAAAAATAAAACATAGAAAGGGGTGATATCAAATGCCCAGTAAGGATAACAATATAGCATAATCTTTTATAAATAAGCATAAACATTTAAGGAAATGTATAACTAAAACAAAATCCTTTCTAAAATAAAACTTCCACATAATATGGAAAAAATAAAATGAAATATTGACATTTACTTATTCACATGGATATTCTACTAGTCGAATAATCACATGAAATACCAATAACCACATTCATAATGATGGAATGCATAATGCTAGACTATCATAACCACATAGCCAAGGCCTCGTTCCAAGATTTCAAATAAGATTTTTTCAAGGACTTGTGCCAAGACACTAGTTTGTCTCATGATACCTACCGATGCATCGAGGAGCTGTATCGGGCTCCACCCATAAACATTCGTATTAAAAATAGCATAAGAAATGTCAATACTTTCTCCATAAACCATGAATGGTATAAAAATAACACATCCATAGACAAAAATATCTCAAAACCTTCAATACAATATGGAAGATTTGTATCATAATAAATAAACTTCAAATAAGCTTAAAATCCATCAAAGGATGTTGACATAGATGAAATCAAATCTATTTGTGAGAAAGATATCTTTTTCTTGAAATCATTTAAAAGTCACATAATTATAAAATAAAACTTTTTAATTTAAAATATTCTTAGACGCTTGTAAGGGAAGATTTGATGATTTTATAATGGCGGAAAATTGCCGCACCCTCCGTATAAGTTAAAAAAGATATTCCTACCTTAATTCTGTCGAAAGGGTTAAAAAGGACCTTGTTTGGAAAACTACGGAAAGATTCCTTTATAAAATTCTTATAAAAAGTCAAAAAAGACTATGAATGACTTTAACCCATATTCTATAAAATATTAATAATGTTTTGAAGAACATTTTTAAGAAACATGGATGTGGATGATAAAGTGGTCCCCGTAGATAATTATGTATAAACAACCTCAAATAATGAAGAGATTGTGAAATAAACCCTTACCATGAACATTTCCTTGGTTGAGGGTAGGTTAACCTCATTTATAATGGTTAAATAATTGTTATTAAATTATACAAGAATCATATACATTAATATGATATCATATATGATCTTTTAACATTGCTTTGTTAATAATATATTAGTATTATTGTCGTTGCGGGTGTTAACTTACTCGTATATGTTTTGTTACATAATCCATGTTTTTTATGGATATGTTGTATCTTATTCATATACAAAATGATATGAAGTCCTTAAACATTATTTTTAATCATCAAATCATAATTATACTTGAATGGATACGATGGAGAATGAATCTCATCTCATTCGTGGAGACGGTAGTCCGTATGTACGCACGAGCGACAATATCACTCTTTTAATATTAAAATAACATATAATTGGATATTATATCACATATATAGAATAATTATCAAGTTATATTTATTATTTACATGAATTACACAACATTATTATACCCATACAAATAATAATTTATTGAATAACAATTACACCACGACGTGGAGAGGGTAAGCCGTACGTACGCACGTATGGTGACACGTCATTCAAAGGATAGATAGGATACTAATATGGATGTACCATATTTATAATAACATCACAGTATATATATGATACTGAAGTTATTATTTTAGAATGGTAATAACAAATAACAAATAAGTTGAAGAAGAAAGGAACATGAAAGAGGGTGGTGAAAACATTACCCCTTCTTCAGGTTCTTCCTTTTGATTTGATCAAAAGTACGCCTTAGGTTGGATTTATGATAAAACTAAGGACTCTAGGTTGAAGTGAGGGAAGTTGAGAGAGTATTTTTTCAGGGTTTGGTTGAGACAAAGGGCTTTGTATGGGTGAATTAGTGAGAAGGGGGAGTTCCCTTTTATAAGGGGGTCAGAGGCACCTTTGGAAAAGCTAGAAATATTATTTTTTTAATAAATTTATATTAGGTTTCTAATGGATAAAAATTGGATTATTTAATAGTTAAGGTGGGGATGGATCAAAAACCACTCAACCAATATAATTTATACTGGTTTGGGTCATTATATTAACCTTATCATTTAGTTTTAACTCTTAGTTAATTAGTTTAATATTTACCATGTCACCTTGTATTTTTATATTATATAGTTAATAAACATACTATATACATACAAGTGACCCCAAAGTGGTCCATTAATGATACAAATATCATGATATAAGTCTCTTGGCCGATCCTTAGATTTTTAGGAATTTAATTTCAATTAATAATATAATATTTGTTTTAAAAACACTTTTATGTAAATTTTGACACTATTAAATAATTGATTTTTTTGGAAGTCTTAACAACTTTATTAATTCGAAACAAATTAATTTAAGAAATACTATAATGTAATATTAAGCAATAAAATTCATTTATTTCATCAAAAATATCAAATTATATTAATTTTAACATTTATAATACCAATTATTCGATTTTTTCATTAATAAAGAAAATATTGCATCATTATTGTGTAATACATAATATTAATTATTAAATGTTAAAAAATTATAAATAAAATACCATTATGTAGGAATTTTTTTTATATTTATTATTCATTTTTATAGAATAAAATAAAACATATATAAACCTATGTAAAAATTGTTTTTCTAAAAGATATATGCTTATGTTATTTTTGTATTTACTTTAAATTAATTAAAATAAAGTGTCCCTATCACCTACAAGTGGCTCCATGGGGTCCCAAAATCGACCCAAAGATTCTCATGGTCGGAAATGAATCCACCAATAAGGTTAGGACACGTTTTAGGGTAATTTATTATTATTATAATATTATTTTTTACCTTTATTTACCGGATTTACCCTTTAACCTTGGTAAATAAAATATCTACCAAGGTAATTATTCAAAATGTGTAAAAATAAAAGTTACCTATTTAAAAAATTTGTACATCATGATTCCAAATATGAAATCCATTTTTCCAAAGTCAAAACATAGGTGTGGAAGAAATTAATTTATAATTATTTCTCACTGTCAAAACAAAATGCGTGTTTTTAAGATATAATAACTATCAAAAGATTGACACTTGTTTATGTCTTGTTTAATTGTGAAATTATGTCCAATAACCAACATTGTATTAAATGTTTAAAATATATTTCTAATATAATTAAAACCACAGAAATTCATCATTTATCTCTATTTATTATTTTTATTTAAAAAGTTGTTTTTAATTAAAATTTAGTAATTTTCAATATTCATCAAAATATACAAGTTATCAGAAAAATACCAAAATTTCACCTGAGGCTAAATTTGATATTCCAAATCTAAAAATGAAGTCTATTTTGAGAGATAAAAATAATAAAATTTCAAAAATTAGGTATTTCTTTTCATAACGGCTTGTTTGATTAGTTGTGGTGTGTGTTAGAACTCGAAGTTGCGTATAACACACACTACTGTATTATTGAAGTAGAAGCGTACCGTGGAACAATGGGGTGTTACAAAAAAACTTCTTTATATTATAATTTTTTATTATTTTAAAAAGGACAACCTAGAGGTCAGGCGACCACTTGTTGTGTCTGGCAAGGCTACAGGACGTGATCCCACAACCATAGGGCGACAATAGTGCATCACCTACCACTGGCCTAATTGATGTTCAGGTTTGTATAATGTAGTTTTCTTAAAGAGTCAGACAAATGAATTATAAATTAATTATTATTGGAACCCTATACAATAAGGATAAATAGAATATTTTATAATTTTATTATCTTTTAGAGTGAATGATGAGTTTGTGGTAGGAATTAATTCAAGGATGAAACTCTACTTTTGATGTATATTTTTTTCCACTTATTAAATGAATAAACTAATTATTAAAAATTAGGGAAGATATATTAAAACCCAAAATGAGTTATCCTAATACCTTATGTTTTGTTGAACCGATGATATTTTAAATCATCATAGATTGTTAGCTTTGAGACCCTTAATTTTAAACATGTTTGTTATTGATGACCTCAATCACTACCTATAAATATTTATGTTTTCCCTCTAATTATGTGTGTATAATTCCCAAAAAAGTTCTCCTAATTGAGATCATAACTTGGTGGTGACTTTTTTATTTCCCTTTCCCACTTATTATGATTAATTTTATTAACCCAATTTCTGATGTGGATTTTCAACAAATGTATTTTTCTACACTAAACATTTTTTTTGAAGAAAAATTTAAAATTTTTGCGATGTAATTTATTGAAGGTGGGGAGAATGTAACACCCCAATATTTCATTGTATGTTTTCAATTCAAACTAATTCAAGAACTTGCACTACATGCAACACCGATATTAATTACAGCACGGCTTACCAAACTAGCCTTTCAAAAGAGGTTATGAATAGTACTAAATGAATTTTAAATTTTAAATATTTCATATAATTTTATCATCCATATTATGTGTTTGTTTGACATAATAAAATAACAAATTAAAATTTTTCAGATAAAGGATTTATTTTTCAGAAAATAAAATTTTACTACCTTTTAATGTTGTACCCTTTTTGAAACCAATATTTGACACTTTTATATATTCAATTTCATGAAATTAAAATCATTTTTAGAATTGGGACATAAACAGTTATTTTGGATAAATTTGTTGATCTTTTCTAATAACTTTCATATTTTTATGAATAGTTAAAAATACTAAATTTTAATTGAAAACAACCTTTTTAATCAAAATTATTTATAATGATAAATTATTCATTTGAATTTTTTATAAGTATAATTATATTATATTTTTATCATTTAATACAAGTTATGTTATTATAATTAATTTCACCTTAAAATTTGACATAATCATATGTCAATAATTTGATAGTTTTTACTTTTTAAAAACCCACATTTTCATATTAACAACGAGAATTAATTTTAAATTAATTAATGCAACATCTATGTTATTAATTTGATAAAATATAATTCATTTTTTAATTCAGAATATCTAAATTAGCTTATGGTGAATTTTAGGTGTTTTTCTAGAAACATTCAATTTTTGATGAATAGTGAAAAAACACTGTGTTATTGTTTAAAACCAACATTTTATTAAAATAATTAGTTATTTTATTTTAATTTATTTTCGGTCAAAATAGATAAATAATACATATATATGTTCAATGTAATTCATAGGATTCATTTTATTATATGTTTAGATATTTACAATTTTATTGAACTTTTTACCGTCTTTTACCCTCCTTCTAGGAGCATTAGTAAATTTGCATAAAACTAAATTTTACTGCTTTTGTGATTTTAATTTCAAAAATCTGATAGACATAATTGACATCAGTTAGTAAAATGTGGTTTAATTAGATGAAAATATTTTTTCATGAAAAGTAACATTTGATTTTTATTTACTATAGTTAAAAGTAAATAGGGTAATTAATGGTAAAATGATATTACAATTATCCTAAAACATGTTCTAATTTTATTGGATAAGTGTAATTAGATGGAAAAAAACAATTGGAATAAAATATCTTCCTTTTTATTCAATTGTTTTAGATTAGGAAATTTATTATTATTTTATTTAATGAAATGATACAAGTGTTAAATTCAATGTTTGAGAACAAAACTATTCTTAAGATAGGGTTATACATAAGATAAATTATACTATAAATATTTATTAGATATCTTCAAATATTTCCTACATAATGATAATTTATTTATATATTTTAGATGTTAAATAATTAAATTTATTTATTACACAATGATGATGTAGTAATTACCTTATTAATGACCGATTAAAATAATTTATATTATAAATATCCAAATAAATGTAATATAAGGCTTTTTTGGAATTACACTAATTTTCTAGGTTAATATTCCATGAAATAGTTGATTAAATATTTTTTGTTCGAAGTAATCATAATGTTATGATTTTAACAAAAACAAAACACAAAATAGTGTCAAAATAGACATAAAAGAATTTTTAAATCAAATAATATATTTTAAAATGATATAATATTCCTAAAAATCTATGGTCTTCCCAATGTACATAGATAAGGTTATATATGTTAATAATTAACCACTTGGGGTTCTCTTGGCTTGTTATATTATGTTTATTAATGATATAATATAAAAATACAAAGGGACATGGTAAATGTCAAACTATTTATCTAAGATTTAAATTTAAATGATATGGTTAATATAGTGAACTAAACCTATATAAAACGTATTTATTGAGAGGATTTCAACCCATCCCTACCTTATCCTAAAAATAAATTATTTTGGGGCCATTAGATAATGAAAATGATTTTTTTATAAAATAATATTTCAATATTTTCATAATGTGACCCTCACCACTATTATATAAAGATACTTCCCCTTCTCATAATTTCACACCTCCAAATCCATTTGGATTGGCCACCCTCTACCCAACTATCTTCCCAACTTCTCTCAATTAATCATAGATACCTTACATGGATCAGAAATCCAACCCAAGGATCCCATTTGATCAACTCAAAAGGAAACACTCGAAGAAGAGGTAATAATTTCACCATCCACTTTCATGTTATTTTATTCTTGCACTTCAGTTTTCATTGATGTTTTCATTCCAAAAAAATAAATCTAGTAACTTCTACATACATTGATATTATTATAAATATGGTACAACCATATTCATTAATATGTCTATACATTAAATGACAAAGTCACCATACATGCATACGTTGGGATTACCGTTTCCACAAACAGGATGTGATTCATTACCCATCGTAATAATTCAAGAATAATATTCATTTTATGATTAAAAATAATTTTTATGAACTTAATATCATTCTTGATATTAATCAAATTCATCCTATTCATAACAAACATTGCTTAGGTAACCAAGCATATAAAGGAAAATGAATCATCTAACACCCAAAATGATGATATTAATAAAATATTATTAACAAAATATTAGAAGATCATATATGATATCATATTTATGCATATGATTCTTTTATAGTTTAATAATAATGTTTTAAATATTATAAATGTAGTTAACATACCCTCAACAATGGAAAAGTAAAAGGTAAGAGTTAATTCCTCAATCAAATTATTATCCAAGATTGTTTATGTGTATGTTTTTACTAGGACATAATTATTATCAATTTCCATGTTTCATAAAAGTGTTTTAAAAATGGATATTTTTAAAGTACCCTTTAACTAAAACATAATATTAAATGGTTTAAATATTTTTTCTTATTAATCAGTCTCATTAATTTTCATGTTTTAAAAATGGTTTTAAGGATTTAATTATATGGACATGATTGTTTTAAATTGTTAATTCCTTTAAAAAGTTTCAAAGTGGTATGGTACACTTTAATTCCAAAATATGTTTTACATGGAATCCTTTATAAATTGTGTGATATCTAATATTATTTCATGAAAAACAGATATTTTTCTCAATGAGTTTTACTAATCATTTTTAATGATGTCGACATCATTTGCTGGATATTATTCTTGATTGAGGTTAATTTATTATAATAAAATCATACAATTTTTATTTAATGAGTTATGATATGTTTTACTGTGGATGTGCTATTCTTATACCATTCATGGTTTATATTTAATGTATAAACCTTTCATATGCCAGTTTTAATAAGAATATTTATGTTTTGTTTAATTCTTTTTAATATAAAGAATGCATTGGACTTAGTAAGTGATGGGTGGAGACTACTATAGCTCCTCGATGCATTGGTATGTCTAATGAGACAGACTAGTGTCTTGGAACAAGGCCTTGAAAAAATCTTATTTGTAGTCTTGGAACAAGGCCTTGAATATGTGGTTATGAGGAATGGCATTATGCATTCCATCATTATGATAGTGGCTATTGATATTGTGTGTGATTATTCGACTAGTATACTATCCATGTGAGTATTTAAATTTCATTATTTGGTTTATATTATCCATATTATGAATATGACTATGTTTAGAAGGATTATGTTTTTGTCTTATAAATTTCCTTAAATGTGTGTGCTTATTTATGAAAGTTTCTGCTATATTGTTATCCTTACTGGGCATCAGAACTCACCCCATTCCATGTTTTATTTTTCCTAGGAGACAAATATGTATACTATGACTGAACTAAAGGGATATTCTAAGGGATATATATATGTGGTCAATATATACAAAGTTTTTTTCATTTTACAATGTAATTTAATGCTTATCAATGTATCTTGTACTTCCTTGAATATGAAACTGATCGGTCTTTCTGGATCTGATCCGTTTTGATCATGACAATGTTATATAATAATGCACCAAATCTAGGTAACTAGGGTCGTGGAATCACATTATTCCTTATAGAGTATAATATTGAAATAATTATTATGGTTTAATGATATGATAGTGGGTGATTTTAATTAATTATTGAAAAATATAGGCCACTATTTTTCCATTAAATTACATATGCAATTAAATATAGAATTGATTTTGGTTATGATTTTATAACTCATGGAATCATTATGTTTCACTATTTGGAGACCAGAGCATATTATAAATAAACTTATAATACTTCATAATAATTATATTTTACAATAATAAAATGTAGAATACCATGACTGTTTAGTGTTTTTTGAGACAGGATAATAATACTTATATTCCATAAAATATATTCCTCAACTCTCAGATAGTAAATATCTCATATTAAACATCCTTGAAATTATATATATAATATGTTTCTTCATAATCAAGGGAACATATAATTTTTTTAAATTGAACACTTAGATGCTCAAAATGGGTAAACATAGTTATCATCAATCTAAATTGATAAGTGAGCATAATAATATGGGTATCAAAATAATAACATAACATAATAAATTCTTATATGATTGTTTAAATATCATTGATATGTAATAATAATGAACATTATTTCGTAAATAATACATAATTTATAGTAGTGTGTATTAATCTATAATAATTCATGATTCAGGATACCATATCATAAGTATAAGAAACAATGATATGTATAATCATATGCATATAAAACTATTTACTTTGTAATCTATCTCTACATAGTCTACCATACTGGATTGGTGTTGATCCATCTTCCACTAATTCCATAGGAAAGGTTCACTCTAAATACAATCATAGAGGGAAAAATCATTCATTTAATTATGTTAAACTATATTCATTATTATTTCATAAAATATAACAATTATAAAAATTCATTGAAGGGAAGTATAATTCTAGGCCCACCCATCACATAATGAAAACCACACACATATGTGTCATTTGATCACAAAAAATAATCAAAATATCATAGATTAATATATTTAAAACAAATTTGTTTATAAAATATCTCATAATCCCCGAATAGTATACCAATTTATTTGATCATGTGTTGGTTAACCATCCTGATAATGGGAGTGGATTATATAAAAATCATTTATTATGTCATCATATTTAAATTTTCCATTTGGAAGGAAAACATGTTCCTTACAATCAACATAATATTACAATCATCATATGTATTCTATAAATGTTTGTGGAATCATAATTTTATATCCATAATAAATCACAAAAAAATAATAATTATGTGATGTTGGCATAGATTAAAAAATACCTTTTAATGATCATTAGAATAATTCTTTGGGAATATTGAAAAAATATTCATTTCGTATAATAACTTATTAATAAATGTTTATAAAATAAAAAATAATAAATACATCTTATAAAAACAAGGAATATTATAATGGATGCATCATAGGAATGATAACTAATGAAAATGAGAAACTATTTTAATACAGAATACAAAAAATGAGAATATTTTTTTCCATTTTTTAAAAAACAATTAAAAAATAACATGTTTGTCAATTTTTTTATAAAATTATTCCTTTAAATTTTTTTAAAAATTTTATAAATAGATTTTATTTCTATTTAAAAAATTCATTTTTATTTAAAAATTTGAATATTTTTAAAGCGTATTGATAGGACGAAAAGTTTCATCAACTGAATTGAAAATGAAGTTGACATTGAAAAAAATATAACTATTATTGGAAATACCAAATAGGTGAAACATATAATATTACTTGAAAATTAGTTTTTTAACTAGGTTTATGATATTATATTAGGTTTAATTAATTGGATACCTAACATTTACCTCAATGAAAATTTAGTATATATAATACTAAAGAGAAATGAGATTGTAACATGCATTCCTTCCCTTTAGTCTCCCCTTTCTCCATTTATATCCAATCATAAATTATAAAAAAATATATAATTACAATAAATATATAATATATTTATATTCAAATATATATTAAAATATATAATTACCATATAAAATAAATGATAATTTCATAAATAATTATTTATCTTAATCATTAAGCGTGAGAAACTGCTCTATTTTCCAACCTTGTTTCTATTAATATGTTCTCATTCATACACCTGGGTCATGATATAATAATATCTGGAATCTAAAAAAATAAAAAATTTCATATTAAATCATTTTTCAAACTTTTGTACATATTCATAAATTTGGAGATTTATATATGAAATACCCCTTATTATATAGATAGCATTTTGTACCTACAAATGACTGATTATTCCACTTTTCGATGGACATAATGAAATAAAGTTTAAAAAATACATCACCTTCAAATAATTATTAAATAACCCTCAATATATTATATCTAAATAAATATCTTATCATTACCATCCATGTAATTTGGAATTGGGATGAAATAATGTTTCTCCACGGAGGAGGTCGTTCACATTTACTCATGGGTTACATTTGGATTTTCCAAAAGATTGGAAGTTAAGAAGGTAAATATGATGTAATAATTTTAAAACTGTAATAGTTTAAAAAAATTTATATATAAATTTTTGGGAAAAAATACCTATATGTGACGTCCTAGCCTGTTTTGGGTGTGATTGTGTTTGTTTACTAATCTAGATGAGTATAAATAAGTTTGCATGGTATTTTCCGAAGACACGTTTTTAAGGTGGCACATTTTTCCAATGTGTTCTAAATTATTGGGCCTCAAAATCTAGAGTTTTATATTACAAAAGGAATTATTTTTTTGATTATAGTGACTGGTATAAATAACTTTCATGAAAATTTTCAAAGGATGAGAACAATGTACCATAATTCCTGGAATAGGTACAATGTTCCAAGAATAGTATGTGGAGCAGTGGGAATGGTATGTCGGAGAGGTTCTCCAAACAGGAAACGATTCATGGGGGAAAACTGTACAGAATATGGATGGATTGACATCAGAGGACGAGATCGACTGTGTATGAACTATTACAGTACATGGACCGTTTAGGAAGAATGGTCTACTGGTGGCTTGAGGTTCGTAGCGGTAGAAGGATCTGTTTTCAGTAAAGGCTGGATCAATGTTTTTGAAAATCTTGGGTTAGGGGATTTTTTGGATATCATTGGATATATAATAATGGAGATTCCCCCCAATTAATGTGGAGACTTAATATTATTATAGAACATATTTTTTTTTCTGGGATTTTGGCAATGTCTGAAATATGTTTGTGAGTACGAATTTGGTGAAAGATGAAGTGGTTCGCATGGAAGAAAATCCAATAAAAGTGTTTCTGGGGATTCTTAACCCCCAAAGGAAGAATTAGTATATAGATAAAGAATCTATGGTATGTGGAAAAAAATTTCACAAGCGGTACACAGAGGTAGATCTCCAATATGCATAAGCAAAGTCAATCCACAAATATAGAACAGTTCATGGACATAGGGTAGTTCACATAGGCTGAGTGAAGGAAACAATACGCAAAGCTGATAGCATTTTGTGAAAGGTATAATAAGTACACGGAGAGGTTTTTTGTGTACCCAAACTACTACATAGTACACTGAGGAAGATGGTGGTTCACAGTTTTCACAAGGAAGCTTGAGAAATTCTAAAATCAGTTTGAAAAAAGATTTTATGGTATCTAATAATATGCGGTACAATAGAATTCATCTGTAGGTGAAAAATGAAATTTAACAATGAATCTACATATTGTTAAGGATGTTTGAATTCATGAAATTTAAGGGACCAACATGACCCTAAATTGTGCATGACTTACATATCCATAAACTCTGAGTGGATTCTTTTACAAGACCAGTGAGCGAAGGAAGAGGAAGACAATGACCCTTTCCACCAGAAGTGAGATAGAGAACGAGGCCTAAGGAGTGACCCTTGGGAATGTAGTGATTAGATCACAAACCTTGTAATTTAAATGATCCATGGTATATATGATCTATCCCAATCATTGTACTCATTATAGGAAGTAAGCCTCAGTGAATTTTGTACATTAGAACATCGTCGTTGTATTCTCCTTGTACGTAACTTAGTGACGGTGAACAAATTAAAAATAATTGTGACCTATCCATGATTTCATATATTTTCATATATTTATATGGGAGGAAGAGTGAATTGTGATCTGTTTAACAATGAAACAACACATAAAGGGTAAATATCTTAATTTGTCATACCCTAATGCCCCCCCCCACAGGGTATTTTCCCAAAAGGGCCGAACAGTATTTATTAGAGTGAACGATTGAAAGTCTATGGTGTTCTATCAAAAATATAAAATGGAATTAGTCAATAATAAATGAATTATGATATTTGATGGAAATAATTTTCAACTATGGATGAATTTAAATAAACACTACTTCTGATCAGTAGGGATGGATGGCTTCATATCAGCTATATATAGAATATGAGATGACATAAATAATGGTGCATTATTAGAGGCAGAAAGATGAGAATTGGATAGTGATGCCAAAGAGATCAATGCCTTATGGAGAGACATATCAAATGAAATTTGTACAAAAGTGGTATCCTGTAAAACATCAAAATAGATTTTGGGATTTTTTATCATTTATGAGGGAGACACAAAATTTCTAGAAGAAAAGTGGAATGTTCAATGGGACATTTATGAGGATCTTATAATGAACTCCAATGAGATGAATGATGGATTCTTCAACAATATAAATATTATTATAGAGGACATGATGTGACATGGAGAAGTCATTAGAGATATATTTATTGTGAAGTGTATCTTGAGGAAACTTCCCCAGTGGTTCAATCTAAAAGTTTTAGTGTTGGAAGGAAATGAACTGAAATAGGTGACACTAGATTACCTATAAAGTACCCATTTAGCATATGGAATGAGGAACAATGCTAACGATTTAATAGAAAATGTGAAGTCTAAATAAGTGTTATTCAAGGCTATGTGAGATATTTTTGTCGAAGATAGTCATGAGGAGGGAAATATGAATGATTTCATGTATTTAATCTCCTCTAATATTGAAAGGGGAAAAGGGTAGTCCAAATCTAAACATCCATTTTCATGCTTTCAATGTGGATTGATTGGGAATTTTTTTAGCAAAGTGTCCAAAGAGTTTTGATGATGAAAATGAAGAAAATGATGAAATTTACCAAAAGAAGTATTCATCAAGTGAGAATGGGAGGAGAAGTACCCAGAGAATGTTATTCAAAAATAATACTCTTCTTTAAAAAGAGGATGATATTTCAGAAGAATTTGATGTAGAAGGGTTGGATGATTTCATGGATAATAAAATAGATTCTTTGGAGGTTGTTTTTAAAAATTCATTAATAAGAGAATAAAGTGAAAATGAAAATGGAGAAATTGAAGGAAGTGTTTATCTTTAGGATGAATTAGAAGCTTCTCTTGAAGAGGGATATATTTTGAGAGGCAAAACAAAAAAACTAAAAATGTTGTTCATGATGCCAAACTCTCTATGCAGTAGCAGGTAGAAGACAATTCTAAGATGAATGCCTAAATTGAAAATCTAATGTCTTCAATGCTAGAAATCTTAGAAAAGGTGGTTGAGTAAAACTCAACATTGATGAATATAAAATAGAAATTGATAGTTTGACTGAAACTATAAAAGATAAAATAAAACAGATAGAACTTCTAAAAGAGGAAGTACTCAATTTATGACATTCAATTGAAGATCAAGAGAAACTGCTAACTCATGGTTTGACATTAGGAAGGAAGATTATACATGATAAATTTAATATGATATTTGAGCAGAGTAGTACATAAAATTTGAATATAGAATCAATTTTGAATGATAAGACTAGTATGGGGCTTGATATATAACAAAAATCCGTAATGGTTCAAGCCACACCACAATCACCCACTCCAATATAGAAGATTAATTTCATTATAAATTAGAATTACATGACCAGATACCCTAAGGAACCAATAATGGTTCATCATTTCAACAATGAAATGTACCTCAGATAAGATGTTATTGTAGTGGTATGATAGGACACTTTCAAAAAGTATGATCTATTGAAAAGACGTACCAAAGGGAACACGACCAAGAAAAGTGGTCATATAGATCTCAAAATTCAAATTAACCATTTTATGGTCATTGTCTTAGGTTTAAAGGAATCATAAATATGAAAATATATTGCTCATAAATAATGAAGAGTAATTTTCCGAGGCATAATGAATTTGTTCATAAGAAGAATCCAAATGTATCTTCATGTGACCTGAAAATTGAAAATCAGTTTGAAGCTCTCCATGTTTAAGTTGGACCATCATATACTGAGAAAGATCATGATTATAATTTCTTGTTGGATATGAAGTCAAAAACATTTCTCTAAATGAGTAGAGTAGTTAGTGGTAGCAGAAATTGCATTCAAGGCATCCAATTTCTCTAGGATATGGATCATTTTTTGTGGAAGCACTACCCATTTGAATGGAAATAAGGATCTAGGGACAAAAATATATTATGATAAATAATATATCCTATTATTTGGTAATTATAAGGTATTAAAAATTAATGGTTTCCGAAATGCCATGTTTGGAGGAATAAGCATGAGATGAGAAGATGTCTTGGTTGTTGAGGAGATTAGTCCCATCATTATTAATGTTAGTTAATTGTGAGAATTAGATCACACCGTAAGTTATACCATGATATTATGTTTCATCCAAGAAAAGGATGGTATTGTTGTGTTGTAAAGAAAGCATATAAAACGAATTCTATTCCATTTGAGTGGAGAAAAAGATATGTTCTTTCTATCCCAGGATGAATAAAACATGTTATGCAAAAAACATCATAGCCACATAATCCATAGTTCCATAGGAGATCTGGGGTAATATGATGAATATCGAAATATCTTTATATTATCATATGATCATACTCATATTTATGATGCCTTCCAACATGGTAAGATCATTAGAATGTCATGTAAATCAATGGATAAAAAGTCAACAAGGTTTCATGAGTTGGTGTATATTGATGTATGTGGGTCAATTTCATTAAGGGATACTGATGTGAGGAGATATATTGTTCTCTTAATTGATGAATATATTAAAATGGAATGGGTTTCAACAATAAATCATAAATATAATGTCTTCAGTTGCATTATAGGATATCGATGAGAATATGAAATGATGCTTTGTTAGAAAATCCAAACGATTCAAACAGATAATGGAACAGAGATCACAAATATCCAAGTAGAGTATTATCTAAAAAACCTGGAATAAGGCATCATGAATCAGAAATAAGAAAACACCCACAGAATGGAGTTGTTGAGAGATGAAATTAGATTTTCAATAACATGGCAAGAACAATGCTCATTGATAAAGATCTTTCAGAGAAATTTTGGAAAGAATCTGTGATGGTAGCAATATACAATTAAAATAGGGAATTACATTGTCCAAAATAGGTGGAGAATCCATATGAGTTATGGTATGGAAAGTACCCATCATTGATGTACTTTTGAATATTCAGAAATAAATGTTTCATTCTCAATAAGGAGAAGCATATGAAATTTGAATCTCATGTGGATGATGGGATATTTCTTAGATACTCAAAGAAATGAAATACGTATAAATTCTTCAATAAGATTCACGGAAAGATAGATGAATGTCATGATTTGACTATAGTAGAAGATGAACAAAATATTCAGAAAATACATGATCAGACTCAGAGGGATAACAATGAAGATATAAGTATATTAAAGGATGCTCTAGCTCAATATATTGACTATGAAGATGACTTTGATGATGAGAACAAATCATTTTATTCTCAGAGACCAGAAATGTGAGCTGAAATTGATTTTAAGAACATAATTTGTGATTAGATAGAACTGGTGTAGACAAGAAGGATGAAGTTTCTACAGAAAGAATATTACTTATCAGATGTGGAGTATAAATTCATTGATAATGCAGCCAGAGATGAGAATCGGGTAGATGAAATGAATAATAAGCTTGACTAAATTGAGAATAATCAAATGTGGTAAATTGTTTCGAGACCAGAATACCTGAATTTCATAAGGATAAAAGGTTCTTTCACAAAAAAATGAATGAATAGGGTTATGAGACTTGAAAAAAAGTATGAATTGAGTGCAAAGGGTAATCCCAAATAGAGGGTATTGATATTGATGAGACATTTTCACCCATTGAAATGCTGAAAACTATTAGATAACTCATGTCCATAGTAGTATAATGAAATGTTCTAGTTCTCTAGATGGATTTCATGTCCACATTTCTGAATGGTGTTCTGGAAGAAGATGTATAAATTGAGTAACCAGATGTTTTTCACATTCATTAAGATGGGAACATTGTTTTTTGGTAGAAGAAGGATTTACAAACATTGAATCAAGAACCCTGAGCATGGTATTCATGGCTTGATTAGTTTCTATAGAATCTTGGTTTCCATCATGGTGGAGTTGATTACAATCAGTATTTCAACAGTGGAAATAGTCAAGGGATGATAGTCCTGGTTTATTTAGAAGACCCAATATTTTTTGGATCAGATGAAGCACAATGAATACAGTTTTCGAAATTTATTAAATTCAATTTCTAAATGTCAATGATTGGTGGGTTGACACTTTTCATTGGCTTACATGTGAAGATACGAAGGAATGACACATTAATTTCTCAATATAAATATGCCATGGATGTTTTGAGAAGGATTGGAATGGATACTTCCAAAGAGATGATGACATAAATTTCTACTCAATTGAAACTATCACAGGATGAAGAAGTCATGACTGTTAATACTATATAATATAATAAAATTGTTGGAAGTTTGTTTAATCTGAGAGCGATAGGGCATGATATTTTATTTTTCATATGCCAAGGAGCATGGTATCAAAGAAATCCCAAAGAGTGGAATATTATTTCATTAAAAAGAATTCTTTGATATATCAAGGGAACATTGGATATTGGCCTAATATATAATGAAAATTTTCATCAAGAGTTATTGGGTTATACAGATGGGGATTGGGCCAGTTCAGTAGAAGATAGAAAATCAACATTATGAGGTGCCTTTCATGAGGGGTGGTTGTGTATTTCTTGGATGAGAATGATTAAATATTTCATTTCATTGAGAACAATGTAAGATAAATATATTGAGGCTACTAAGTCTTGCATGAAACTATTGTGGATGAAGCAGCAACTCTAATATATGATAATTTAAGTGAAATATATGATTGGAATCCATTATGCTAATTAATGTGCTATAAATCATAGAAAAAAGCATGTCTACCACTCATGGACAAAGAATATTGAAACAAAATATCAATTTATTATGGATAATTTGGAGAAAGGGATTTTGAAGTTGGATTATGTGCCTACAAAACAACAGGTTGCAGACATTCTAACAAAGGCCCACCGAATGAAGAATTTGAAAGACATTTCTTGGATTTGGGCATCCAATTGATTATGAAAATTCAAAAAGTGTGGATATGGGTCCCCTATCCCCAACGTTTTATGTTTTGTCTCTACTATTATTATATATGTTCTTTACCCTATTGTAGACCATTGTGAACTGCCCTTCAGGTTCATTGACAAAGGGGGAGAAAGTGTGACTATTCTTGGGGGGGGGGAAGTCGCAAGGGGAAGCTGTTTTGTAGAGTAGTGGGATAGGGGGAGATGAATATGATGTAATTATGTTTGGAAGAAATATAATATGGGGGGGGGGGTAATTATATCTGATGATGCTAGAAGTGATAGATCAAAGATTACATATCATGATAGTTGAGGTCCGTGATGAAAGCTGTTTATTGGTATCAGTATGGTATCAACATTTGGTGATAGGAAACGAAGTGATTAAATGATGAAAATTGAATTATACTCATGTTAATCACACTGATCTTGTCTCATATAGGCTTAGAGTATGTGTGGGGTAAATCTTTGATTACTATCTTAATCATGTGAAGTGAACGGTTGTAGAAGTTGGAAGCGGTATTAATGAGGTATCAAAATGTGCAACATTTTTATGAGAAGTGTTGTCAACAAAACCCAATAGGGGGGATTATTGGGAAAAAAATACATCGATGTAACATCTCAGTGTGTTTTGGGTTTGATTTTGTTTTTTGAAAAATCCTAATAACCACAAATCAGTATAGTTGGTATTTTCCAAAGATAGGTTTTAAGGTGGTGCGGTTTCCCAGTATTTTCAAAATAATTAGGCCTCAAAATTGGAATTTTGATATTGTAAAATAAAGGACTTATTCATAGTAATGAACAATATGATGGAAGTTGAAGAAAATTTCCAAAGTAAGGAAACCAATAACCATAATTAATGGACCGCGTACCATATTCTGGGAACAGTACACTGAGCGGCGAGAACGGTTTTTCACAGCAGTTTGGAAAACTGAAAACAGTTCACGATGGATGGTGGTGCAGTGCGCGAATGGCTTGACGTTAGAGGAGGGGATAGAACTTGTAGGAAAAAAGAAAATACATGGACCATATATGAATAACGGTTTGTGGGTGTCTTGAGGTTCGCAGTGACAGAAGGATTGGTATGTAGTGGATGTGGATCAATGATTTGGAAAATCATAGGTTAGAGGATTTAGCGGATATCGTTTTATATATAATAATTTCTAATCCCACTGACTACAATGGAGATTGAATGTCATTAGAGAAAATATTTTTGGTCCAGGATTTCAGAAAAGTCAGAAGGAGGTTTGCGAGGAATAATTCCATGAATGATGAAGTGGATCGCGTGGAAGAATTTCTATCGAAGATGTTTACTGAGATTATTAACCTATAAAGTAATACATGGTACATGGAGGAGGAATCTATGGTATAAGAGTGAAAATATTGAAAGAATTATAGGGAGGGGTATCTTTGATATGTAGATGTGTAGACTGTATGCAAACATAGTGTAGATCAAAAATAGAGAGTAGTTCATAGAGGCTAAGCAAAGTCAATGGTATGAAAATGCAATAGCGGTTTGCAAAAGGCCGAAGCAGTATGTGGAGATGCATTCCATATATAAAAACCACTACAAAGTACATGCAGAAAGAATGTGGGTTTTAGTTTGCACATGGAAGATTTAGAATTCTTCAAATCAGTTTGAAAAAATATTTTTCGGTACTTAGCAATACCCAGGAAGGTGGAATTCATCTACGGGTGAAAAAGGAACCTCAATAGAGAATCTACATATAGTTAAGGGTGTATGAATTCATGAAAATTATGTGATATAAATATCAATAAAATGTGTTTGACCTATATGTGCATAAACTATGAGTGGATTGATATCTAAGAGAAGTGAGGAAAGGAAGAGGAAGATAGTGAACTATTCCAACGATAGTGAGCTAGAGAAATAGGCATAGGGATTGATAATGAGAAAGTAGTGATTAGGCCCCATAACTTTTAAAGAAAGTGATCCTAGGCATAGAGGATCTAGGCTGAACGTTGTACTCATTATTTGTTGTGGGACTTTGTGAATTTGGTACATTAGAACATCACCATTTTATGCTCATTGGACATATCCTAGCGAGGGTGAACCAATTAAAATTTGATGTGTCATGTTCATGATTTCATATTTGTTTATATATTTCCATTGGATGAAGAGAGAATTGATTTTTGTTTAACAATAAACCTAGATCCAAAGGAAAAAATGCATAATTTTTCATTCCCTAATTCACCTCATAGGGTTTATCACATCGTGGACTTAACATAAATAATATATTTTTCTAATTAAAATAAATTAAAATACATGATATGAAATAAAATATATTATTTCATTGACGTAGTTGTGGGAACATACACATGAGTGGTGTTTCATTTCAAATTGGATATGAAAAAAAGATGAATTTCCCCCCTAATAATAATATATTATAATCATTTATATAATATTAGATTCATCATATTAGGAAGGATATAATTTAGTTAGTGGAATTATAATATTAAATAAGAAGTGAATAAGTTGTGTAGGACTATTACATCTTCTTTGAGAGACCAATTTTGTAATAGACCTTATGACTTCTTATTATAGTCGTAGGATAAGAACATGATCTCAAGAATTATTTTAATGAAGTTTGAATGTTGTTTGAGATGGTTCAGAATGATATATAATCGGAAATGTTTTTGAATAATGGGGGAAAATATGTACCCTTTTCTAATTGAAAAGTGGTACACAGAAGGAATTACACAAAAAAATTGAGAAATATAAACTCAATTTCATATTAAAGAGAAATAAAATAGATATGATATGAATTTTAAGATAATTAAAATACCACATATCGTCATCCTATATTATTAACTAATGTTTAGGTTTAATTTTTTCATATATCACTTATTTTCATGCCCATCAAATCTATTTTTACATTGATCAGGTTATGTTATTTAGTATTTTACTATTCATTATGATAAAAAATTCAATTTCATATGTTGTATTATATTAAACATTCATATTATAATGAGTAAATAAAATTTTCATTATTTAATTGATATATTTTTTAAATTCATTTCAATAGAAAAAGAATAAGAAAACAAAAATCATTTAAATTTTTTTTTAATTATATAAAATAACATACCCTTATTCAATTACAAGTAAAATACATTATATAAATTATAATTTTTTTATAAATATATTATAGAAAAATTTAATTAAAATCATTCATCATGTGTGACTAATTAATTTTATTATTATAAGAATAAATTGTCTTAAAAACATGTTCTCAGAAAAAAATTACTTTTTACCTTCAATTGATTTTATATTATATTATATTTGATTTAAACATAATGAATTAATTTAATAAATTTGTAAGAAAATATTTTTCAAAATTTGTATAAACCTATTTATTCTTACTAATCAAACACATTGAAATGAAATATCAAATAAATTTATAATATTTCAATAGTATATAGCATTATGACTAAATAAAGTATTAACTTTAATGAATGAAATTACAAAATTAAGTGTTTCTTAAAAGAGGAATATATCATTAAATAGTTAGGTGATTATTTATAACCCCATTATAATAATTTCACCCTTGTTATTATTTTGTTCTATTGTAATTCAATACATATAGTTTTTTCCAATCATATATTTGTGTTTGAACATAACATCATATTTTTTTGTATTTTGACAAAACATTTCTCATGTGAGTTGAATTATTCCAAATAAAATTCCCTCCTTGATATATAATATCTATTAAATATTCCTTGTATTATATATCATCCTATAATGATGTTTTATCTTAGTTAAATGTTTTTTAGGATAAGATATATACTTCTTTAAGAGAGATACATAGAACAAAATATGAAATCGATAGAGTTTTAGTGGAAGTTCCAATAGAAATGAATATGTCTATAAATGGTCAAGAATATTTAAGGGACTAATATATCTTCTTAAAATATTACCCTTCAATTTAAATCATATATCATTATTCCATAGATTTTATCATATATATTTTTAGTCATGAATATCTAACTCTAGATCTCCTCGATGATTGTTATTGTATCTATTTTATTAATAATGAGTGACCTAGATGTTTTCTTGAATAATTTTAAACATATTAACCAATTAATTGAAATGGTTAGACATTATAAGAATTAAATATCTTTCTTAATCTAGGAATGTTGAATTTTTTATCTTTGTACCATAGTGGCTTTCATATAGATCAATTTGAATGGTTTTGTGAAAGCTGTTTTTGAATGAGAACATGATCAGAGATTAGTATTGATCCCAAATCCTTTTAAATCAATAGAACATGATATTAATATATTTTTTAATGTTTTAATGGTCATATAAAATATAATGTTTATCTAAGAATTATATTTTAATATATGTTTCCATTCTTTATTCAAATCTTGTAGATTTATTATCTAGAACATCGACATAATCCTTGGATCATGATTTGATAAAATTGTATATATTACACAAAAAAATAGAAATTTATTTTTAATTTGATTATGTTAATGTTTATAGTGTATTAAATATTATTATATATAAAAAAGTGTTGTTTGCATGTTATGGTGATTTACTGTAACCCAAGTTGTATTATTGACTTCAATTTTGGGGGATTCGGATGAAGAAATCCATAGTGAAATTTATCAATTCCTTATATGATATGTCTATCAATTCTAACTACTCTATTTAATTCACTATATTATCTTTAAAATAATGAAATAATATATCTCTAGATATATACTTTTTAATAACCCTTTTTTGTTTTTTGACTATAAATATTATTTTAGATCCATGTAGATCATCATACATATAGGATGAATATGGAATTATGAACTATAAGATTCAGCCAATATCTATGTATAAAATTCCAAATCTTGTAACACACATATTTTTTCTTGAGTCATATAATTATATTCCAGTCATATTTTTTCTAACGAACAGTTATCACCTTCTTCTAGAGATACCCCAAAAAACCGATTTCTTTTTTCAAAATCCTATGGTTTTGGTAATAAATCATACACATGAGAGAGATAAAATAAATCCTTATTCACTAACATTTTTAGATAAAACATATAAAAATTAATTTTTATTGAATAAATTTTTTTCATCATCATTCAAAAAATATAATTTAAATTCTGACCTAGAGCATTATACACGATGTTCATCATTTAAAGGTGGTAGATTATAGATGAGTCTTTATAATTAATCATCTCCAACAATCTAAATTGGTGAATATTCTACTATATATAGGTAATATATACTTGAAATTTTAATGATAAATATATAAATCAAACCATTTTACATTAATATATTTCTTCTATATTTTAAATACCAAAATTATTAATGATAACAACAAAGAATTAATAAAATAATTTATCCTCTAATGATTTAATTGGAGTGTGGGATAATTTTTCACATTAAAATTATTCATGAGAAGACATAATAATTTTTTCACATATACATCACTATAGATAACAAAACCTTATCTACTATATGTTATTTTTTGTATTGCTACCTTGATCAACCCTTTCAATATATTGTTAAAGAATTCTTTCCTTTCATTTATCCAATGGAAGCTGACGCCCCTCTATTGTAACTTGGTTATTGAATTATATATCCTTGATAAATCCAATAAAATTGGTGTTAGTATCTAACATATGAATGAATATTATGTATATCATTGAACAATATTATTTTGTAATATTACTCAATAACTTCCATCTTTGAAGGATCATTCTAAACACTCTATGTTGAGATTATATAACATGTGAATGAATCTTTTTTATAGCCATAACTCAAAATTGTTGAATTTGGATTACAACTACTCCTTCATCTAGGTAATGTATAAAGTCCTCAAATTAATTTTATATCTATAATTTATCTACATAATTATTAAACTACCATCTATTAAGTGACAACAAACAAATTATAGTAATTTTAAATATAATATTTAATAGGTAAATTAATATTACAAGGGAATTTTTATGCTCAAATGGCACACTATAAATTCCATACATCCATAAACTCTAAGAAGAATATCTTAGTTATACTATCCTTCATGAAAATATATTATTTATATTTGAAATGAAGTTCAATACATAAAATGTATTTATCATAGTGTAGTTTTGAAAATGATTCATCAATTCATAAGAAATATATTTGTTCAGGATGGTGAGATTATTATGTTTTAGAAAAATACAGAAATCATTCTTTAAAAAAAATATATTTTTAGAGTTAAAAGAACATGGGAACTCCATAGTGAATCAATTGTGTGTATAAATACCTTATCAGTATTCTATTGACATTTCATCTTCAATTCTCACAACCAAATTGGCGCCATTAAATAATAAAACATTGAAATAGGTAGAATACACTATTGGAATATGGGGTTTTCCCCACACTTTAATAACAACATTTTCAAGAAAACATTGGTAAAGGATGGTTTAGGGAAGCTTTTACTGACAGTTCCTAAGAACCGTTGGTATAGGTGTGTTTGTGGGAGATTTTACCAATGGTTCTAATGAACCATTGGTATTGATGTGGTTTAGGGGAGTTTTACCAACAATTCAATGAGAACCATTGGTATATGTGTGGTTGAGTGGAGTTTTTAACAATGGTTTTAAGGAACCGTTGGTATAGGTTTGGCCTGAAAATATATACCAACGGTTTTTAAAAACTGTTTGTAAAACATTCCCCCAAATTAACAGCGGCCTGTCCTCTCCCCCATTCGCGATACAAAACCCTAAACGGGAGCAATTTGGCGATCTTGGAGCTCCTTCAGCTTCCTCTTCCTCCATCCCATCCAAGGTGATGAATTGCTTACTGAATCTTATCATACCCAACCTAAATTACGTATTTTTATAACTGGTACCTTATTTTTATTGAAATTTATCTAATATTTCAGTTTTTAGTTTTGATTTTGATGTGTATATGTTTTTGTTTTTGTTTTGATTTAACGTATATGTGATGAGCTTATATCGTCATTAAGATGTGTCCAATGGTTCTTTGATCATTGTTTTGTGGAGAATGAATGGTTTAGGACCATCATTAGAAGTATCTTCTAGTGAGACCATTTTAGTATAAGGGGAAACAAGATTATGATCTACAAGGGGGTGATTGAGTTGGTGGAGACCAAACATAGTTTTTTCCTTGTGTTCAAGAACCATAAATAGATTGTTCCAATTAGGTGGTCATCAGTAAAGATTTATATAAGATTTCTAGGTCCTATTTCATGAATTTGAATATGTGGCGCTATAGTGGTTTTGGATTGATATAGGTACTCTTAGTGTATTGTAAACCCTCATTTGTTTCGTATTCATTTTAATTGATTTAATATCATATTTTCACACACACCATTATATCCTCTCAAACTATATTTAGAGTTTATTTTCATTCTTATGGTGTTAAATATTTTAGTAAATGTCCATACTAGCTTCTTTTATGTGTTCTAGGGGTTTAGACTGATGACATGGTTGCATGATTATTGTGGGGGTATTCTACTCATATAAATATACCTATACTATGTCATCAAATGAATCAACTAGTTATATTCCTTAATGATTTTTATCAAATGATTCTGAAGGAGGGTTGTGTAATCATATTGGGATAGAGAAAATGTATTTTTTGTTATTGAGTGGGAATTTTAGGTGGGAAGTTGATATGTGGACCACCTAGTTTATGTGATTGTTCATACTTTTATATAATAGATTGAAGCTATTATGATGGAGGATACCATGGTTGTTAGGGTTTTTGTTTTTGTTTTTTTATGAGTTGGTTGTGATGATACCCCCTCGACATGATGTTGAGATTGAGATAGACCAAAATCCTGGTGCTTCTCTAATTTCAATAGCTCTTAGTATGTTGTATCCAATATTGACACACAAAATTATTTTTATAAATAAAATTTTATTGAATTGTAATCATTAATATGTCACAACATCAATCATTCAAAAATAATTTCATAGACTATATTTTCATTTCATCTATAAATATAATGATTAAAGAGACATTATATGGATGGAAAATCATATTCATGAGATTTATGAAAAAAATTATTATGTTTATCAACCCAAAAGTCATGTAAAAAAATAATAAAAACCATATATACTCCAAAACTCAATCTTGGGAATGATTCTTTATATGACCCACTATTAATGGTATTTTTAAGGATATTAATCCATAGAAAGAAACAAAATGTCATGTAACAGATCAATTTTTCCTAATATTTGTTACAGAGAACTTCTTCATCTCTATTAACTAATTAAGATTCATTTAGTCAAAAAAATCCATATAATACTATCTTACATCTATGAAAATATAATTTTATCACCTTATAGTCATGTGCCTTGTATGATAATTATATTTCCCTAAAACATTTTATAATACATTTTATATACTCAGAGGGACCATCCCACTCTAAGAACCTACCAAGATTCCAATCCATCTTCATAAGTATTTCCTCGTCAAACTCTAGGGGTAAAATTTCCATGCCTATCACTACCCTTGTTGACAGCTCGCCCACCCCACCCACGGACACCTGCCCACCACTTTGGATAGCCCGTGCCCCCCTGAACTTCCCCCACCCTTGTTGACAGCCCGCCCAGCCCACCCCTGGACATCCACCCACCACCCCCCGGACACCCCTTCCCCCCCGGACGCCCCCACCCCCTAGAAAGCCCTCCCCCACCCCCTTGACACCCCCGACCCTGCTGGACAGTGCCGCCACCTCTGTGGACGGCCCGACCATCCCCCCCCCCCCCCCCTCGTGGATAGCCCACCCACCCCCCTTGGATACTCTTGACCCCCTGGACAGCCCAACCACCCCCATGGGCAGACGGCCCACTCCCTGGACACCCCGTACCCCCGGACATCCCCACCCACCCCCTGGACACCCCACTCATGTCCTTGGACCTCCCTCCCACCCCATGGACTCCCCCTACCCCCTTGGACAGCCAGACCACCCCCATGGACAGCCCGCCCACCTGGACACCCCCACCCCCTAGATACCTTCGACCCCCCGGATGGCCCCACCACCCCCACTAGACACCCCATACTCCCTGGACACCCCACACCCCCTTGGACAATCCCGCCACACCCCTGGTCCTCATCCTACTCCTCATCCTAATCTCCCTGAAGAAGTTAAAGTATAAAACTCATGTACTCCCAACAAGACCCTTAGGGATTATGTATTCCTTGATCCACTTCCAATATCTTACTGGGAAATCCTTGAATATAGGCATTATAAATTCGGTATCTTATTTTATTATAAACACTGTATTTTGTTGTATTTCTTAATACGATTCTCATATTGTGTAATGTGTCAGTTATGCTTTAATATAAATTAAACAATTGTCATTTACCTAAATATATTTATTATTAAACATTAATATTATTTAATTTCATTGAAATGACTTATTGCAATTTATTTACAGAATGGATAGAAGTTGGATGTACAAAAATGATCACATTTCAACCGATTTTCAAAATAATTTGAACAAAATTCTAGATTATTCATTTGACTAGGCTTCAGATAGTGGTCGCATACACTTCCCATGTTTTAATTGTGTTGGAAGACATTGATTGAGTCATTAATCAGTTAGCTATCATATAACCAAATATGGTTTCTAAACAAACTATTCTGTGTGGTATCACAATGGGGAGAAAATGGAATCTCAAAATGTTGATGATCCAAATGATAGGACTGAATTGGAGAGTTTTATATATGATCGGTTTACATTTATTCAGCATCATGAGAAGGAAAGGATGTCCATCCAACAAGATTTCGATATAAGCACACATGATGCGTCCAATGAAAATGATGTTCTTGATACGTTAAAAAAATTGAATGATGCTGCGACGACTCCATTATATCGTCAATGTGGTAAAATGAAAAAGTTGGAATTTTTAATCTGATTGTTTTATAGGAAAAATATGTTTCAGACTTCAAATACTGCAATTGATTACATTCTTACCTTCTTGAAGGAATTACCTCCAGATGATGAAGATATTCCATCAAACCTCTATATGGGATGGAAGTTAGTGGATGAACTTGGATTCTAAAAAAATCACGCCTTCCTGAATGATTGCAGCTTATTTTGGGAGGAAACTACTAAAAGAAATGATTGTATAAAATGTGGTTCCTCATGATGGAAGCCAAGAGATGATGGAACACCATCTCGTGTGCCAAAAAAAGTAATTTGGCACTTTCCCTTAATCCCCAGATTACATATCCTTTTCATGTTTGATGAAATATCCATAAAAATGTGATGACATGACACTAAGAGAAAAAACAATAATGAAGAATTGGTTTACCTTGTATATGGATTTGCATGGCAGAGACTTCATGCTCGATATCCTGAATTTTCAGCCGACGTGCATAATGTGAGACTGGGTCTTTCATGTGATTTTTTAATCCATTTGGATAGAAGCTTACTTCTCACAACACATGAATGGTTTTCATAAAAATTTAGAACCTTCCCCATTGGTTGTGTATGAAAAAGCCTTACACTTTCTTGAGTATACTGATATCTGGCCCTTCTAATCCCTGCAAAGGTATAGATGTATACATGCAACCTTTAATAAAAGTGTTGAAACTTCTTTGGGATATGGGTGTGCCCACATACGATGCATGTTCGAAAGACATATTTCAAATGTGTGCTACACTTATGTGGACGATCAATGATTTTCATGCTTATGCAATGATGTCTGGATAGAGCACAAAAAGAAAATTGTCATGTTCTATTTGTATGATGAATACTCGATTAAGAAGACTGGAATATCGTCATAGTTTTAGTTTTATGGGACATCGACGATTCATGCCAATGAACCATCCATATAGAAACAATCATCGCAGATTTGAAAATACAATGGAGAATGACGATCCACCTCAGCGTATGTCTGGAACTAATTTGATTAATGAATTGAAATATTTCAGTTATTCATTTGGGAAGGGTGTAATGAAATATAGAAAGAGTAAAAATGTTTCCAATTATACCTATTACAATTGGAAGAAGAAGATTATATTATTTGAGTTTTTGTATTGGTCAACCAACATGTTACAACATTGCTTATACGTAATACAATTTGAAAAGAATATATCTGAAATGTTGCTTTCAATTATTATAAATTTCAATGGGATGAAGAAAGATGACTTACGATCTCGGCGTGACGCGGTAGATTTGGGGATCAGACCAGAATTGCATCCTGTCTTTATCAGTGAAAATAAATGGCAACTTCCACGTGCTTCTTATGTGATGAAACCTGCTGAAAAAAAAATAAATTTCTGGAAGTGCTAGAGACTATTAATGTTCCTGATGGATATTAAAGAAATATATAAAAACGAGTCTACATAAAAGAGTTGAAGCTGTAATTTTTGGAGACTCATGATTATCACATCCTTTTGCATGATTTGATTCCAATAGCAATCTGTCATGTATTGTACAATAATGTTAGAGTCTCAGTTATTCGGTTGAGTTATTTTTTTAGAGATCTTTGTGCTAAAGGTTGTCCAAATACTTCTTTCAAAAAATGTTGGAAGAGGCACCATTAATTTTGTGTGAGTTAGAGAAAATATTCCCTCTATTATTTTTTACATGCATGTGGCATTGGACTGTCCATATTCCGACCGAAACACTTCATGGAGGACCCGCTGCTTTCCGTTGGATGTATCAAACTGAAAGAAACATGTGCACATTGAAATTATATGTTTGGAATAAGAATTATCCCGAAGGTTCTATTGTGAATGGTTACTTGGATCTAGAATGTATGGATTTCTGCTCAATGTATTCGTCTGATCTTACTACGAGAATAAACAGACCAATGAGAAATGAAGAAGAATAGTATAGGCAAATTGAACCCAGTTTTCCATCACTTCCTCAGAAAGGAGGAATTCTGGGATCATATTCATTGATGGCATTAAGCCTTGAAGAGCAAGAGATGGCACATCACACAGTGTTGTTCAATTGTGATTTGTTCGATGAGTATATTAAGTAAGTAAATTGTACTTGTATCTCTAATATTATCTCTACTAATTTTAAATATTTGTTAAACTGTTATTATTTTTATCTATAGGGAACATAAATAATTGATATATAGAAAGCATCGTTCTTTATCTTTGAGAAAGAAAGAGACTTTTTATAGTAAAGGGTTTTCTTCTTGGTTGAAATTAAAGGTAAAAATATTTTTTTAATAACTAAATAAAAATAATATTTAATTAATTTTACTATTTTTTTATATTTTAGGTATCTAGTTTTCCTGTAGACACTATTTCTTAGGAAATAAGATCTTTGGATCATGGTCCTAATACCATGGTTCATGCTCGTAAATCAGTTGTGATCAATGGATACAAATTTATTATCACTTAATGGGAAAGAAACATGAGAACACAACATAATGGTGTTATGCTAACTTCCACAATAGACTGTTATCCCAGTTCATCATATACTAGACCTCAATTTGAAAATATTTCCTATTATGGATTCATGGAGAAAATAATAATTTTGGATTATTACTCGCATGGTCGAGTCACGATGATGAAATGTCAATGGTTTGATTCAATAATGAGGCAAGGCACCTTTATTGATGATTTTGGATTTCGAGTTATTGACATGACTTTCACTCTTGACACCGATGAACCATATGTATTGGCATAAATGGAAAAAAATGTTTTTTATGTCAACTATCATCGTCATCCTAAATTCGGTGTAATTATTGAAGTAAATCCTATAAATGTTTTTGATGATGGTGATGATGAATTTGACACTATCCCTATGAGGATGAGGCCGACGATGAGCATGGTGACGATGATGAGGATAACAATGAGGACAGAGATGGCGATGAGGATGAGGCTGACGATGACAATGGTGATGGTGATGGTGATCAGGGGAAGATTGATCCATTACATTTTTTTAATTCTATATAACTCTTTATTTTTGAACCTGGTTTTCCACTTTGGGGTTTTCCTCTGCTTCATAGGGACATTGTTATCAGATCTATTTTTTGCAGATGATTCTTATTGTATGATTAGTCTACTACCTAGACCTTTAGTATTCCTTGGTACTGTTACACCCATTTTTGTATTTTTTATTACTTAGCTTTCTTATTTAGCAGTGTATTTCATGTTTATGCATGTCGAAAATGATATGGAAATTGTTCTTTTAATTAGAAGGAATTTTGAGTGAAATTGATAAGATATTATCTCTAATGAAATTACAATTCCCTGGTTATTTTATTCAGACCATGACTAATTTTAATGAGGTAATGACTTATATACTGGGAGTGGTACCCAAAAGCCATCAATAGAGGATAAGAACACATACCACTCAATAATTAAGGTGTTTTTTGGGCTATTTTTTAAAAAATAATAATTTTTTTCATGAATTCTATAATTATAGGAATGTAAAGTTTCCAAACTATGTTTGAAGGATGATTGAAAGGTGATAAATGAACTCAAACCATCTGAGAATTTTTTTTATCCATTTGAAGAGGTCCATGAATATATTCAATACATGATCAATAATTTTTAACATGTTCGAGTCAATCCCACCTCAATCCGAGGTGCGGTGTGGCCGGCACCACTCAAAGTGTATCTCTTTTGTTTAAAATGGATACACTTTTAAGTAAAAACAACCGGCATAATGAAAACCATCCAAACACATTAGGATTCTGTTGAATCTTTAGGAAAACGATCCATGGGTCATATGTGACGTGTACGAGTCATCCCTGCCTCAATCAGAGGGCCAGTGTGGTAGATACCACTCAAATTTTCTTTCTATTGTTTAAAATGTATACTCTTTTAAGTAAAAAAAATGTCATATGGAAAACTGACAAAATGCATTCAGATTGTGTTGATACTTTATAAAAACCATCCATGGGTCATTTGTGATGTGTACAAGTCAACCCCACCTCAATATAAGGCACAATGTGGCCGGAACCACTTAAAGTGTCTCACTTTGCATTGAAATGGACAACAGTTTAAGTTAAAACAACAACTAACATATGGAAAATGGACCAAACGCATTCATATTCTATAGATACTTTAATACATGTATCCATGGGTCATTTTTGACATGTACGAGTCATCCTCGCCTCAATCTAAGGAACGGTGTGGCTGGTACCACTCAAAGTGTCTCACTTTTTTTTGAAATGGACAAGATTTTAAGTGAAAACAACAACTGGCATACAGAAAACCAACCAAAAGCATTCGTATTCTATTGAAACTTTAGGAAAAAGATCCAGGGGTCATATGTGACGTGTACGAGTTAACCCCACCACAATCTGAGGGCATTGTGTGGCTGGTACCACTCAAAGTGTCTATCTTTTGTTTAAAATGGATGCGCTTTTAAGTAAAAAACGACATACAAAAAACTAAAAAAACTCATTCTAATTTTGTTGAAACTTTAGAAAAACTATCCATGGGTTATTTGTGATGTGTAAGAGTCAACCCTGTCTCAATCCGAGGTACGGTGTGCCTAGCACCACTCAAAGTGTCTCACTTTTCGTGGAAATGGACAAAAGATTAAGTTAAAACAACAACTGACATACGAAAAATGGACCAAACACATCTGTATTCTATTGATACATTAGGAAATGTATCCATGGGTCATTTGTGACATGTATGAATCAACCACGTCTCAATATGAGGCATGGTGTGGCTGGTACCACTCAATGTGTATCACTTTTATTTGAAATGGACGGGATTTTAAGTGAAAACAACAACTGACATATGGAAAACCAACCAAACTCATTATGATTATATTAAAAAATTAGAAAAAATATCCATGGTCCATATGTGATGTGTACGAGTCAACCCCAACTCAATCCTAGGGCCGGTGTGGCTGGTACCACTCAAAGTGTCTTTCTTTTGTTTAAAATGGATGCGCTTTTATGTAAAAAAACGACAAATAGAAAACCGAACAAACACATTTTTATTCTGTTGATACTTTAGAAAAATGATACATGGGTCATTTGTGACATGTATGAGTCATCCCCGCCTCAATCAGAGGCGCGGTTTGGCAGATACCACTCAAAGTGTCTCAATTTTCATTGAAATGGGCAATAGTTTACGTTAAAACAACAACTGACATATAGAAAATGGACCAAACGCATTCGGATTCCGTTGATACTTTAGGAAATACATCCATGGGACATTTGTGAAGTGTACGAGTCAACCCCACCTCAATCTGAGGAGCAGTGTGTCTGGCACCACTCAAAGTGTCTCACTTTTATTTGGAAAGGACATGATTTTAAGTGAAAGCAACAACTGGAATACATAAAACCGACAAAACACATTCAGATTCTATTGAAACTTTAAGACAACGATCAATGGGTCATATGTGACCTGTATGATTCAACCCTACCTCAATCCGAGGGCTGGTGTGGCTGGTACCACTCAAAGTGTCTTTCTTTTGTTTAAAATGGATGAACTTTTAAGTAAAAAAACGACACACGGAAAAATAGGAAAACACATTAGTATTGTGTTGATACTTTAGAAAAAAGATCCAGGGGTTATCTGTGACATGTACGAGTCAACCGCGCCTCAATACGAGGCGCGGTGTGGCCGACACCACTCAAAGTGTCTCACTTTTCTTTGAAATGGACATGATATTATGTTAAAACAACAACTGGCATATAGAAAATGGACCAAACACATTCAGATTCTGTTGATACTTTATGAAAATTATCCATGGGTCATATGTGACATGTATGTGTCAACCCCACCTAAATTTGAGGCCGGTGTGGCCGGTACCATTCAATGTGTCTTTCATTTGTTTAAAATGGATGCTCTTTTAAGTAAAAAAAAGGCATATGGAAAACTAACCGAATTCATTCAGATTGTGTTGATACTTTAGAAAAATGATACATGGGTCATCTGTGGCATGTAGGAGTCAACCCTGCCTCAATCCGAGGCGTGGTGTGGCTAGAAGCACTCAAAGTGTCTCACTTTTCTTTGAAATTGATAACAGTTTAAGTTAAAACAACAACTGACATACAGAAAACGGACCAAACGCATTCGGATTCTATTAATACATTAGGAAATGTATCCATGGGTCATTTGTGACATGTACAAGTCAACCCCACCTCAATTTGAGGCACGATGTTGCTGGTACCACTCAAAGTGTCTTTCTTTTGTTTAAAATGGATACACTTTTATGTAAAAACAACCGGCATACGGAAAACCTACCAAACACATTCAGATTGTGTTGATACTTTAGGAAAACGATCCATGGGTCATTTGTGACCTGTACGAGTCAACCCCACCTCAATTAGAGGCGCAGTGTTGCTAACACCACTCAAAGTGTCTCTCTTTTGTTTAAAATGGACATCATTTTAAGTGAAAACAACAACTGACATACAAAAAACCGACCAAATGCATTCGGATTCTATTAAAACTTTAGGAAAATGATCCATGAGTGATTTTTGACATGTATGAGTCATCCCTTCCTCAATCCGAGGTGTGTTGTGGCAGACACCACTCAAAGTGTCTAACTTTTCTTTGAAATGGACAACAGTTTAAGTAAAAACAACAAATGACATATGGAAAAGAGAACAAACGCATTCAGATTCTGTTGATACTTTAGGAAAAGGATCTATGGACCACTTGTGACGTGTAAGAGTCAACCCCACCTCAATCTGAGGAATGGTCTGTCCGATACCACTCAAAGTGTCTTTATTTTGTTAAAAATGGATACGCTTTTAAGTAAAAACTACTAACATACAAGAAACCAACCAAACACATTCGGATTGTGTTGATATTTTAGGAAAATGATCCATGGGTCATTTTTGACATGTACGAATCAACTCGGCCTTAATCCGATGCATTGTGTGGACGGCACCACTCAAAGTCTCTCTTTTGTTTGAAAAGGACATCATTTTAATTGAATACAACTAAAATTTACACACATCAACGATAGTTGCAAACTCTTTTTCATGAGTTGGGTAGTTTCACACATGGGGTCATAAGTGAAGAGAGTCCTAAGAAAATACCTTTTCATAATATATTATAAATAATACATGTTCAATGAAAAATTTATCACAAATCATTACAAACCCAAATCTAGGATCGCAAAAAAAAATGGGATTTGAGCCAATTTAAAACTCTTATTCAACTCTAGTAGGTATTTCTCAAATTATTCTGCCTATTAGAATTTGATGGGGAGGTGGGAGGGCTGTGCTGGTTGGGGGGTTGTGCATGGGTGAGGTGAATTACTACTGGAATATTGTTGTCATATGAATATTGAAATAGGGAATTTCAGTATATGACATGGTTGGAAGAGTTTGATTATTTTATGTTTTTTGGGACATTTAAGGTGTTTTTATACTATTTGAAGTCTGTATGTGGTTTTTGTGATATTTTTTATGCAGGTGTATAGTGGAGGGGAAACTGGAGGGCTGCTGTGCAATGTTTTTTAATGTAGGTGTATAGTGGAGGGGGGTATGCTATGCAGTGGAGGGCTGCTATGTAGCAGTTCTGGAAAAACTCAATACCAACGGTTTCAAACCGTTGGTATAAGAGTTCTGGAATTATAGAAAAAACAATACCAACGGTTTAGAACCTTTGGCATAGGAGTTCTAAAAAAACACGATACCAACGATTTTCAACCGTTGGTATAATAATTCTCGAAAAATACTATACCAACGGTTTTAAACCATTGGTATACATTGAGATAAATTTAAAAAAACAATATATAACAATGGTTTTTGAAAACTGTTGGTAAAAATGTTATACAAACATATACAAATTGTTCTCTTGCCACCGTTGGTATATCAATAAATACAGTGGGATATACCAACAGTTTAGATCAAACCATTTTTATAAGTCTTTCCTCACAGCTTACTAACCTACGGTTTGGAAAATTGTAGGTATAGCCTATACCAATGGTTTTCCAGCCTATACCAACGGTTTGAAACCATTGGTATAACCACCTTTTCTAGTAGTGATACCTTGTGTGTGTTCTTTTAAAATTATAATTAAATTATTATGTGGATGAATAATACTATATTTGTGAAATAAATTTTCATATTATAGAAATAATTTTCATATTATTAACTTAAATTTCTCGTTAACAATTTTATATAAATATCCTTCATGAATGGGTTGTAAGAACCATAAAATCTATGTAAATTTCATTGAATATTCATATTCATCCTCTTACCAAATCCAAATTATAAATTTATTAGAATATAAATTATAATTTAATTACGTATTTTTTTAAATTGGATCAATGTATAAATAGATAATGTATTATCAAAATTACATGATGTTTAAAAAAAGGATGAAAAATATGATTCTATTTGGGAATATTCTTTATAACATAAAGAATAAATCTTTAACTGTAAACTCAAGGACATCATTTCATAAATATTACAAATACACTCTAATGATATAAATTTCATAGGCCCTTCATTGGACATGGATTTAGCACATAAATTTTGATAAATAACTCAGATAATTCACATTTTCCATCAATATATGTCATTATACTATAATCAGTTCCTTTGGATGTACTTTATTTACCTCTATGTAACTCTTAATATTTCATCAGTAAATAACTTATCGATAAATATATTAAAAAAACATATTCTTCTTCCCTTTAGAAATTTATATTTGTTTCTCTTCCCACATTCATGACATATATTAATATAATTATTCTTTCATCTATGGAATTTAAAATATAAATAACCAAGAAAATAAACATTCCTCTAATTTTATGTTTCATGAAACTCACCAAATATGAGGTTATTTATCATGTGTCTCATAACTAGTTATGATAAATCATAATGTTTCAAATTCCATATCCAATGTATTAAGTTTCTAATGCTGAAATCATTACATAGTTCATAATATATAAAATTTTCACGAGGCTTCATAATCCCATCGTGTTATGATAAAATATTTATTAGTACCGAAAATCTAGAACTGGAGAAAAAATTATATGAATATGAAAATAACTCTTATGCTATCATGTATTTGTAGACATTCTTTTAACCAATGATTCATTATGTTTAACTGATATCACTATTGATTATAATTGGGTTTCATATGTTATATCATATCAACGATCACATTTGTTTCTAAAGTGAAAGTGAATATTCAGAAGTATATACTCTAAGAGTATCTATATAGTAATCCATTCATCAAACCACTCATTGTGTTCTAATGAAGATTTAATATATACTCAATAGACCCTATTCTGAGTTATAACTCATTGATGAATCTATTTGATAACCACATCCAAATTATTAGATACATATAAGGATGTATTTTCATGGAAAAAACACTATATTCTATTCTATAACAATAGTTTTTCTAGTATAAAATAGATTTTATTAAGGTTTCTCAATAAATTTTTCTAATCATAATCTCAGAAAATCAAACCATCATATGATACAACTTATATAGACCTAAGTAGAATATATATTATATAAAATCCATTTAGTTGAATACTCAATACAATTCACCCCATTTCACACTTGGGGATTGTAATGATTTAGGGGATTTTGAAAATAGATAAATAGTCAAACTATTTTATAATTTGTCTTCAACATCACCTAAAATTTCTTCTATAGTATTATACTAGTTATATAATAATAAAATAATACCACTATTGTAATCTTAAGTAAAATGGAATCATAAAAATGGGATTTCTTAGATTTTGTGTAATGGATCCCATATGAGATAACAATCAGTGATCATATGTTAGAATAATTATAACTTTATGGGACGATTTTCCTAAATTAACAACGTTATAACCAATGAAAAAATATATTTCATCGTAAATAATTAAATCAGTATTTTTGTAATGTAAGAAATAAGTCATATGAATTAAGAAACACTAGTATCTAATCATGGTCCAGGAGAACAAATCATATAGATAATATTTATATTTTTGGTGTATGTATAAGAATTAAAAATAATATCATTACTCAAGGATTATTTCAATTGTTATCATAGTGTAGTATATTAACATTCCTTTCCAAAACATCCATACTCAATGTCAAAACATTGGAACAACATTGTGGATAGAGTCAATAACTAAACTAAGTTGACTCCCCATTCCAGTCAATCATATCATATGAGATATAATTCATTACCTAATGCATTGGAGGGGAATATAATTTCAATACCAACCATTATATAAGAATATATATATATATATATATATATATATATTCCAGAAGATCACAAAACATTAATCAAATCATCATAGAATAAAATGATTAAAATAAATGATTTTTGAAAACAACTCAATGTCATATAATCGTCAGTAATATAGATAATGTATGTGTATTTTTTCATAAAAGTGTTCATTATCTCTTCAAATAATAATTATCCAATGTGAACGAATGACAATTAAAGTAATCATACTAAGATTATCATCATCATTATTTATCAAGAATATGTAAGAAATCACAATATCATATCCCAAGTGAAACATAATATTCCACAAAATATATCGACATGGTTGTAAAAATAATTTTAAAGGATAATTCAAAACATTCTTTTAAAATGTGAAAAAATATTCTTTTTTTTATAAAAATTTTATAGAGAATTCGTATTGTAAATGAAATGACCATTTAGAATATTATAAATACAAAATAAATTATGGAATTATTGAATTGAATTAATATTCATGAATACTAGAAATGCAATTAATACCATATATGCAAAAAGTGAATTTTTTTAACACTAGTTAAAAAGTCAAAATACATCATAATTGAAAATTAATATTTAAAATTATTAATTCTAAATAATTAAATAATTTCATATGTAATTAAAAAATTACCATTTTAAACATTCATTCTATAGGTAAAATATTCTAGAAAACCAATTCTTGGGTTATGGACATAGAAGGAATGGTTTTTTTGTCTAAATATGAAATAAAGAATACATTAATTTAAAAATATTTTATAGGTCATTCTAAATACCTAGGAGTGAAAAATGTAATATTTCATTAAATATATTAAAGAAAATATGCAATAAATTTATATTTATTAAAAATATACAAAATAAAAATATTCACATATATATAACAACATATAATACTCTTATAATTTTTATTCATCACTTTAATATTAATTCATTATGAAAATAATTTTTGAGTTCAAAATTGTTCAGTTTCCCGAGAATTTTTTGATTTATTGGTTCCTTTTCAAGAAATTAATTCTTAGCTATAATATATCTAGAATAATTAATATTTGATATATATCATATTTATCTATATATCCACCATAAAAATCATATATATTTTTTAAAACACTATTATAAAACTCCATCGAGATGCTTTTCATTACATTCATATGTGTGATTCTGCCGATTTATAATGGATGTAATAAAATGATGGTATATAATAATTCAAATTTATAAAATCATTACTGTAGAATTTATTTCATATATATATATTTATAAATTAATTAAATTTATCTTTATGACATCTAAGGAAAATTGAAATGAAAAATTAATCACATCACTTTACAGATTTGGTAGTCCACACATTCTCTCGAGCGATGTTATTGGATTAAAATGGATGGTTAAATCAAAGGATAACTAAGTTCATATAACAAATAATATTAATAATTTAATAAATTTTAAATACAATGTTTAAAAACATCATATTAACCATACATGGATGGTAGTGATGCAATCTTAAATACATTTCTTCATTGATATAGTAGTATGTAAGTACGTTCAAGCTATGAATTCATTTTTCATTTTAAGGTAATGAAGAAGAAAAATCGGTATCCCATAATCTTAATAACATTTAATTATATTTATTATACTATTAATTTTTTTAGGATGTATATAATATTATTATATGATGTAGAATAAGAACCAAACATTTGATGAGTTAGTTAAGAATCTTACCACTTATTTGAGATATATCCTTTGGATGGACGTATAATATATCCAAAGATGATCATTTAGTAAGAACAAGAGCTCAATAAAATATTGTATGAATCTATTAAGGTGGTTTTGTAGGTATTGGATGAACGATAGAGAAAATTATTAATCAATAATGGAGAGGAATACGATCCCTTTTCAAAGTGAGGGGGATGATATAGTCATAAGAATAAATAAAATCTTTAATTAATATAACATCACTTTATTATGAAATAAGAGTCAAATAGAATATAAATAAATTTATTAATAACATAAGTTAAAAATACATATAGAAAATTTATAGAAATATGATAATGTGACATTTTTATAATGATTATATAGATTAACATCACTAATAACATGTTTTAAAACTAACTGTAGTAAGAAAATTAGCCTAAGCCCAGTTGGTGAAGAATCCTATTGTGCATCCAATAGACCATAGATCGAATCTGGGTGGAGGCAATGTTTTGGGTTAAAATAAAATTATTGTAACAGACACTATAACGTGTGTTGTAGAAGGAAATGTTATGTACTATAGCATCCATAACTAGTAAACTAATTTGGCCTTTAGGACATTACTTTGGTCTCAGGTCCTTCAAAGCCTTCAGGCCACCCAAGGCCTTTAGGCGATTAAGGATAACTATTAACCACAAGGACATTGGGCCTTCTTAAGGTCTTCGTGTCACCTCAAGGATTTCAGTCCACATGAAACGTAAATGCAACCAATCTTATTTTCAAGAAACAAGACTTTTGACGAGAATCAAAGTAAGAACATTCACCAGAGCAGAGCTATTCTAGCTTTATATAATGAGAGGGTGTTCTATTTCTATCATGATGATGTCTATAAATCTTGGCACATGAAAACTAGCTGACCATCTATGTGAAAGTGGAAAACTGAAAACATAATATATGATAGGGAGTGGCAGTTCCAAGTTTTATATGTAGGATTATTTCATCTAAGTCCTTTGGTTGATGCAAATCATCACTATGACTATGGGCCATGTACGAGTTCCCCATCAACCTATAAAATGGGGATTATCAAAAATAAAATAAAATTTAAATGTAAAAAACTTGTACACTAATTATTATTTATTATTAATAAAATTACTTTTTTCATCTTATATTATTTTTTTATAGTGATTTAAAATATGGAATAAAATTTAAAAGATAAATTTCTAAATATTGAATAAATAAATTTTAATACAACTATGAAAAATTCCACAAATAAATTTTTAGAAAAATTTATTTTTATGTACAAATAATAATTCAGTCATATTGATTTACCATGAAAACCCATTAGATGATTTAAAAAATATTACTTTAATATATAATCAAAATATTTAGTTAATATAATTTTTTAATGTATAATAATTTATATTATAATTAGAAATACACATTGTGAGTGAAATTTAATTTTTAGAAATCTATATCTTTTTTCAGTCAAATGTTTTATTAATTATTTATAAAAGATATAAAAATAATAATTTATTTTGATAACATTAAGAAGATATTTTTTTAATTTTTAGGTAAAATTCAAAACTTTAAATCCAATAACTAGGAGATAATCATCACGTTAAATAATAAAATTATTATAGTATATCATGCTTATTTTAAAATCAGTGTAGAATGTGAAACAATCTGTCAATGAATTCAATTTATAAAATGATAAATATATTATAAAATAACATGTTGTTACATTCTAATACTCATATTATAATTTCACCTTCAAAACACCACTTCATGAATAAAAAACAATGTTTTTATTTATCTCGTCACAACCTCCAGATCCCATATAGATTCCTCAAATTTGTGGTTTTACAAATAAACATTGACTCGTTGAGTGGTATTTTAGGATACCCAAGTATACCATACATAACTATTCAATTATTTTAGTTAAATATTCTTAAAATTCAATAGTAATACACCCATGGTGTATAGAAACATCATAAATGTTGAGGTGAGATGCTGATTAGGGGAAAATATAAGACATGTAAATTTATGATCCCATGTGATTATAAGATAGTAATTAGAGTATTATAACAATATCGAAACGAATGAAATTAATTTCTATTTATTTAATTACTATTAATCAAAAATCATAGAATAATACATTGTCATTAAAAATTATAGATGTAATTAGTATCATAATCATGTTTAATCAATTATGATCCACGAAAATGTATCATAAATAGATGGCATAAGTTTGTGTATGAAACATAAGAATATAAAATCTTTTTCATAGTCAATGATATCTACCAACAATATCATAGTGTTTCGGGATAACTCTCAATTACATCATTTTCTTATTTTTTTAGTCCTATGACTACCACATTGTACAATATCCCTTTCTAGACAAATTTATATATCATTCTTCACCAAATAAATTAGAGGGATATTTAATTATGTTCCCACTGATGAAATAAAAAATTCACTATATATTAATTCAATGAGATACAAAAACTCATCCATTCGACAAAGCTAAACCCATAGATAATATGTGATGATTGTAGAAATTTCATCATCACATTATCATAACATATCTTGAGAAATGATGTGGATAATATTATATAAGAATTCATTATCTTGTCATTTCTTATTTAACTTCTGCAAAGAAAATGGTTTTCATGTAATCATACATTGATAATCCACAACATATTTCAATTAGATAAATTTATTCATTTGTAAGAGTATATATTCAATGAAATATAACAATCCATAAAGGATGTTTTCTAAGATTAAATGATCATTTTAAATAACATCTGAACCATTTTTTGATAACATGTGAAATATATACATTTATACTTTTGAAATTTTATCAAAAAAATTGTAATATTTTGAGAAAATTATTTTCATTGAAAATAGACCAATAATTATATAATTAAAGCTTAATATAAATCACAATTCATAGAGGTGGGAAAATATGTTCATACCTTTTTCATTAAAATATAACATTGTCTTCATACTATTTTAAAAATTAAATATGTAATTTTTTAAAATAAATTTATTTAAATTTATTTTTATCAACCTGTATAGAAAATATAAATTAAAAGTAAAATTTACTTTTTGAATGAATTCACATGAATTTTAATACATTTTTTATTTTCTATAAAATACAAGGACATATAAGAAAATGTTAATCAAACAAACTGAATTTTTTTTCATATTTTCCTTAAAAAAATTCCAATAATTTTACAAAAATAAATAATATTATTTTTCTAATTCAATAAAATTTTAAGATTAATCATATGGGAATAAAATATATGAGTTAAAAATGGGGAAACCTATATAATTTCAATTAATTGAAATTCAACATAGAAAATCCTAAATAGATTTGAGATTCAAATATAAAACCTTAACTAATGTCATGTTAGTATTTTTCATGGTAAAAAATCATGTGTTATAAAAATATATTTGTTAAATTTATATTAAAAAGTCTTAATTAATTAACATAATATAATAACTAATTTCTTAAAAATATCTAATTATCGTTATATTATCTTTTTCGACATTAAGAAAAATATTTGAATAAATGAATGTCTGTTTTCTATCAATGATTTGGCTTGATGGTTCAGGTACAACTATATTTTTAATTGTTTCATAATATATATAATTTTATTTGTCAAATAATTATCATATTTATTATATATATAATTATATTTAATCATTCATATAATTTGGTTATAAAAAATGGATTATATTACTTTGAGGAGGTGATTGTCCATATGTATACAAATTGGTGATTAGACATCTAAATGGATATGTAAAAAGAAATTTATATATGTATATAAATTTCATGATTATTTATAATCTATTAATGATTATTAAATTAATTAAATATAAAAATAATAACTGAAATTAAAAACATAATTTGGAACTTAGACACATCATTTAATTTATGTGGTAGATCATAAATACACTTTGGAGATACTATCATATTCTAAAAAATGGGAATGTAAGAAGGTAAATATGAATCATATAATTAAAAATGAATATTAATTTTATTAATATATTATATATTTATATATTAAATCAATTATAATAACCATGCATTAAATATGTTATTAGGGAATGACTCATATTGTTGTGAAGAGACATCAGAAAATAGGTTTGGACAAGTGATACATTAAATAATCATTTGAAGTAATCTATGTGTAAAATGGTTTTACAATAATAATAATAAAATATATGTTAATTAATAAAACTATATTTGTTAACCAATAAAAATATACTATAATAAAAATTCATTTTATTGCTTGTGTGACATGCAACACTTATCATATAAAGGAAAAAACTACCAGTGACTTTTTATATAAGTTATGATTTAGATAAATTATATCATTCCAATATAATAAATTACATGCAATAATGAGCTTATGTTTTATTAAACTCCTCCTAATTTTTATCTATATCTACACAGAACATTGTAGTCAGCTTTTGTTAAATGAAAAAATGACTTTCATTGATGGCTGAGTTACACGTAGTACTGAGTTTTATCAAATACTTTTGATATTATAATTTATAATGAAAACTGCCTGATAGACATTAAATTGGATGGTATATATTGGTATTAAAATACTATGAAAATATATTATTGAATTCATTGGATTCAAATGAATATAATAACTATATGAATATAAAGGAAATGTTTTTATAAAAATCTATTTTTATGTGTCAAATGAATTTTTTCTTTACTAATTAGTTACTATTAATGTATTATATCAATTAAATATATATAAATATTATTAAATAAAAATATTTTTTCCATTAATTCCATATATTTTATAATCATAAGCAAAGATATAATACAATTTTACAAATAAAAATCTATATTATTTGAAAGGATGTATTACAAAATTTTAATAGAAAACCAAAACTAATTCAAATTTGTTAATACCTCTATAAATTAAATCTCAATAAATAATCTTCATAATTTAATTTGAAATGCCAAATGTTTTTTACAGTGTATATTTGGTATTTTTCCGAGTGATTTTATATTTTAATGAATATTGAAAAAATAGTGACATTAAATTGAAAACTCACTTTTGGTCTAAATAAATTACAGTATTAAATTATATTTCTAATAGTTTATAATTTATAAATAGATAAATTTTATATCATATAATCCAAATTATGTTATTTTTATCACTTTCATAATTATTAATGGTAAAAAATTATAATTTTTGGTCATTTTCACTTTAAAAACATTCATTCCAATCACATATATAGGGTTATTTTAAAATAAAATTTTCAAACATGTATTTATTTTAATTTTAAAAATGGGATTCTATATTTGGAATTATTATTATTTATGATTTCTATTATGGTCAAAAATGTCTTTGAGAAAAAAATATTTGTGATGAAAAATAATAATAACTACAATAATTATGGTGAAAATGATTTTTTATAGGGGTTAAAATTTATTCTTAAGTAGAAAATAACCATGAAACAATTAAAAAACCTATTTTTTAACCATATTTAGACCATATCATCCCTTATATGGAATTTTTTATTATTAGCTGCACATGATGTGAGGGAGACCTCCAAATATGTTTCACCTTTTTATATTTTTATGGTTGGAAATAACGATGAATTTGTTATTGATATATAATATATATTATTATTATAATATTTATATTCTTATTTAATAATTTCAGAACACATTACATTAAGATTTCTATTTTTGGGAATATGATAACATCGTTTGATGATGTATTGACTACTGCATCCTCAATGTGATTTGATTTGTTCATTCCTTATATGAAATGTATTAAGGATGGATTCGATTAACGTATGTGAGATATATTACATAAACATCACTTATGAATTATAACATTTAAATAAATATCATTTACCTTTTATGATTTTAATATGATAAAAAAATGGCAATAATGTTCATGCATATGTTTGGTATACAATTTCCTAAAATGATGTCTTTCATTTCTTATGTAAAAATAATGAGTTATACTCTAAATAAATATATAAAAAGTATAAATATTATTCAAATCACGGTTTATAATCTTGATATGTTTAAATCCTTTTCTAATTATCTTTAAGAAAAATAAAAAGGCAAATCCCAATTGAAAAATAAGGAAATTAACACACGAAATAGTAAAAATAATGAAATATTATCATGAAATGGGTAATAATATATTATTCGAATATCATATATGATGACATTAATATTATTATGGTTCATTAATAGGTTATTTACATGTTTAAAACCATAAAACATTATATTTAAGGGTGTTCCAAAAGACATGAGTGTAATGTAATTGATTTTCATCTAACATTTTTATATTTTTGAGATAAATATCATCTTCACTACTTACTTATTTTGTGTGTTTTAACTTATTACACTTTTGATATATTATATCAGGAATTTTTTAATCTAAATTTTATTTAATGTTTCATTTTATTTTATTGCATTTATGGGGATTACAATTCAAATGTATCTAGTGGTAATGGATTCAATCATAATTTCACATCTTTAAGAAAAATTGTAATGGTATCAATAAAATTTCTTTTATGTTAATGATATAATGATATTTATGAAATCCATTCATTTTATATGGATTATTTAATGATGGAATGTTGTTTAAGAAACCCAATTTATTTCATGAATTATGATATGATTAATAATTATTTATATTGTGGAACACACATATATTATTTTATTATGAGATTTATAAGACATATATCTCTATCCAATGAATTTTGTATGGAAGGATAACCCATGAGGTATACATGTTATGTGTTTACCTGATTTCATGTTCAAAATTCTATGGGCTGACCTCATTTTTATGTTCATTGTTTTATGAGTGGAAATGGTTTCCAAGTCTATATGTTTATGGAAGGGTCTCATTTCATGTCATTAATGATTGAACGTATTAATATTTATATATTTTCACAAATTTACATGATACATTTTATACAAAAATTTCATACCTCGTGTCAACTTTCTAATGATGTGGACTATTTTTTTCATATTTCCTTATGATTTAAGATTACCTTTGATATGAAAGGCATGATCTTATAATGCTATGATCAAATTATAAAACCCTTTATGTTCATTTTTGTGTTCACATATCACCCAATCCTACTCTTACATGGAATTTGATCATACCCTTTAATATGTTTTAAATTATATAGGTTATAAGGAATGGTTTTAATTAAGAGTACAAATTGAGGACTATCATTGAGGGAAACATTGATGATATTTCAATGGACTATAAATTTTTTTCCAAGATATGACATTCACATAACTAATATTGAATTTGGGTGTCTTTTTTATTAATGTATTATATCTTTTGGGAAATTAATGTAATTTCTATGTCTGTCGTGTCAGGGTCATTAGAGTTGATATCGGTGTGACGGTTTAGTCATCCTTTGGATACAAGGATAATAAAAATTTGTGATATCCCTAGAAAAATTTGTGAAGATAAGTCTAGGTATAAACAAAATGAAGATTCTATGTGAAATGATATACTACTTGAATTTTGGTAATGATCACGGTTAACCTAGTACTAATACAAATTTGTTAGAGATTAAAAATAAATCCCCTTGATTATCTTATTTCCCTGGTATAATTTTTGACTCTCAAACTATTCTTTTTTTTTGTTTTATATAATAGATGGAACCCAATGGAACCACATTAATTTTGGATGTGATGGGATATATAATGATTGTCTTCCCTAGAAACCAAATATTATGGTAGCTAGAATACAGAGTATTTTTTATGACTGTTGTTATGTTTCTAAATTACCAAAGGAGGAAACAATTTTCTCTTGATTCCATCATAAGTAAACATCAACCTAATTTTAGTGGAATTACTGATCCCCTAGTTCATGAGAAATGTATATGTAACATTGAAAATATATTTTTCGTTATCCACTATTTAGAACATAAAAAAGTTTTATAGGATACATTTCTACTAGAAGGTAAAGAAAATATATAATGGATCATTTGTCTAGAATAAGTGGTGACAAGATAAAAAAGAATCCATTGATTGGGATGAGTTTAAGAACATATTTTACATTATGTGATTTCCTAATACACTTATTATTAAAATGGATATTGAGGTTACCAATAAATGTCATGGTTAAGATTAGTATAGAAGGATAGAGTTCAAAAGAATCTATGAAAAATTTGGATTAAAGAATAGTATATTTTCATTATTATACTTGTACAGAAGGAGAAATAGAGGAAATTGTTTTAATGGGACTAATAAAGGTTTTTTGGGTTGGAAATTGTTTTTACATTAATTATATGGCCAAAATATGGGAATAAATATAAGGCTCCAAATCTTTCACATTCTGAATGTCATTATTTCAAGTGAAAGGAAAATGGTTATTATGATAACCAATTCCTATATTCAGTTTTTGATGATGGTGATTTACATCAAAGACCACTTTAGGAAAAAGACAATGTAAAATGACTTGAGATCACTATTTCAAATGTATTGTATGAAAAAGGAGTGGTGGATGGATTGAGTGATTATGTAATTCGATTCCTAAATAATGTTTTAAAATCATTGTTATAATATTATGGAATCATAGGCCCACTATGAATTTTCCATATGCATTTCAAAGTATATGTTGAATGGTACTTGTATCCATGATATGTGATTCATATATTTCTTGAAAACACCTGATTAATAGAGGGGTAAGATTTAATTTGTGTATAATTGTGACATAAGAAAAAATAAATTTGATCAATATTATTAATGGCCTTGGGACTAATATTATTACATCAAGGATTGAGTTAGAATTTGTTGATATATGGTATTTGGAAAATAGGTAATTTTTTAAATCATCATGGTTCTATGGTAATTCATGATATTACTCTGTGTTAAGAAAATACATGATGAATAAATTCACATGTTTCAAATGTGACTAACAAGAGATACATTATGATATATGGGGGACAATTGTTTATTTGATTTATTAAACCCATTTCTAATGTATTTTATTTTTAGTTTTTGGAAGGACTCAAATGTTACAATTTATTGGATAGTAAAAGATGAACTCAAAGTGAATTTTGTTTGACAAATTTATTATCTCTCTATAGGTGGAATGTTTCATATTTGATAAATTCTACTAACCGGACTGTTTTGATAGTGATAGATGGAATAATATTTCATTCTATTTATGGGTATCATTAACTTCTAATTGATTAAGGAAGTAAAAATTGACATTCACATTTTGGAATAACAGATGAAATATAAGTTGACCAAGGAATAAAGAAAAGATGAAATTAAACATAATCATGTAACTATTTCTTCTCATTATTTAACTATAGGGAAATGATCTTGAAACAAAAATGTTATCTAAGTACAATCATTTCCAATAAATCATATGTTCCTTTAAATCCTAACATAATTTTTCTTTTTTTATTTTTAGATTTCTACTAATCTATTTCTCTATCACTCTCCATCAAAATAGGATAGTTAGATTTCTCTTCCATATCCATGTTTCCACTTTCCACCTATATTCTTTTATGTGGAGACCTACTGATGAGATACATTAGATAATAGTTGTGTTTTTAACATACCATTTTAAAAGGATGATTGATTCTTTGTTTCTACAACGTGGTTTTCAAGAAATTAAACTTTCATGTATTAATACTTTTAGAACCGAAAAGAATTTCAAGGGTGAAATACATTTGACGGGTTAAAGTGTAACAGCAAAAAAATTTATGAGATATAATTTTGTTATATTTTTTATATCTCATTTTGTATTCAAAACATAGATAAGATTTTACTACACAATACACCTAATTATCTTGAATTTTATACAAAACTATGATTCTCTTGTGTTACAGAAAATTTAATTTTATTTAAAGATTTCAATTTACAGATTACCATGTATAAGCGAATAAAAAAATTATTATGTTATAGTCTTAAGTGAGTTATGAAATTATTATTCAAAAATCTTTATATAATAAATTATTTCATGGAAAATTAGTTATCAATAAAATTGAAACCAATTATAAATAAATGAAAATATTTATTCTCAAAAAACATTTAAATGAAAATATATGAGATAATGAAATAATAAAACCACTCTTGATTGATTTTATTAATTAAATATATATATATATAATATCTAATATTATGTTTTAAATTCATATTATATGATTTCTAGATTTGATATAATAATAAATTTAACTTTTTAAATATAATATTTATTTATTAAAAAATGGAGATTTACCACCATTAGATGGAACACCCAAATTAATTCGATTTTTTTGAAAATTGGATATATTATATTACTAAAAATAAAATTCATCTATATAAGAGATATAATAAAATTTACTTTTGATGATTTTTAGTTATTTTTTTTGATATGTTTAATGTTTATTATGAATAGTAAAAATATAATATAATTTCATTGAAAACTATTTTTTTGTAAAAATAATTTATAATGTTAAATTATATTATTAAATGGTTTTAAAATATAAATAAAACATTTTTTATCATTTAATATATTTTTTATTATATGCATTAATTTTACCATGAATATATATCTAAAATCATTTCAATATTTTTAAATATTTTATCTTTAAAAAAAATTTATTGTTACAACGTTTTAAATTTTTTAATAATAAATGAAAATTCTTTGTTAAAAAATTGATAAACTAGATTAAATATTTGGAAGTAGTGGGACTTAATTATGTAAATATATTTATTTTATTTTTTGGCTTTATGAATAGTAACATCTGTGATTTTTTTAATAATGTTAATAGTTAAATTGGGAAATTAACGGTAAATATAACATTATAAAATGACTATAACACTAGTATTATTATAATTGGAATACTAATTTTAGATAAAATTAATATTTTTTTTCAAAGTGGTACCCTTAGGTAACCACATGGAATAGATTTGGATATTTAATATTTTTTATTTAAAGAAAAGTTAAATATTTCTCAATTAAATTTTAGTAAATATTTCTTGTTAAAAATAATTTTATATAAAAGCTAAATTAAACTATCATTGGTCATTTAAAAACTAATTTTTTTATCATAGTAATTGATTTTAATTTTGTTTGTAAATAAATAATTACTTTAAAGGATTATACATTGATGATGGATGAATTATTTAATTAATTAAAAATCTGTAAAATATATTTTATTATAATGATAATTACCATTAAAAGAACAATAATATTGAATAATTATTATTATTTGGTTATATATTGGCCAAAATCATCTATGTTTTGAGTAATCAACAATTTAAATCCATTTAGAAATGATTATGACACTTGAAATATTTTATTTAATGTGGTTTTAAAGTTGTCACAATCATGTTTCACTAAATAAATCATTTGTACTGTTTGATTTTATAGTATATATATTTAATTTTTTTAATATTATTACATATAGAAGATAAATTATCTTCATTTTTTTAATTAAAAAATTTTACCCAACAAATATGTTTATTAAATAATTTATCAATAATGGTGTAGAAATTATTTTATTAAATGTAATATCAAATTTAGGTTATTAAATGAATTAAAATAAATATAATTTTGGATGATTTATATATTCAATGAATTTTATAGAATACCTTGACCCCCTAGGGATAAAATAAAATAATTTATTAATGGTTAACATATTATCTTGATATTTTTAAAAATCCAATAAATGATTAGTTACAAAATTGATACTATTAATATTTTTTCAAAATAATTTATTATTAAAATAAATAAAAATAATAAAACATTTTAAAAAATATATAATATTTTTGATATAGTGGAAAATATTCTAAAGTATTATTTTATTATATAATTTAAATTTAATAGGTGAATATTTCACCCTTTTACTGTAGAAATATTTGTTACCTTACCTAATAATTAAATAGAATAACTTTGTATTAATAAAATAGATAATGTTTAAGTTGAGATAATAACTTGTCTGAAATTTATTGATTGATGAGATGAAAACCTCATCTCATTTATTCTTAGACAATTTGACAATTATTATGTTTTTATTTTGTTTAGAAATTTATTTTAAATTACTAGTTTTCCTGATTCTAAAGGTTCCCCTCATCTCAATTAATAACGAGATCATCCTCCATCATTTATTCGTATCACATTCATCATTATATATCAACCCTCCCGTAACCATTTCCCTATAAAACTTATGTAGTCACAATCTATCAGTTTTTGTCTTTTCAAAAGACCAACTCCAGTGCCTTGAAAGGAGATATATGGGGAGCTCACGGAAGAAAAGGAAATCTCTTTTGCACACTCTCTCAAGGTGATTTATTCTTCTATGTACTTTTTCATTTTTTTCCATTATAAATGAATAACCTCAGTATCACAAATATACTGATATATTATAATGTTTATGGAGAAACCATATTACACCTTGAATTTATCCTATAAAAAAATCACCATGCTTGTGTACATATGACTTAACATCTTCATGTCATGGTGTAATCAATTTTCTATACATCATTACATGGATGGAAATAATGATGGAAATAATAACTATATATTATTAATATAATATAATATTTATTTTTTGTAGTATATGTACAACCCTCTCCTATACCATTTCACAATTATAGGAATGATATTGTCGCTCATGCGTACGTACGACAAACTATCTCCAGAAGCAACGAGATTCATTCTACATGATATCTTTTAATGAATGAATTATATAAATGTATATAATGAGAAAATAATATATATATAATATATGAATATAATTATTTAAAATATATACCTATATCCTATTAATAATATTCAAATCATATTCGACAACATACAAATTAAATAATAAAATAGTTTACACATAAAAGATGAATAATAATGAAATAATATAAAACAAGTGTTAATATGATCATATATGTTATCATAATTGTGAATATATTTTTGGAATAAGTTAATAAAATTATTTAATCCATTTGATAACATATTATAACATATTTAATAGAACCCAGACATAAGGTAAGGGATAATTTCATAGTCTCATTATTATCCAATATTGTTTATATGATTGTACTTTAAGGGGTTTATTTCTAATTTCCATGTTTAATAAATATTTTTTTCATAAAATGTTTTAATATTAAAATAATTATTTCTAAAGAAAATTTTACAAATTTTTTTTACTACACGGTTTGAAAATAATATTTCTATTGTTTTTCAAATGAGGAACATTTGGACTTTTCCAGCACAAGTATGAGAGTAATTTTTTTTTAAATTATATGGCATTAATTTATATTTATGTTTTCATAATGAAATATTTCAATGAACCATACATTTCCTGTTTTGATGGTAATATTAAGAAAATTTCATTTAACATTGTGGGGAATTTTATGAAAAGAAAATGTTTTTGTAGAAGAAAGGATATTTACCTCAGAATTATATTTCAAATGTTTTATCAAAATTATTTCCAATATAATTTGATTTACTTTTAGAAGAATATGTTTCAATTATATTATCAATATTATTAATATAGTTTATTATTTTTATTATGGAAATATATTTATGAAATCCATACACATTCTAGTGATTATTTTATAATGGAATAATATATAAGAACCCTATTTCATTTCATTGAATCTGAAATGATGAATGATTTATATTTGTGTGGAACCCATATTTATGATGTTTTTTTGAGATTGGTGTGACCTATATAACACTCATATTCACTAGGTAAGATTTGATAACTCATGAGGTATATATAATTGACCCGATCCATATTTCATGGTCCTAATTCTATGTATGGACTTGGTTTTCCTATCATTAATTTTATGAGTTGAAATGTTTCCTTATCTATATGATTATGAAAGGGACTAAATTCAAGTAATTAATAAGTGAACCTTTTACTATTTATATATGTTACCAAGGTAAAATGTTGTTGTGTATTCCACAATTTCATATCGTTTGTCAATTTTATGCTCTTAGCTATTTTTTTATTTACTTAAGATTCAATTTTCCTTTGATATGTAGGGAATGATATTCATGTTTTAGGATCAAATTATCATACACTTTATGATCATTATTATGTTTTCATGTAACCATTTATTACACTTACATAGAATATGATCTCAACCTTTCATATCTTTTCTTTTCCTAAGGTAAAAAATGTTTTAGTTAGTAGTACAAAAAAGGGAAATATCATTGTGGGTAATATTGATCATATTTCTGTAGAATAGAAATTTGTGTTCCTTGATTCCAAAGGAAAACATATAATTTTTATGATGTGTGTACTCTTTAATAAATTATTACATATTCTAAAAAATTAATTTATTGACTATGTATGTCAAGATGGGGTCGTTAGAAGCCTAATTTTAATGTTGTATAATAATTAAATGTAATTTAATAATGGGTAAAAATTGGAAATAAATTAGAATAATTATATGAATTTAATTAGGAAAAAATATTCATAATGATTCATTATAATTTTTTTAATCTATATATTATCATATAAAGGATATTTAAAATCAAGAGTTCGAAATTTTGAAGTTTTCCTTTATTTAAAATATTTTTATAGGTCATAATAAAAGCTAATTATCATCCAATGGTCACATATTAGACCATTGAATTATTTAAGATAAAATATAATCATGAAATTAAATATTTTTTGGTGTTTGAATGAGTTTAAACCCCTATTAAATTTTTCTTATCAGAGGTCAACAATGTATTCCCCTTTATCGTGGTGATAATTGTTTTAGTGTTCATTATGAAAAAAATGAGGTTTGTTTTTTTAAATAGTATTATTTATGATGATTTTAAATATGTAATTTTTTAAATAATTTCGAATTAATTAATTAGAGTAATTTTATTTAAAATTAAACCCATATAATGCGAGGAATAATTGTTTCCAAGGAATCATGTATTCCTAAATATATATATATATATTTATATAAAAATACAACATAACATTTTGGAAAATTATAGTAATTATATTATTAATAATATAAATAAACTATTATTACATTGAATATATTTTTGATCCAAATATAACTTTAAAAATAATTTTAAAAATTTATGTTTTTAAAGGAAATAAATTCTTTTCGCAACTATATAGAAAAAAAATTTCTATAAAATTATCAAAACAAGAATAGGATATCTTTGAAAATATGATTTAAATTTTTTTATCAATTTATTAAATAAATTTATTAAATGAGGAATAATTTAATTATAATATTTAATACCAAAAATCAATATAAAACATTTTTATGGGAAAATATTTCTAAATATTAATAATGAAATTAATAAAAATTTAGTTCTTCTTTCATAATATATAATCAATATATATGTGTTGGTTATCACCATTATATATATTATTAAAAATAATATAATAAAATTCATTCCCACCAATTCAATGGTTGTGATTTTTTAGTCACATTAAAATTACAATATTATTATTGTATATTACAATTCACATAAAATAAGTTTCTTTTTTATCGAGAAATATACAAAACAATTAAAATTTATTGATATAGAATTATATTATAACAAATAAAATTGTTAAAATTCATCATGATATATAATAAACCGTTCTAATTTTATATTAGGCATGACTAAAAGTAACACATTGAATGGTCAGTTAACATTCAACGTGACAAAATATACATCTCTATATATATGAATCCAACATGAATGAATAATAATATTGAGATTGAATTTTTTATAAGAGGATTCATTATTTATTCCAAAACACCATCATGGAAATATAATAATACACACAGAAATGACCGTCTAATATATAACATTATATAGACTTCCAAATCATTATTATGGTTTCTCAACACATAGGTGTTGTCATAAACTCACTAAATATCAACATTATCCTACCACATATCTACATGATAATATGATAAATCCCTCACCTTAAAATCCATAATGGGTAAATACTATGTATTAATCTAGATTGAATAATGGATACATTTCCTAATAATATTACTAATATTAACTATAATTAATATATTAAAAATAATTAACAAAACCAAATAAATTTTTATAAGGTCAATAACTTCCTTATCTATGTATAAAACATTATATAATTATTACAATATTTTTTTATAAAAATTTTATAAATATTTTTCACCGAAATATTATGTAACTACTAAAAATATTTAATCACCAAAACATCATCAACACTTTTTAGAGAATATTTAATTCAAATTTAATTTTTTGGTTTTTCTATGGGAAATAGATACAATTTCATTGTTGTAGGGTTTCTATGTTTTCAAAATGTATTAATGCTTTGTTATTAATTTTTAATTTCACACAAATTTATTATTCAGAATCTAATGGAGTTCATTTGTGGAACTACAAACTCATATATGTTCCTACATCAATTTTACGAACCTTTATTCTAATGTAATGTGACAGTAATTCATTTTTTCCCAGAATATTCAAGGAATCACATTGGTAGAATTTATGGGAGTTCGTGCTCATCACACCCTATTTGGGAGAATTTTTCTTACTATGGGAACCTCAAATAGATTTTTTCCATATTTATGAAGACGTTATAAAACCAAATATAAGACTGGACTCTTATTCATATATAATTAATAAAATATAAAGGTATTTGGATCCATCAACATGTATTTAGGGTTCTCCAACAATAATACAATATTTATATACATTAGTAACACTATTGAGGGATCCATCTGTATGTGTAAGATATTCTCCACCTTATATATATATTTATTTATTCATTCTTTATTTTAATGGACCATGGGTTAATGTACTATAATTTTGTACCCTAGATATTATTTCCAACAAGGGGTTGTTAGTGTTTTGATTTCATGACTATGACATTGATAAGGGCTTCATATATTCCATGGTGAATGTAAAAATACAAACATAGTTTAGTTCCTATTAATGATAAAAATTTTTCCTATTAGGTTCATGTGAAAATGATCATACCATGAATCTTAAAAACATGTGGAAAGGAAATATTGGTGAAAGGTTCTAATAAAACATTGGTTCCAAACTTAGAAATGGGATAACATCATTGTTTAACCACATGGGGAACAAAAATTCAGGGGGATTTATTGATATGAAATGAAATATAGACCTCTAAAGACATCACCCACAGAAAATATTGGTCGATGATCCTGAGGTTACTAGTACTAGAAGAAACATGTTTTTCTAAGTAGGGATTTGTCTTACTAAGAATACTGTCCAAAGAGGGGGTGGTGGGGTGATGGTTTTGGGTTTAACCTCTTTACAATATTCCTATTTATCTCATTATAATTTAAATAAATTCCTATATAATATGATACTTTTGGTCCTTACACCAACATGGATACCTGATGGTTTCGTTATTTGGAATATATCCCTAAAATTATCTATATGAATTGGAATATAAACCTTATATTGAATGTTAACACAATATTGGGATTACACATAGTTACATGCCTAGGATAATGTTTTTATTGGGTTAGTTTCATGCAACCACTTTTCTCTAATACCATGTGAGAGATGTATAGTGTATGAATTAGTTATCACATAAGATCACTATTTCATGCTATAATTTTTTTAGGGACTCATTTGTGAATAAAAATACAATGATATATTTTATTTTACTTCCACTAGCCGTTGAGGGTGGGGATATAGAAAGCAGGTGAAAAAAAGAGCCTAAAAATTCGGGTGGCTTTCATAGTGATGGATTCCCATTTAACACCAAATCCAATTGTGAATGAAATAAAGAAATAAATATGTACCTAGGGATAAAGACATGATTTTTCCATTATTTTCTTCTTAAATGTTTCTATCCCCACCCCATATCTTACATTTATATTAAATTGGAATATACCACATGGTTAACATCATAATTCAGGAATCATGAAGGGATTATTACTTATTCCAAAACCGTATACACCATCCCTTATGATTGGATCCTCATTACAATGAGAATTCTGGAATCCATGAATTCCAAGGAAATTAAAAATTTAGGAGGATAAATGTGTGACATTCTTTACCTTTGTAATGCATGATCATAAGAGGGAAATATTTATCTATCTCATATATGGTCTATATAGATCTGGTAACTTTGGGGGTGGTATAACTGATTCCAATTCCAGGATGTAGTGTGGGTTAGAAGAAGCAATTTTTAGTCTTCATGAAGATAAAAGTAAGAGTTCATCACTTTACAACAGGGGTACAACACGATAAGAATGGTTAGGTACCCTAATGGTACCCTATTACACATATATTTCTCACTATGTAGGTTGGGGAACCATGATGGGGGATCTTCAAAAAATTTGATTACATCAAGATAGATTTCCTTCATGAGTGAATGGGACCCCCTCTATGGATGACTAAGGTAAAAAATCTTCTCGAAAATCATATATTTTTTTATTGGAAGGTGATCTTATCCATGGATCAATTTTATAGGTTATCCAAAACCTATAAGGTATGGGGTAATTGAATTACCTATAAAATTCCCCATTCTAGCTCTATATTGGTATTATCTTTTCTACCTATTTCATAAATGTGTGTTTACATTTATGAAAATTATGGTTTATTATACAGAAATAGAATATCCATTTTCTTGACATGGTTTTTCATCCTCACAAAAATAATAATAATGTCCAGTTAAAAATAAAAATCTCAAATTCTTCATCATGTAATGAAAATGAAAATTAATTTATAGTATGTTTGAAAATGAATCCTTTACAAGAATACAAAAAAAATAATTTTTCGACCAAATAATAAACACCTCACAAAGGAAATGATTTCATTTTAGGGGTATTCAATTTAAAAACTTTTCATGCATAATGAGGTGTTATGTGGAATGAGGTGGATAATTTTTTATCCCTCATACATTTTCAATTAAATCTCAATGAAATGTTTTCCTGGTTATATTATAGATTTCAATTATTCATATTTGTTTTATTATATTCCCTATAAAATTTTCTTTAACCCAAAAAATTCCCCAATAACATGGTTTCTAATAAAAAAGAAGAAGAAGAAATTCCAAGGAAGTAGTCATACATATTTAATACATTGTGTTGTCTATGTAGACATGGCGTAGGAACCATCTGTATAAATATGTATCAGAATAATATATTTCTTCATGTAGTGACAATAGGTGATTTTTGGCTCATTTTAAACAAGATTCCCATAGCCCATCCCATTTAGATATTTACAATGTGGTCATCAATAAATTCATACAAAAAAAATTTATTACATGAATAGTTATATCCACAGACTAAATAAATGAAACTATGGTTGACTTGTTTCTTCATAGAAATAAGAAAATCTCCATAATGATATAATCCATTATGTAGTCCCCATAGAGTTCTACATAGGTTTTTTGAGTCACTATGCACAACTTCATAAATTGTGGAATATCATTTAATCCAATAGTATTTATATATTTAAATAGAAAAAAATTAACCATACATAGACTGTTTCAATTTATAATTAAATGTGAAAATATATGATTTTGTGCATTTATGATGGTGAAAGATGGGACGTTATACCACCTCATCTATATTTGGAAGAGATCATGGGCAGTAAACTAAGAAAATACTCTATATCAAATAGGATACCGATTTATGGATATAGACTACAGTCCAAAATCTTTATCCAATACCGAGTCAAATGAATCACCCCATGTCTTGGATAAAAAGATAACATAATATTTCTAGATCGAATAACATAATGATGAGGTCACACATTTTAGAATTATTTGTAATAGGGGTTTATTTTTGGTTTTTTACCTTTTTCATTGGATGATGTTGTATGAGTTGCAGAATATAATACCAATTTCTATCAATCTGTTATGAGTAATGAGATGGATGAGATTATTGAATTATTATTAAAATTTGACACTCAAAATGGTGTTTCATCCATTATAGACAATTGATGAAAATCATAGACCTATTCTTTCCAAAATAAATCTATTATACGACATCTTCATAAAAGGTGGATCACAAATATGAACACATTCAATTTCGTGAACTGGGAGGTTGGTATAAGACATCAGGATGTTCATATGATTATGGGAGTGCCAATAATGAGGGGTATGTCTGATTATTTCCTATTTTATCCATTATTGGGGGAAGAAGAAGAGATCAACCCCACCTCAACCCCTACTTATGATGTATCTTCATTATATAAAACCAAATCATAGAGTCCAACATAAATAGTAATACTGGGGTTCTTTTTTATGATGGATTCATGGTTTTTCAATGTGAAATGGTCTTGAACCCCACTTAAATAGGTCAAGGTGTTTATTTAGAAAAAAATGTAAGGCACACTAGTTCTGGTTGGCCAATTCTCAAGTCTGTTTATTTAAATCAATTTGACTAGAAATTCAACCATGTGGTTCGTCAATTGGTTCACTATGCTTAATTATTAGAAATGATCCTATGCGGACAGATAATACTAATTCATGAATCCTTTACCATATTTAGAGTTAAAATATTTTTAATGGTAGTCCAGTTAATGAATAAGAGACTCGTTAACCTGTATTTTGCAATATTGAAAATGATTCATCAAATATTGGAATTAATAATTAGTGTAAATCCCTCCCACATACTCATTATAACATTCAATTTTATCAGGTGTTAGATAAAAAATCATATGGATCCCCCTTATATTATCAATGACCAATATGTTCTAGATGCACAATTCCGGACCTACATTCTATGTATAATAATATTGATACCATTGACTATGGTATAATGTGTGTTAATGTTCAAGATCAAATTTTATGATTGTTTTGTTTACACTTCATTCCAGTATCTGACATGTTACTTGGTAAGTGATTTATTTTGGGATCACATAATGTTTCAGTTTATCATTAGATTGAGAGAAGTAATTCTGATTATAAGATCCAATAAACAACTCACATCAAGGGGTATTCACCTTGAAAATTGGGGAACTAATTTAATTATATCAAAAATATGTTTCCTACATCCATCAACAGTGTAACTAAAAAGAACAAATTGATAGATTCCCATCAGATTTAGATTATGTGTACATAGGATAATATTGGGATGATATTTTATCTCCCACTCATTAATGTAAAACATCAACATAGGATGTACTATGATAGATCTTGGATCCGTTCAAACCATAATAGTGTGATGGAGAATTCATTTTCCATTATTAGGGGTTATATTTTTTCTAAAAATTAATTCAAATAAAGGAGTATGACTGAGGATGTTTTTCCTAGGAAGGTGGTGTAAAAAATTAAACCCATGATTTATGAAATTCAATAATAGAGGTTAATGTTCTGGGGTTTCACTCCTTGAAATATTTGTTTTTTACCAGCACACTATTTTAATAAACATTCTCCCAAAATAAATGATCCCTATAGAGGTTTAATATCTTATTTTATGGACGAATTGGGATACATGGAAAAATTCAATTTCAAATAATGGAATACTGGTTTCTCTTTAGAAAAAAAGATATCATTTATATTGGCTGTTGATGGATATCTGAACAACAAAATATTTCAATTTCGATTCATCGCATGATGGTTGATGATATTATCAAGGATATCAATTTATATATTCAATTTCATCATATTTAGTTAATATTTTCAAGAAGATTACATGATATTTTATTAACATATGAAATTGAGAGAGGTTAATAAGTTTACATTTTTAGTCTATCATAGGAAACTGAGGTGAAAGATTCAATAATTTCAACCTTACAAGGTAATGTGATACCTTCATCACAATTGCATCCCTAAAAGAACCCACTAATATGAATGATATGTCACCACAGATTTTGATAATGTGAGTGATGATACATGACCATACCCTATGTTCATGGTGGGTCTAATCAACATTATCCTTCCACATCATAAAAATATTTCATAAGTCTTGGACATTGTTTTACATCTGGATGAAGAACACATCAATCAAGGTCATATAGGGTGAAAATAATCATGATGAAATTAATTTAATTTTGTTTTATATTATAACTAATCTTATTCATATTTTATTTAGAGAATATTAGGAGTCCTGTGCGTATATTGATGAGATTTATGAATTCATAGATTAATTCATATGTATGATTGACTATTCAGACAAAATACATGAAATTATGTTGATGAGGGAAGATGAATCAAATTCTAAAGAAGGGGTATAGAGTTTCATTATCGAAATTTTATCATTCAATATTTTATAACATGTAATAATAATTTTATATAGTATACTGGAGGTGATAGATCACCCATTATATTTTCAGAATATACCAAAGAGAGAAACCATTTTGGTGAGGATGGTCATACTAGTGAAAGGGTCATGGAAGAAGGTTCTCTTTGGGAAATAGAGAACATATGGGAAATAATTAAATATATATCAAGAAATATTGTAATCCCACCACCTTCTATTCTATTCTCCACGATTCTATCCCCTTGGGAAACCATTAAACACATATAAGCATGGAATCATGAAATACTCAACCAATAATGAAAAATTGGTCACCATATTCTTCCCCCAACTAATTTCCATGTTATATGATTCATTGAATTAATTATTTTACGTTTCAATTGTTTTAATTGTATATGAATTTTATGATGTAAAAATTATCCAAGAGAATGAATCCACTTTGTATTTAGAAACATATGAAGTACCAATTTTTGTTTTGGAGAGGCCCTGCTCAGATGGGGATCCAAGGTCAAATATGGACATCATGTAGATTTCAATTGTCATGATGTATTTTACTCTATATTAAATGGACTCTAATCCATTAAAAGTGATGTACCATAGGGTTGTCACAACATTGGTACACTCGTACCAAATTCCACTAAAAGGAAAAATTGTGGAGGAATCAACAACACCGGTGCAAGGATGGTTGGAGCAACAGTATCTCACCAAGGTAATTGTCTCAATTTCTATGGGGTCAAAGTATTTGTGTGACCTTTTAGAGGATAATTATTTTTACTAACATGACCATATAATTTAAACTTCACTAACTGGAGTTATGTTACTTAATATTATTGAAAGATATCTCTTTATGTTTTGATTATTTCTGACTTTTTTTGTACCTTTTAATATTGATAAATTCATAAATCAAGATTTTATTCTATGATAAATACCCATGTTAGATAAAAAATAATTTAATTCAATAATGAGGTGATATCCATTATAGAGGATAGATCCTAAGTGGGTTATGAAGAGTCTCCAAACTCAATAGCAATATCTTATCTTTTTTTACCAGGAAATGTTTACTTTGAAAATTTTATTTAGTTAAATATATGTAAATATATAAAATTATTGATACTATACATATCCAATTAGTTTATTTTCAATTTAAATTAACTATTTTAAATCCTAATTATTCAATAAAATTAGTGGATTGACATTCTACCATCAGGCCTCTTCCTAAATTTATCATTCCTTAAGAAAGTAACACATAGAAATATTAATAATCTCTAGAATGATTTCACATAATTCAATAAAACATATGGGGTACATATAGAAACAATGTTAATATATCCTTTGAAAATTTTAACGAAATAATTTCTTAGTTTGCAGTATGTTTCCTCATTTCTTGATTATGGGGGGGGGGGGTGGGCATGACAACCATGATGTACTTTCCAATATGAAATAGGTTGTCATTGTTTGAGAGTATGAGTGTATACTTCAATCCCAACCTATAATTATAAATTTGACCATTTTTTTAATACTATGAATATAATAATCTATAAGAACTCTAAATAATATGGGTTTGATGAAATAAACCAATGAAAATTTATAAAAATATAGAAAATTAATGGAAGGTCTCTTCTATGATTCACATATAGTTCATATGATTTGGATCAGGTCAAAAAAATCGATCATATTGAAATTATGATTGATAAGTTGAAAAAATGGTTGAAAATTGATTTTAAGGAAGGGATATATTCTACTATGATGGAAAAATAATTTTAGTACAATTAAGAATTGTATATTATAATGTTTTTAATGTTGTGGAGGGAAATGAAATATTTTTATCCATGACCTATATAATTATATGAATATTATAATGAAATATTGAAACTATTATGATTTATTTTTCTATATAGACTCCAAATGGTGTTTTTTCTCATTTGTAGTCACTTGATTAATAGATGAAAATTTATTTTTTCCCATTATTTTTCATTCATCAATTGGTTATCATGATATCCTATTAAAATTTAATATTTTTAAAAGAGATATCATGATATTATAGATCATATGACTACTAAATAACAATCATAGTCATGATAAAAAATAATAATGTTGAAATTATTTGTCCATTTCTTCATCAATTATAGACCATAGACATGAATTTGTATATCCTTTATCATAACACTAGAGTTTCCCTAATTGAAAAAATTGTCTTGTTTCATGATTTTTATTTTCTAGTTTATTTTGAATATATAGAATTAAATTTCAAGAATGGATACATGATTTTCTATGGAATTTTTATAAAATGAGGTGAAAAATAAGCATAGAAGGACATTTTTTGGGACCATTGAGTGGACCCTAAATGCTTTGTATGTTTCTTGTTTCTTTATGATTCAAGCATGTGATCTATAAATGGGAGTTATATGATCTTATTTGTCATAACCAAGAAGGATTTATTTGAATCATATTTCCATTATATATAATGTGTGATTTCTGAATGGGGTATATTCAAGAAAAAAATGAAACATTTTTATTAGCATTGATCAGATTTGGGAAATTACATATATATATCAAACTGATATGTAGGAAAGGGGGAATTTCATGTTATGCCGACGTTCATAAATGATGAAACCCATGTTTGGTATTTTTTTTGATTAGGGGTCATTTTCAGGAGAGGTATATAATATTGTTTCTATATTTATGTGCCAACTATAAAGGAATAAATTTCACTGTGTATCTTGTAATGGTGGGAATCATACCACACATTGTTCTATGGGTAATTTACCCCACACTAACCATGCTTCTATATGAGGAGATGTCATTTTTATCATATTTTGTGGACTATGATATAGGATTTGAGAGACATAATGTATCAAATTATGGTGGGACTAATTCCACAAATAGTCCTAAAAGAAATATACCCACAGTAATTAATTTATTATTCACATAATGAAATTTTTAAGGGTTTACGAGTTTAATGGAAACACAAGAAGGATTCAACAATATTGAACTATCACATGCACACATGGTAGTAGGGGAAAACATTTACCTCAATATTTTTCATAGTGTTAATAATATAGGTTTCTCTATGTATCTCATCCAAGAGAGAATCATTACATACATATTTTTTTGATAGAGGTGTTGTAACAAATAAGTAACATGAATGATGATCCTCTATGGAGAGGATCAGCACATGAAATAATGTTACTCCATATGAGAGAGATGTTATCTAAGTATTTTAAAGTATTATGATGATTACATTTGAAAAAAATGTGTGAAAAGAGAGAATAAGATGTTTCATCAGAAAATCATTTCCCAAACAATCTATGAATAGTTTAAAGGTGTTTTTTAAGGACTAGATGGTGATTTAATTCATCAGACCCATGTGGTCATCTCTGAAAAAGGATTCCTAATCACACCCAATGTAACGAACCAAAAATTCATTAAAGGAAATTAATCATGATATAAATAATATCTTAATATGGTTATATAAAATGTGTACTTCATAGGTTTTATGTTTCTGAATTTTAAAATACCGTTATGAATTGGGACAGTTTCTATCATATCCATTGAATAGTGATCACATGATTTGTCTAAATATAAGGCATTAACAAATCCATTTTACTCAGAAAAAGGAAGTGATGACCTCATCCAATAGACATTCCCCGTATGAATTCAATTTGTTGGAGCTTATAATGAAGGTGTCATCACTGGGCTTCGCTTTTGACCAAGCCTATGCCGAGCTTGAACACATTAAGCTTGAGTGGAACCGAATATGGGTGAAGTGGAAGTTAATAGATATTACCACACGATCAATGTTATCCGAGCCACCCCAAGAGTCTATCACCATCTCAAACCTTACTCTTCAGTCTTATGTGGGTATAATAAGGGGTTATGTAACAAGACCATAACAATATGATTATGTGCATTATTTTTTATATAATAATGAATAAACATTTATCTTATTATTATCACTGTGTAAATAGTTTTTAAAGTGAAAATATTATTTTTAATTAATATTCAACCTAGAAATATATTTTTTATGAATTAAATAGATAATATTTTAACAAAATATTATTATTATTAAACTAATTTTTATTTAATTTAAATAATCTTATAATATATTAAATGCAATTGTTATTTTTATTAAGGTTTGAAAGCCCTTTTTGTAAAAACCCATGAATTTTCAATAAATTTCAGTTTTTATTTCTAATGAAAAAACATTCACATGTTTAGAAATTTATTTAGATAAAATGAATTTTATTTGTGGAATTTGGGCATCATAATTATCCATCGGTAATTTTTACATAATTTTCTAAGAGTCAAATTTTTTGGTAAAAATTAAAAATAGTTTAAATATATAATGTGTTTTAGGGAATCATAATGACCCAATAGTGATATGATAAAATACTATAATTGAAATTTTTATCCAATATATGTTTTAACATTAAAATAACGTGTTTTTAGGTTTGTTTTATTTTAGAAAACATCAGTGTACCCTCAATGAGTTATAAAACATTTTCACTTTTTAAATGAATTGCCTTGAAAGTGTGACTCGCCTCCACATATGCAACCCTATTATTTTAATAATACCATCCATTGGCCTTATAAAATATTTTTTTCCACTCCTCTTTGGATTATACAATGGGAAAAACATTGTGCCAATTTTTGGTTTTGTTTAGTTTAACGTGAGGTGTCCCAAACCAAAATAATAAAGAATTCCCTCTCATGACCTATATAAACCCACCCAAGAACCCACTTCCTCTTCACTCAAAGACTTTGTAGTTCAACCAACCCCTATCCTCACCTCTATAGAATCATCCCAAGGTGCCTCAATCACCCAATAATCCTCTCTCAAGCCTCTCCCAAGCTTTTGGGATCACACTTCCAAGTAAGGGATTCATACCTTTCTCTTTTAATCCATGTTTCTTAATATTGCCATGCCCTTTTATTTTCCAATTAAAATGTTGGGGTATGTTTTATCACCTTTCCCATACATCCCTCTTTATTTTTGGATAATGGGAGACCCCTTTATCTCTCATTAATTCCTCCAATGTACAGACTACCATGCCGAAATGCTGTGAGGGATTTCTCTCTCCTCATTTACATTCTAGTAATTATTTTGTATTATGCATCTAAAATTCCGTTATGTTTTGATGGGAAAGAAACCTATATGACCCCATTACATACCATTTTATGTAAATATGATGAGACACCCCTTTATCTCTCATAAAACTTTTTTATGAGTTCATATCTCACGTCATTATGTTACCGAAATTGCACTATGTTTTTCCTAGCCAATGTCACTGTGTATTGAATACAATGACCATTTCTCTATCAAGGGTATCCAACATAATGCAAATTTACTTATGTTTTTATAAATAATCATGTATTCATTCCACATTACTTTATCATATAATAAATGATGATGATTTATTCAATGTTGTATGATCTATGTGGAACACTTATGAATTAAATTAAATGATTAAAAAGGGTTTTCCCTGATAGCACTCAAATGCATTGGTCAAAGTATAGTATCATGATACATCATGTGAAATGGGTGTTGACTCTTTTTAATTGATGTGAAATGTGGATTTACTCATGATACATGTGAAATGATGGTTTACTCTTGCACCTTGTCCAATGAGCCCTGGCTCATGCTATGTCCATGTTAAATGTTGATGCCACAATTCCATGTTATTATTATCACGATTTATCATGATTTTATGTCAATGTTCCTCTTTTGATACATTGATATAAATATTTTCTAACATTTACTGTATTCATTATGTTATTAAATGTTTATTCCCTTACTGGGCTTTATAGACCACACTTTTCTTACACATATCCTTAGGTTATCCTTTGCAAAGCTATGTATGATGGAATGTAGTGGTAATGTTAAGGTTGTTTATAATAAAGATGTGGTATTCCATTTTTATGTTTTTATATAATGTTACTAAGCCCAAATACAATAGACCATTCAATCTTACATGTTGTATCAAGTGTATATTTTTTTGTAAAAAATCATAATTATGTTTGTAATAAAAGCATGGTTGTTATAGTTGGTACCAAAGGATAGGTTTAGTTATTTTGGGGATTAAGATTAGAAAAACCTAGTGAATAAATAGAGTCAAGAATAAATATAATAAAAACATACCTATATATTGGTGAGTATTGAGTTAGTGGTTTATCAATAAAATACATCACTATCTGGATACGAGCAGGTAGAGGTGTCTCTGGTACAGATGTATCCTCAGGGTAAAACCCAAAAACAACAGTTTTAACTAGACTTGAATGGGAACCAGTACATACCAATAGGCCCTGATACACTCATGGTTACGAAACCTTCGAGGGATATACCATGGTCAATTCATTATCTTATTACAATTGACAATTAAGGTTAAAAAATCCCATAACAATTTATGTTACGAAATATATCAAGGAAAACCCAGATTTAAACCTAAAGGGTCACAAGTTAGGATATACATCTCATTTACAACAATATCATTTTATGCTGAATGTTTAATTTTTATTCTCTATAGCTAATTATTCAAACCCCCTAATTGTATCTCTTTTTTCATAGTTAATTGAAGGAGGAAGATCACGAACAACTCATCCCTCTCTTCCTGAAGAACTACATGGAAATATCATCCTGAAGTCATTCTTAAATGACATTGAAACATTTTCAAATATCCATGTTAACTGCAAAGGATATTATGAAGCATCCAATACATATAAAATTTCAAGATTCATTCAAGGATCAAGTATAATCTATTAGGGAATATTGCGCTCTCAATATTCTTACCGTGCCATGCATGGTAAGTACCATCATGGTCTTTTCAAATGCATCTCTTTGTTTGAATATTATGAAGCACTAAATGATTTTCTTGACTTTATAAAATATGGAGACCTCTGAGCAGCCTATATGTATCAAATTATACATTTTTTCTCCGGGTAAACACAGAAACTGATTTACCAATGAACTATTTTGAAATATTTGAAAATAAATCAACAAGACATTTTAATAAAAAACTACTTCAATAAGATATTTCAAAATTGTATACAACAAATACATATTTAATTACTTTTTGATGCTTCCATCGATATAAACCAAGATGAATGAGGTGTTTTTGGGAAATAGAAGTAGATGATTTTTAAAATATCTTGAGGTACCATTATAAATCACTAACCCTTTCTATATGAAGGCAATGATAATTGGAAGGAATAACGATTTTTTCATGAAAACAAAGGAAATGTACATGCACCTATTTATGTCTTACAATGTAAAATGAAATTCTAAGGGCCAAATTTTATAAGAGGGGAAGGTTGTAATGACAAAAAAATCATTAATGGAAATTACACTTGATCTAATGATATGTCTTATTAGGGTTATATAAAAGGTAAACATCATTGGTTTTATATTTCTGGATTTTAAAATACCATTATGAATTTTTTACGATTTCTAATATACCCGTTGAACAGTGATCACATGATTAGTATAAATATAAGGCTTTAACAAATTGAAATTACTTAGAAAAAGTAAGCAATTGCCTCATCCAGTAGACATTCCCCATATGAATCCCATTTTTCAGAGCATAGAATGGAGGTCGCGTCATTGGCCTTTGCTCTAGACCAAGCCCAAGCTGATCATGAACATCAAACTTTAGTGGAACTGACTATGGGAGAAGTTGATGTTAATAGGGATTACCACCCAAGCAATATTATCCGATCCACCCCAGGATTCTGTCACCATATCACACCTTACTCTTCTGTCTTATGCGGGAGTTATTAGGGGTAATGTAACAACAACTTATCACTATGATTATGATCATTATTTTGTATATAATAATGAACATACATTCATTTTATTATTGTAACTTTGTAAACATTTTTTAAATAGGAAAGAGTATTTTTAGTTAATATTCAACAAACAAATATATTTTGATTAATTAATTAGATAATATTTTAATAAATTATTATTATTATTAAATTCATTTTTATTAAATATAACTGATCATGTAATTTTATGAATGCAATTGTAGTTTTTATTAAGGGTTGAAAGTAGTTTTTATCAAAACTAATGAATTTTTTATAAATGGAGGTTATTATTTTAATAGTAAAAATATACTTGTTTGGAAAATTATTTATATAAATTTAAAATTATTTATTGAATCAGGACGTTGAAATTACACAATGGTGAATTTTCCATAATTTTCTGAGACAATCGAATTTTTGTTTAAAAAATAATTACCATTTAAATATATTATTTGTTTTATGACATCATAATGACCAAATTGTGATGTAATAAAATAATATAAATGATATTTTCAAACAATATAAGATTTAAAATTAAAATAATGTGTTTTTAGGTTTGTCTATTTTATTTTAAAAAACATTTGTGGACCCTCCAAGAGTTATAAAACACTATCACTTTTTAAATGAATTTATTTGCAATTGTGACTCACCTCCACATAAGCAACCATATTATTTTAAGAAGTTAGTCCATTTTATATATAAATTTTTTTTAATCCCCTTTGGAAAAAACCATGTGAAAAACCCATAGGATGGTTTGTGGTTTTGATATGTTTATTGTAAGGTGTCCCAAACCTAAATAATAAATAATTCCATCTCCTTTCCTATATAAACCCACCCAAGATATCACTTCCTCCTAACTAAAAGCCTTTGTAGTTCAAAAACACCTTCCCTACCCTATCTAAAATCCTCCCAAGGATCCCCAAGCTCCCATGAAGCCTCTCTCAAGCCTCTCCCATGCTTTTGGGATCACACTTGCAAGTAAGGGATTCCTACATTTCAATTTTTATCCATGTTTCATAATAATTTTATGCCCCTTTATTATCAATTAAAAATGTCTGGGTTTGATTTAAAACCTTCCACATACTTCTCTATTTATGTTTGGATAATAAAATAACCATTTCTCTCTCATTAATTCCTCTCATGTACACCCTTTACCATGTTGAAATTCATTGATGGATTTCTCTCTCCTCATTTCCATCCATGTAATTATTTTATATTATAAATCTAAATTCCATTAGGTTTGAGGGAAATTTATCTATATTACCGCCTTACTCTCCATTTAATGTAACTATGATGAGACACACACTTCTCTCTCATCAACCATTTTTATGTGTTATTATGTCACGCCCTTATTCTGCCAAAATTGCACTATGATTTTCCAAGCCAATGTCCATATGTAGTGAATACCCTGCCCATTTCTCTATCAAGGATATTAAACTTTATGAAAATTTACTTATTTATTATAAATATTCTTGATTGTATTCGAAATCACTTTATCATGGAATAAATGATTATAATTGATTCCATGTTTCATGATCCATGTGGCACACTTATGCATGAAATGAAATGTTTAAGAAGGGTGTGCCCTGTTTGCACTCCAATGCATTGGGTGAAGTATTGTATCATGATAAATCATTTCCAATGGGTGTTTACTAATACTTATTCACGTACAATGAGTTTTTACTCGTGCATCTAGTGCAATGAGGGTTTACTCATGCTCCATGTGCAATGAGCCTTGGCATATGCTAATTCCATGTTAAGTGTTGTTTCCATATTTACATGTTATGATTATCATGCTTCATCTTGATTTAAAGTTCATGTTCCTCTTGTTCTCCTTTGATATGCCTATTTTCTTAAATTTATTGTATTCCTCATGTTATCCCATGTTTATTATCTTACTGGGATTTATATTGCTCCCATTTATTATGCATGATCTGAGGTTATCACATGGATTGCTATGTACGAGGTAATGTAGTGGTCTTGTAGAAGAAATTTTCAATAAAGATGTTTTATTTCATGTTTTATGTTGTTATTTAATGATCTTAATACCCAAATACATTAGTCCTCTCAATATTCCATGTTTTAAAATGTTATGTGTTTTTGTTATAAATCATGTTTATGTTTTTAATAAATGCAAGGTTGTTATATGTAATCTATGATCAATGTGAAAAAATTGATGATTGGGAGTTAACCCATATAATATAATGTCATGTAGCATTGAAATTGGATGGACATTTTATCAATGTATAGTTAATACATAGGCCATTCATTTTAAGGTATTGTGATATATTACACTATGATATTTAATGTCATATAGTAAGGATAATCATTTTAAATATGAAATGAATTATTTCGTGAGAAAAAATTCAGTGGTAGGGTTGTGTTACACTCAATATCTATAAAAAATAGTGAATAAAAACATTTTTAGGATATATTATGAATGAAAAAACATTCAACCCATTTTGATTCAAGTATTAGTATTTTCATTCCCAAGTATCAATGAGATCATGAGAACCAAGACTAGTTCTCCATGGGGGAAAGAGGGGAAGAGATACCTCTAGTTAAATTCATTTGATATTCAATTTTTTATCTCTAAAAGATTCTAGGTATCTATTTTTTTAATATTTTCATTCCAATTTTTCTACTAACTTTTAGGTTTTCTTGTATGTGGATAGTTGAGTTCAAATAGAACTATAATGTGAAGAAAATTGGTACTTAATGTGATGTAAGGAATATTTCCTATATTCTAGGGAGTATAACATCCCTTATGTATAATAATCGGTTATAGTATAATATGACCAAATATCATGTGTAAATTTCTCATCTCATTATTTCAAATCATTGTCTGTAATATTATGGAGTACAAATACAAGTGTATTATTAAAAGAAATTTCTTATCACTTCTATACTATATTTTTGAAATATAAATGATAAGACTAAATTTCTTCCTCCTAGTATAATATTATAAATTTTGAAGAGAATAAATTTGTGTCATTTTTTGATATTATTATTTTACTGTCACCAAATATGGTGACTATATTGGACATCATGAAATTGATGATTCTCTTAGTTTTGAATTCAATGTAGAGTATTTTGTCTATCTAATTGGAAACAACATATATAACACAGTGTATATAAATTAAATAATTATATGTATTGGGAGGATATTTTTCCATGATATCCATACTCTATATGACAAATGACCTTTATTAATTTTAAGATTTAATAATTCTTGGGGATAATAGAAGATGTTAGGATTCCCTAGGGAAAAATGAATATTTTTTTGGAATTTGCATGAAATCATTGATCATTTACAAATATAAATACACAACATTATTTTTTTTGTGAAATAATGATCACCATTTAGCACGAACAACAAGATCAAATATATATCTCTGTTCAAGAAAATATCATCTCTATAATAAAACCTAAGGAATAATGTATAAAATCCACATTTATAGATGTTCTTCCAATGATTAATTTATTCATAAAGGGTGATGTGGACTTTTCAACATCAGAATTTTTTATTTTCCAATAATCTTAGATATAATATCTATGTTTTAGAGGTATTTCATTATGGAAATCAACCAAATATTATCATGACCATCTGGTTTTGCGAATGCATAAAAATCATTGAAAACTTCTATGATGTAATGAACAATTATAATCTCCATTCTATGGTGCATGATGTTGAATGCATTTTAATTTAGGTTTAAACTCTAAAAATTGTATCATTGTTTGTATAATCATTTACTGTGTCATTGTGTCATCATAGGATGTGGATTAAGGTTGGATCCCGGGGGAATTTAACTAACTACATTTTAATCTATATAAATAGGGGAATCATTCATTCTTTTCCAGTGGAATTATTAGTTTTAATCTACTAGAAAAAATAATTATAATAATATATTACATTTAGATTAGTCACATGAGTTTTTTATAAATGTTACTATGATTACAACACTGGTCCAGTAATTTCACCCATTTTTGGGGTAGTCATCCAGAAAAAATAAGGGAGAGCATCTTTGTCAAGAGATGTAAATATTTGTCCAATAACCATCTTTATTCTACTTGGGGTATTCCATTCACATTGTAATTCATATTATTGAAGAAAAATCAATATAAAACACTTATTTATGGGTGGTAAATATAATTATATAAATCTTATTTATTAGATAATTAAGTATTAAATTACATCATATTTGGAGTGGGGTGTTTTGTAGAAAATTAGATGATGCTTGGCATTTTATTAATTTCATCATTATGATGTTAATGAAACAACACTATAATATGATTACACATTATTCCAAATATAAATTTAATATTGTAAAGGTGACTATGTATTTACGTAGGTTTTATGAATATACTAAATGGATCTCTTGATGCTGAAGGCGGTGTCTATGTTCTATAATTATTATAATTTGTGTGAAAAACTCTTCGAGATGTATATATATCAAGTCATAGTATTGATCATGGGCCTATTAATATAATATAGGATATTATCACATCCATATTCAAACATATAATTATATAAATAATATATTTAGATCATTAATTCAATAAAAAAATTTAGCTCCTCTCTATTATGTAGGGTTATTAACACTGGTGGATTCAAAAAAAATTCCCTACATTATGAAATTCCCCTTTTCAGTCCTTGGTGCATTGATAAGTTACTCCCTTCTATTTTATTTTAGTTAAAGGTTGTAATTTCTCTAACATATTAACCATAAAATATCATGGGATGGATTGGTACCCTTATAGTCCACTCAAATCATTGAGGGTTTCATGAGGTGACATATCAAGGAGAGTTTGTGTCTTCTCAAGGTGAACTACTATTCCATGATGTAAAGCCATGATGTTGATAAAATTTAAGGAGGTAAAACTAAAATAACATTTTAAGGGATACTTGTTTAATATATTATTTCATATCTTTTTAAAAATTATCCAAATACTAGTATGATGATCAGAGAACTATATGGTTTTTACTAATGAATAGTCAACATAACATTCAATGGAATTTCCTACGATGGAATTGAATCATTGATGCAAGGAATTGTGGTATCTAGAACTTGTTTTATTCAAATACAGCTTCCTCAGTAGATAGAAGTATTTTTTTTAATGAGACCAAAAACAAGTGGAATCATTATTATTGGTTTCCATCATGATATAGTTGTATCCCGAAGATATATTCATAAAGGATGGAGATTGATTACTAGATAGCTTTTTGATTAGAAATAATGTATTCAAGAATTGGAATCTATATTTCAAATAATTCTAGTTTATATATATTTTTTCCATGGGAAACATGATCTTCATATTCATCTTTTTCATCGAGACAATATTGGCTATCCATTTAATTTACAAGGCTTCTCATTGGATTTTTCCATGAATGGATTATTAATTTTATCTTTGACTACACATGTATGAGTTAGATGCATTATTAGGAAATCTTAGTTTTATCCATGATACTATTCTAGAAAACTAATGTTGTGGGGGGGGGGCACCACTGGACTAAGTCCTATAATATAGGTCTATTACTATGTCAACACATCCTAGTGATACAATATTAAATATTTTTATTCCACTTATTCAACGTAGACCATGAAATCAAGAAACAATGTTAATTAAGGATCTTATATCTTCCAAAACATATTTACAAGAATTTACCAATGTGGAATGAAATATGTTACTCAGATGTTGGAGTGAATATTTTATCTCTTTATCCTATTCTTCACATTCATAATTGATAACATACCCAGATAGAATTTTTTAAATAAGAGTGATCTTCACAATTATGAAAAAAATATTTATTTATAATATCCAAAAATGAGGTAGGTGTTTTATCATAACCATTAACAATAAATGATATTATTCCATCCCAACTAATGCTGTATTAGTATATCAATGCTCTATGAAAAAATAATGTAAATTTTTTCTAGTGTGATAATATTATTATAAAAACAATATTTTTCTCTAAATATGTCTTTGTTTGTTTGAGGAATCTAATATCATCTTATTTTATGAACACACACCCAAATATTAACTCATATATTCAATATGGATGGTAGAAAATACATATTAATCATCGATATCACTAATATGATTTTCTCGGTTTATTTATAGAATATTTTGGGATATAACTTGTATAAAATCATTAGTCATGGGTTTTCCATTCCCTTAGGTATATCTATGTTCTAGTATATTGATATATTTTAGAATTGAATAGAGTTTTTAAACCATATAGTAATTTATTCTATCTATTGATATATTTTTTCTGTAAATTATGGTATGAAAAAGGGATTGTCTCATATTAATGAAACCAATTTGTTCCATGTATAATGTTCAAAGAGGTATCCTCCTATAAAAATTAAGACTTGGATATAATATCATTGATTTGATCCCTATGCTTCACTCATCTACAGTTTTTTTTTCACTTTTATAATTATGCAAGTTTGTCAAAATATATATAGATATATCATTATCATTTTAACCCACTCAAAAAAATTGTTCAGATTAGAAATAATATTACTCAGGTATATTATCAACAAAGTCCTATCGAATGCATGTATCATCAAACCTACAAGTCACATACAAGGATCGAACATATAAATCCTTGTATCCAACATTTTGACAAAGTTCATATAAATTTCAGGGGATGAATTCTTAACTATAAAACTATTTTTTACCATTTGGATGATGAATTTACCATATCAATACTATGTTATACCCTATAAAAATTAATATACTTTTATTTTAATCAATTTCTTTAAGGTTCTTATTTCCCAAATGGAAATGTTGATGGAATCTTTCTTTGGAGATGCACATATGGATGGAAAACACCCTTGGATTGCATGTGAAAAGATAGAAAAAGCCTTTTCATTGCGTGAGATAAATGTAGAAAGTGTTGATGGGATAGTGGAGGGTCATCATGAAAGGATTTAAAAGGATTTAGTTAAAGTAAATACAAATTCCAAATATTATGTAGAATAGACACGAGGGTGATCTAGGGAACAATATGTTGAGATCATTGGTTATCAAGAACGTGGTTCACCTCATTTTGTAGATTTACATCAACACTCATGTTTAATTGTGATACGTGGAGACATCAATATGTGTAAGTGCAATTATTTGCACTTGAAAAATGGATCTACATGGTTTTTAGTACCAGATATCAATTTCCAACATGTGATGGCCTACCCCAACATCATTCATGGTATTTTGGATAGATACCATCAAACATTCATTGGTACCATTATTATGAACTCCAATGATGATTGATGTGTTTTCACGATATTTGTATAGTTAATATTCTCAACCAAGGCATACCTCAAGACTCAAATGAGGTATCATAATATGGTACAATAGAGTAATGTACTATGGATCAAAACTATCCCATCAAAAATTAACTTCTTGGATGGGAGAGTGCATTATAATTATTTACCAACTGAAGAGAATATTATGTAACAGGGAGTGAATCTTGTTTTTATGTGTAGCTGTTGTAGGGATCATATAATGGATGACTCTATGCACCAATTATTCGATGGTGACTAGTAAAGAATGGTTTGGTAGGCGTTTGGATATTTCATGGTATTGTTCCTACAAGGGGACTCAAGTCTTTATTTCTTCTGTTGATGGTTTTAGGGAGTAGTGAAACACTTATATAGAATAGCACATGCCCTCATTTTTGTGGATGATTTTTAGTGTATTTATAGAGATCATAATGGGGATTGATATCATGTATTCTAATGTACTAGAAAATGGTCTTCTGATAAAAACTAATAGAATGATTAGTGATCTAATCTAACAATGCAATAAATGTGAAACAAACACATCCATTAGTCACCTCGTCACTGGAACTTCAGCACCCAAATCATGCATCATCATTCCATGAATGTGGGTACAGTCGTATCCTAATTAAGATGGGTTTAAAATTATGTCTGATGGATCATGCCACTCATAATATATTGGGTGGGTTGATTAGTGATACAATAAGATATGTGGTCCTGGAATACTGTGATATCTTTACCAGTGGAAATTCTATTGACACGGAGGCTCAAGATATTTTCATCATCCTGCTCTTGTGTACTCAACATAATATTCATCTAGAGGTAGTTTAAACTTACTCGGTGTCAATTTTAATGCACTTTGGGGGCTTGGGTCCACACCATGGTCTATTGAGAATACTAGTTGGATATTCAAGGTGTTGATCAATAAGATGGATATCTCTCAAACATGGTGAGAAGGTAATGATATTGTTGAGTTTTTGTCTTCATATGAATCAAATAGTGGTCAACTATTTTTCTTCTCATGTATTGAGTCTTTTTCTCAAGAGGTAGTAAACCTGGTGCGATAAGATGATCTTAGCCTTTAATATTTTACAACCCTATGAGTTTCAAACTTTATGATTCCTCTTTCCTATCTACATTACCTTTTATATTCTTTCCGTGCTTTTTCCTTCAAATGATAAATAAAATAGTTTATTTTTGCTAATGTTCCGTAATAAAATAATATCATTTTTCATGCTATATATGTCATATGATTATATGGCATACAGTTAGATTTATCTACAAATGAAATAATATAGATTATATATCCTTTGATAAAAAATATTTAGGTATAAAAGAGGTATATATTAGGGATTCCAATGGATATTTCAATAATTGATAGAATTTATGATTAATAGCTTGATCGATACTAGGGGTAATTTCAACAAGATGTCAAAATTCTAGGACATAGGTCTTTGTTTCCTAGTATGAGGATATTCTTTATAATATTCCTTTGGAGGAAATGAATTTGAGGTTGGTAGAACTATTACATGAATATAGGATAAGGGTTTTCTTATTCATTGGGAGTTCTGATGACTATGATTTCATACTCACCAAGGTAGGTTAGAAGGTTATACCTTATCCATCAGATCTTCTAAAATAATCGGATATGGATAAATTTTAGAATATACGGGCGTATTAAAATCATCATTCTCGACTCACATAAGGACAAAAAATGATTTATTGTGGGTTAAAATGTTTTCTTGATGATGTAGATGTAGTATTCAGTTTATAAATCATTAAACATTTCCTTACCCCCATGGAATCATTGTCCTTTTAATTTTTCTCCTAGATCATGCATAGAAAACTTATGATTTTAACTAAACACACTATATAAAAAGTGGTCCATTAAATTAAATAATTTAATTAAATAGAAAATTTTCAATTCATCTGAAGAGGAAAATATTTTTTGGAGAAGTACTTATCTCATTAAGATTGGGGGATTGAATTTGTAAAGGGTCAATAATGACTTTTCATTCAAACTATCTAATATTCTTGTTCTTGATTTTTATTTATTTGTTACACTATTACATTTAAGATAACTTCTTTAGGGTTTGTGATGATAATGAATTATGTTTTAATGTGAAAGGTGTTAGTTTAAGAATAATTAGTTGGTTGATCTATTCCATGAGGCTGCCAGGAATCTGATTGGACACCTTTTTTATTGTTCCACTTTTCTTCTTCCTTGCTCACTATTATTGAACAAAATTTACATTAGCATCATAATCAGGAATGTTAGTATAAGCAACGTGTCTTCTTCATGTGGATTGCCTAATTTTACATCAAAATAATCATAATTATTTTTTTATAAATTCGTCAATGTTAAATCAATCCAGAAAGTATGTAACAACATTTAATGAAAGGGGATGTAGGTTAGGTGGTCATCAATTCCAACATGATGAAGCCTCTATGGATATGTGATTCCAAATGTGTTTCTTTCCATAGATGTAATTTTTTATCCATGAAAATAGTCATTTTAAACATGGATAACGATTTTCTTATATTCATAAAATTAATTTCATCTATATTTTTTATTCTCTTCTTAATATGATATTTTTTTTACTTATTGGTGGAGGATACTTAAGATATTGTTCGGTTTTCGGAGCTTGCGCTAGTGTATTAAATGACTTTAATAGGCTGGTCATCAAATCTTCATAACCTACTATTTTCAGTAATTTACTAAGGTAGTTGTAGACATGTATTTTGTTTACATAATGATTTTTTTAAATTTTTTTCAAAGGTAGAAAGGTTCCAAAACTCGCCTATATATTTTATATGAATAGGGATGTCTACAACACATTATAGATGTTATCTATAAAGAGGTATGGAGAATACTCTATGGGAAGCTTTAGGTTCAGAGGGAATTCCAAACCCTTCTTCGTTCTGATGAAATATGAAACCCTCTAGTATACCTTTTGTTTAAAATTTGAGATATTCTTGATTATTGTCATTCAAACTATTTAACTAAATTGATTGTAAAAAATCCATTATATATATTCAAATATACATATAGAACATTCTAATAAAATGGTGAACCAAACAATGTTTAGTCCATCCATTTTTTCATAATGAATTAGAGACTTTCTAGTCTATTCTTTTCAGGGGTCCCCAGTATGGGTCCACATTAGGATAAAACATTCAATTTTTTTTTGGATCCCATAAATGAATAAATTTTAGAAACATAATGATTCAAAATTTATTTAGATTATGATTTATATCATCTCATTCAGTGTATGGATTCCTCTTCTGTTCTATTAGACCACAAAAACCATCTATGGCATCAAATATGACTATGATTTACCCAATTACTAAAGCTATCAAAGGTGGATGGTGGGTTGAGTAGGATATTGAATGACCATTTCAATGGAAATTGGATTATATAGTGTATAAACCTATATTTTTGACAACCTTCATTGTCTGGTTTGTGAAAATTATCAAAACAATGTTCTAGTAGTTTATATTGTAAAGTGATATCCAAATTTCAGACATTTATTTATTCCAAATAAATTGGTCATCATGCCACATGGTAGAGTCGATGTTCTAGATCTATATTCGTTTTCATGACTAGTTCATATTGTTTAGGGATACTGGATAGAAGTGTAACATGTGTCTCTTCCTAAAGTACATACACTGTAGGAATATTTCCATTAATTAGTCTCTATTGACTCTCTTTATCCCCTTTATCTCATCTTGAAAATGATTGAATCATTCTACAAGAGTTGTTGGTTCATCTTTATTAGGTAAAGGATGGGATGTGTCTATGAAAAAAATATTTTCATTGTTTTATAAACATAGAGGGTATGGTAGTGGGTATTTCATATATTTCACTATTTACTTTGCAATAATTTTACTTCTAGTAAGCACAACATCCTCGAAAATTATATTATTGGAATTATATTAAATTAGAAAATCCACCTCATTTTCTCTATAATTTTTTTCACTCTATATAAAATTTTGGTTCATTACTAATGAGGTTAACCCACAAATAATAAATTGATGGTGTCATGTCACTATTAAGATAATATGATATTCAATTGTTTTTTGGATAACCATTGTAGAATCCACAATCCCTACTAGACGTAATGCACTTAGATGAACATTTTGGAATATATCATTTTAGACAATCATCCTTTAAGTGTAATTGTTCTCCTAAGGATAAGCTTCGAAGGGAACCCAAATAGAATCCTAATAGTTAACAATTGAATGAGTCCACTATGGGAGAGATATTTCACCAGTTTAAGCACACTATAAAGTAATAGTTTGTGGAATCTATCCTAGCTGATAAAAGTCTAACCTCGAGGGGGTCATGATAATGATTCCACCTACCCTATGGAATTTGGATTATCAAAAATCATATTTATATCACTTGAAAATTATTTGGAGATACTAATGGCGGGTTTTAGATATAAATATTCAAATCCACGATGGATGGGAGTGCTCATGTATCTTTTTGGATGTGTATATAATGACTACACACTGGAATTTGTGAATCTTTTTAGAGCACGATCTTAGTGAAACATTATTTCATGATTTGAGACTCTTATTTCCAATGAAATAATTTTTACATACTTATTCGATCATAAAAATCATGTGGACTTCGTGAAATTTTTATATGCCTTAAGCTTGAGTCCATAGATATACTACCCTTGTAGTCCCCACAATTATGAGATACAAAAATTGAAAATTCCTTCTGAGTATTACCTATATTCACGGTGCATTCATATATTGAAAGTCACCATAAATAATTTGAAGCTCTATGGAGCCACATCAACAAGATTTTGTTACAGGATAATGATTTGAGATGTGTTACACCATAATCTCTACATCCTCTAATATAGATGCTAGGTTGGGCATCAATGGTTAGTTGACACAACATGTGAAATGTATTAAAACAATAAATAGAAGACTCTCATAATGAAATTTCATTTTACTATGTTTTAAAGGTTAAATGAACACTGATTTAATATGGATACGATGTTATTCTATTCCAAAAACTAGATCTATATATCATTCATAAGGATATAACACTATATTCAAAAGAAAATATTTTTTCCATAGATTCATATGAATGTCATGTACAAATCATTTTGAAAATAAATTAAATATCATTCTGAGAACATTTCATTGGCCACAACATGATAGATGCAGTATCATGGGACAATATATTTCACATGTGTTAATTATTATGAATTACTTATATAGATTATTCCCCCACTTTATCTTACCGATGGGGATGTTTCCCACCTACCTTGTTGCAAGTGGTGGGTCTAGTATGATTCTCATATACTATTCTAGGTTTTAGATTATTCAATGGTGTTTTAGAGATGAAAATTACTTCATTCATTGTTTGGATTTATAAAAACATCACTTTTCAATGATAACGAAAAACCGATGACTAGAATTATCTACCCAACTGCCTCAAGATTTGAGGTCATTATCATAATTTATTATAGGAGTAGTGGATAATTATTATGAATTATATATTTTCTATAAATAATTTCATGGAGAATAAAAAAATTATGTTTTAATTTACAACCCATGGGAGGGATCATTTGGTTTATACATTGGGGAATACCTTAAAAATGGGCATTGGAAATTGAAGGGCCTTATTTTCAGTTGATATTTTTACCATAAATGTGGTTTTCATGAAAATCATAAAGATATAAGTTAACATGATTGATAAATATATATATATATTTCCATGATGGAGATATGATGGTTAATATGTTTTTTGAATAATCCATAGATATATTGGAAATGAAGTGATGGGGATGAGAATTTTAGGAAAAACTACTCTATCCATGAATTTTAAATTGATAAATAGTATCTTACGAAGAAATTGATAGATTATTAAAGTTCTAAAGAATACCATTAGTAGTTATATTTGGTTATATTGCTGATTTGGTTTTATCTATTATCTTTTTAAAAACATCTTTTTTTTATTCACCTTGTTGGGTGGCTAGTGTTACGTTTTACTGAAACTGAACTTTAGATACAAGAGTTTTATTTTATGGATATCATTTTAAATTTAGGAAATTTAGATATTTATTTTTTGTTTTTGTAATGGATATATAATTTTCATATAATGGCCATTGAAATTGACTAATAATCTCTTTTTGGAATAGGTATGTGTTCTAGTTATAATTTCCCATTAATCACGGGAATGTAATAAAGACCCTCTTTGGTGGGAGATTCATTGTTCTAATTCTATTGGGTTACCATAACATTTTTTCTATACCAAATTTTCTGGCAGGGTTTCATTCCCACCAATTAACAAATGATTTAACTACCATTGTATGATAGAACTTTTGTAGAGTGTGTTCGTGGAAGGATTCTCGAACTTCTAATTTGACATGGTTATGTTGAGTGATGTTTCAAGCATGAATAGTTATATACCACATTTCATGGTAGTATTAGTTTTATAAACTTACCAATGTCCATTATTATCTACTAGAATATATTGGGATGTTTCTTTGGGGGGTGGAAGCATGGGATCCCCATAGTGGTCATTGAAATATATTGATGACATTCTCTGGGTGATTAATGATTTTTATTTTAGGCATGTAGTGTGTGGGATGGTATAAATTACTACAACCAATCTTCCATTTTATAATATCTAAATTGCAGAGAAGGATATAGTTCATGAACCTTTTCTAATGTTTCCTTAAAAGGATTCCCAAGAATCATGAGACTGAGTAACCTATGCTAGGGAATAAACAATGGAATCCTAATCATGATAAGGTATTGATGACACACAATGATTATGGTGGATGCTTCTAAAAGTGTACATTTATGGAAACAACCGTATAGTGGTCTTTAAGGCAATTTTGGCCTCAACAATATCCTCCCACAGATAAGGGATGAACTTGTTTGGTTCATTAGAGAGGAAACTAAAATGGTTTTAATTAGTCATAATATCTTCTTATTTTATTTAACCCAACAGTATATGGGTGTTTTACTAGAGGGGATTCATTTTCTATAGTGATTTTCATCTGGGCCCAAGTGTAGGTATAGAACCATGAAGGTTTTATCCTATAATCTATGTATTTTGTATGATATGTTGTAAACTATTTGTGGGTGATGGTATACTCTAGTTGGTGGATGATTCATTTCATCCGCCAGTATATATGAACCATTGACTATAATGGCCAAGTGATGACATCAATTAATGGGTGTTATACTGGATGTTACCAGTGTTTGAAAATATTCTCAAAATAAGACATTTAAATGTATCATCACATGTAGTAATCCACCCATTGATTTATTACATAAATAGATATGACATAATACCACATTGTATTCAAATGAAAATGTGATTTGAAATAAAATTAAATATGGTTGACAAAATTATTTTATTAAATGAATGATTAAAATTAGGTTCCCTATTTTTTCCATGAAATTATGGATGAACATTATATTTTCAGGGGGGTTGTTCAGAATATATTAATTTCATGTTTAAAATTATTGTTATATATATAAATACAACACCACACTTAATTTTTTGTGTCTGTGGGGTGGAGGGTGTTGAGTATGCTCTAAAAATCCACACACACTAGTTTCAACATTTATTTAACACTTGTTTTTGTTCAAATTACTATACATTTAATTTGTGGTATAATAAAATAACTTTGGTTACCATATCCATGATATTGATGTTCCATATTAATATAGACGATCAATATGTATTTTTTTACCAATGATTCCTATAGACTCACATTGTTTTGGTGGATGGGAGGTCAGGATCATCACTCCCTTTAGGGAGGGGGAAATTATTTCATAATGTATGACTCTCATATACATCTATGTCGTATTTAAGAATCCATTATAAAATTTAATATATGAATTTCACCAATTATATTTACAACAAATCATGATAATATTTTCGAATAACAAATGTATTTATAAATGGCTCTGCATAAGTTTAACAATTTTCATATATCATAATTTATCATTTTGTATATTTAACTATAAGTATCAAAGGTTATCCATTTTAGTTCTTACTCACTTGATTGTGATTTATTGTAATGGTTAAACGTTTAATGTGTAATGTTTGGGTGCTCGGTAGTTTATTTTTTTCCTAAGCGGAGGATTGATTTTTTATGTATGGATTGCGCCCTTGAGAAGGATTTCCCACATGTCTCTATGAATAGAATCTGAACTAATGTTATGTAATAACACTTAACATGACATGTTTTAGAATTTTAGATCATGTTAAAAAGAATATATCATACAATTTAATGGCATGTGGTAAAGTCAGATGGTAAAAGGTGAACATAAAAGGTTGGTTGGGGACTTATTATTAAATGTATCAAATTTTTTGTCATTGAGGGGATCATGAATTAGTGAGGTTGAATTTATCTTACTAGAATGTGTTAATGTGATGATTGATCTTGCCAGGAATGTATGATAAAGAAAATCAGAGGATTGGGGATAGAAAAAATATGGCTTTTTGAGTAGGGATTTGGTCATACTGGGAATAAGATTCAAGGATAGGGATGATGGGTTCAAGGTGTTGGGTTTGAACCTCATGGTATATGTCTACATATCAACTAAATATATAGAAATAATCCCTTGTAGTTTGTAATTGTCGGGGACTACACAAAAATAGATTCCCAATGGTTAATTTTTTTGGGAATAAGACCCTATTAAGGTTTATATCACTAGGAATATGAATATTTGAGATAATTATAATATGGATTGGATATTAAACTTAGTATAAGTCCATTGAATATGATTTCATCACTCTAGTCTCATGATTACAATATGTATCTATGACCAATAGAGTCCTGATCAATGAGATAAACAAGATATATGAATATATATATTTGTCACACAATCTCTTTTGGGAAGCACCTATACCTGAATTGTAAGATATTGTTGAACATTATTTATTGTTTATTAGTGGAATAGCGCATAGTTATTGAAATAAGAGGAATAATAAATATTAAATGAAATATTGGTGTATTATTAAGGAGGTATTACCATTTAGATCCTAATCTATTCATCATTTTTTGTGAGTCTATGATAGGTTATCAAGGAAGAAAGAAAATATTTCCCCAATAATGGATTCTTAAATAATAATAAACCTCAATCTATGGTATTAAAAATATGATGAATGGATTGGTACCACACAGTTCACATAATATTTTAGAAATAAAACATTTATGATTATAGATATTGGAACCACTTCCACTATTTTGATGGTTGTGATCATTATTACCAAAAAATCATGATTTTGATCATTCTAATGAACCAGGATACCGAGGAGGTGAAATATTGTAGTAACATTACCATGAAAATGAATTATCATGAGTGGGACATGCTAATGTGTCCCATATCTATGAAAAAAGGATTTGGAGGCCATAGTAGAGGTATGGATGAAGTCATTCATTGGTTTCATTGTTAGTTAGAGGGATCCATTTTGACACTTCACGAATTGTCCAATTTGAGGCTGAATGTTATTATATAGGAGAAATGTATATGTAGAAGGGTAAAAAACAAGATGGATACCCCATTCCACATATTGATCACTTGATTTGGAATATGGAACCCCACTGTGTTCCCTTCTACAATGGGAATTTCTTCATGTTATATTTCATTAATTCATGAATGGGGTCCCATTTGGGGATGACCATGTGAGTATGTATTAACAAGAAGGATATCTCAATATGGATGGGGGATCAAAGATGTGGAACAATTTTTCAATATGATATCTATTCCCATTCTGGTATATGGTAAACGAATTATCTCTTAATAGTTTAGGATATTACCTTTTATGATTTTATTTGTTATATGTATAAACTATATTTTAATTTATTATAATGATAAGTCTAGGTATTTATTGTAAAATAGAATAATTTGTTTCCTGATATTTCTTATTAAAGACATAAAATCACATCTTATATGGGGAGAACAATAAAACTATCACCTATTTAGTAATGAATATGGTTTTTTCAGGGTTTTAGGAAGACTTCCTCACACCCCATACAATTTTAATTTTAGGGGGTCTGATTTCAATACCAAATTCAACAACAAATTATTTCTTAATTTATCAAATAATAAAGTAACATCAATGTGGATGTAAAAAAGTTATTTTTGGGGGTATAGAATTAATGGTCCACCAAGGAATTTGTTTTCATTTTTGGTATATCATTTAAAATTGATAGTCCTGCCTAGAACCTATCTATTTGGAAGGAGAAAGATTCTTTATGACTTAATGTAATTTTCAATTTTTACACCATGAAATATTTTCCTAGATTGATCAAGGATTTAAAAAAATTGAAAATAGATTCTTAAGAATCCCGATGATTTTTTCTCAAGAATAATAGCTATCAAAATATTTTTTCATAGAATGTATTAATACCAAAACATATTCCCACTAGAATTTTAGACCCAATATTCGCTACCAAATATCATGATAATATTAAAAACTCTATTCAGTATTGTAATAGAATGTATGAAATTTTAGTAAGACTATTTCACAAAAAGATATTGTTTCCATAGAATGAATGTTATTCCTTATATATTTAGTAATACAAATTTTTTGTATTCTTTTAAATTATAACCTAGGTTCATTACTAATATCATTTCAAATTTATCGTAGAAACTATTTTATGAAAAAAACCAACTCTAGAAATTTTTTTGGTTAAAATTATTATGCAAATAATTTATTTCCATATTTTAAAGAATGATATATGGCATTAAATTGAAGCATATGATATAATAATAAACTTTTTATAATTCAAATGAATAATATAGGCTCTATCAGTTCATTCCATGATTTAAAAAAAATTATAATAATTATTTGTTATCATATAACATAAAAATTTGGGAACTGATTTCTAGGACAGAGTTTCCCTAAATGGAAATTCAATATAGTTTTTTAAAACCATTAATATGTCCATTTAATGTATAAGTAATGTATTCTTTCTAATATCAACATTAGGTCACAATGTCCATTGATATTGAATTGAATAATTATTTGTTTGAATTATAATGTAACTACTTTTTTTTATTACAAAAATTTACCCAATTAAATTAATGATATAACATCAAAATCTAAAAATATCACATTACCTTTTTATATATTCTAAATAATATTACAAAATATGGTTATCATTAATGATATTAATTACAATTTTACAATATGAACTAATATATTATTAAAATTATTTTCATAGAACGAACCTTCTTTAAAGAAACCATATGCGAATCATTCTATACATTACATGCTAATATAGATCTACATATATAATTGTTGGTTACTCAGGAAGGAGCTTCTATTATTACCTCGACCCCAGTACCACTGAGAGGGTAACGAAAATAATTACATTTAAATAGATACCAGATTAAAAATCCAATAGACCAAATAATATAGTATTTTTGGGAATCCATACTATATAATTTGTAATATTTTAACATTGGGAAAAGAAAATAAAACACAATTCACAACAAAATCTTATAAACAACATTCTTGAAACACATTGAAATATCTCTTTTCATAACCTAGAGAAAAGATTAAAAATAATGGTGAGATAAAATTCATAGTAAGAGTTAAATAATAAATTATATATCATGGGTCAATAACGAATAATAAATACAGAATGTTAATAAAATGAACACAAGAATTCAATCTAAATAAATTGATAAATCATAATCAATATAGAAATTAAATTCATTAATCTAACACATGCCATTTAATCAAAATGATGGTAATGAAATACATACATATATATTATTTCATATTTAAAATTTAATGAAAAATAATTACTAGATTCATAATGCCAAAAAATGATTAATTACAGGACATGAAATTGCATAGGAACGTGATTCTTTTATAGTCAACATCTATTCACAGTACCATTTAAAACTATCAAGTAAAACAATAATCAAATGTTGCCAAATAATTCATCACATAAGACATATGATACATAGAAGGGATATCGTTAATGGATCCCCACCCATGTCTGTAGGTCCAAATCATTCCTCATATATCAAATAATCAATTTAATACTGTGACTTATCATTAAATATATTTATTAAATGAAGAATAAAAATATATTAATATTTTCTCAGTTTATCAAAAAACATCTAATGTAAAGACCATATGTAAAATTTTATAAGGACTAGAAAATAAGAAAATACATAACAAAAGAAGGGGGATATTCAAGATAAATTTTATTACTAATTAAAAATGTTTAAAATAATTTGATAATTTCAATTGAAAGATAATAATCCCAAAAAAATGTGAGATTTCACAATAACTTATATCAGCTATAAATTTTAAAATAAAATCCCCATAGATAAAATTATTTACATCAAAACACAAAATACAATGATGATTTAATTATTAATGATATTTCATGTCATAGGTGTTGTATATACAACACAAAAATTTAATTAGTGCATAATAACAAATATTTCTCAATGTAATGTAAATTGAGATGTAAAACATTACCTTATGATCCCTTTTGGATAAACACACTTTGTACTGTTATATAATAGTTTAAATATTTTTTACAAAGTAATCCATAACAATATTAATATTTATTATATCAAATTTTAATATTTTATAAAAAATATCATTTGTTTTTTAATAATATTTTTTTATAATAATTATATTGGGTGTTAATTGCATTGTTTTTAGAGTATTTTTTGACATGTAATTTTTTGTTACACTAATATCAATCATGATTTAATCACTTATATAATCTAATAACTGATTTAAAAATCATATAATTTCATAATCTATGCAGTTTAATAAATCTATCAATTTAGATATATGGAATAATATTAAACGTTCATAGAGATGGTACGTCATACGTAGGCATGATCATTGCTTACATTATCTTGTTGTATTGAAATAAATAATGTAAATGGTATATAAGTAGAGTTTATTTATTTCATCATATCAATTTCTTCTATATAAAATATTTTTCTTAAAATCAATTTTGATACATTCAATTTAAATTGTGAATGAATCACTTATCCTCACATGGTGGTAGTCTGGCATACACACAAACGACGTCATCATATTCCCTCAAAATTGACAAAATGAATGTACATGTAATATAATGATTAATGAAGAAAAAATAAATTATATAAATTATATATATCATATATAATCTAAAAATAAATCATTATATCCATCTTTCAATGGTGGTAAAGGACTAATGAATGACATTAGTTTGTGATGCAGTAGTCCACTGTACACACGAACACTGATTGTGTATCCCATTTGATGGAAGTGTGTTATGTTTTAGGTAATTACGATAACATAAAAACATATATGTATACTTATGATACATTATAATTTATATAATAATTTAAATAAAATTATTTAATGGGTTTGAGAGGGAAATAAAAAATGAATTTATAAAAACATTCCATGTTTCTTGTATCCTACATATGATTAAACTAATTACATCCTATGATATATTTATACCAAAGATAACACTTATATAATTAGGAGCGGAATTTTGGGGAGTTATTAGGGCATGTATTTTGTGATCCAAAGTGGTTTGAAAGGATTCAAGATGATGGAGATGGGGTGGAATTTTATTTGTGAGGGATAAGACAGACATGGTTTTTTCAATGATGATAGGTGTAACAACGGTTTTCCCCAAAAATATGCTACCATAATACCAAAATACAAAGATTATTGGTTTATTATTCCAAATATTTCATGGAAATGGGTTTTTCAAAATACTTGTGTCATTATTAATCATTATATTTCATGTTTAACAACTAATTAAAAATGATTTTCTATTAATTGTTGTTATTATTTTTAAATGACATCACTTATCGTTTTGGAATATAATTAATTTGATAATATTATCAATAATAATTAATTATAATTTCAAATATGGAATACATTTTTTTAAATTAAAATCAATTTATAGGAAAAAATTTATTTGAAATCATTCATACAAAAAGGGTGAAAAAACAGGATTTTAAAGTGAATGTGTTCAAATAATTACTATGTACTAAATGTAAATTCCACATAAGATGTATTAAATGGATTAAATATTAATAATTTTGGTATAATATATATAATTATTCTATAAATAAAATTATATTTGTTTTATCATCATAAATTATTTAGATGAAATACTAGTATTTAATTAATATTTAGTAATTTCAAATATTCATAAAAAATGAAACATCTCTTAAATATACCAAATATTAACAATAACATAATTTATTTCATTATTATTTCAAAAATGATAATTAATTTTTTAGATAATATTTTTAAATGTTTCAAAAAAATTTAAAACAGTGCGCAATTAAAAGTTGTTAAAATTACATATATAAAAATAAATATTTTTATTAGTAAAATTGGATTTTCTCATATCAAATTCTTATAAAATATATTCGATTAATATTAAAAAATACTTTGAATATATAATATATAAATCTCACTACTATCATCCAATAGAAGTTATTATTTTAATATATTAATATAAAAATACATTTCACACGTAAAAATTGTTTTTATAATATGATTTACCTTATAATAAATTCGTTTTTTCATTAATTTAAAATAAATTATTAATAAATGAATTCCCCCATATGTTTTTATAATTTATTTAATCCTATTTATATTTTTTTTCAAACAATTGGATCATTATCAATTAAAATAATAATAACAATCAAATTCAATACGACTCAAAATTTCATATAACATAAGAAATCCATGAAATTTATTATTTCATGTAGTGAAATTAAACAAATTCCATGTAATGATGGATATAGAATATATTAAATTTACATAATATAACAAATATATTTAAATTTATTGGGATATAATAATCCATTATATTTTTGGTGTTATGTGTCATACTTGATTTTGAACAACATGTTATTCGTTATAAAAATTTCGGGTGTTCCATTATCCCCACCACAAATAAATATTGTTCACACAATTTAAACGTGAAATATAAAATCAATGTATCATCATTTGAAAATACTAATGTTTCAAACATTACATTGTGAGAATTATTAGTAGGAAATCCACCTAGAATGAAAGAATGGGATGAATGATTGTTGCGTGTGATAACACATAAATATGTTCCCAAGTAGTTTAAAATCAATGCAAAGTGTTGATATATATATGGACATAAATAAAAAATAATTATATGGAGTGGGTGAAGTAATAGTTCAAAAAAGTGACTGACTAATGTAATGTTGAGGGAATATAAGCCATAAATATGTTATTATGTAAAATACAATCAATTCAAAAAGAATTAAAATTTTGGATAACATTTATTTCATGATCCTTGTACTAATGTTGATGAATTAATTTATTGACAAAAAGTATAAGGAAATATACTTACTTGACATATATCTATTTCAAAAATATCATCAGTTGGTTGTGCTTCAATCAATTTCATGTTGATCCCTTAATAAAAGAGATTATTAGACAAAAATTAACTCTTACATATGACTCACTAAATTTTAAATTGGAAGGATATTATTATCCACAAAAGGGTGAAAACATTTTTCCCCTATCTCTAGATATTTTTAAAAAAAATATTGGTTTTCAGATGTTATCCAATATAATTAATAATGATCTAATATAACTTATATGGTTCAACTTAAAGCATATCATAAATTGTTATCCTTATGAACATTCCATAAGAGTAATATCTGTTGTACCCCTCTCTCTTGGATTTTAATGATCACAATCACTCTCATCGTGTTATAACTTGTTTTCAAGTGTTTTGATGCTAGGAAAAAGGTTGCCCAGGAGTTGGCCCAAGAAGGCTGATAGTGGACTCTCTGAGTCCACCGGCCAACCGGTGGATTCCCACCGGCCAGCCGGTAGTCTCTGGCAGAAGCATTGCTTTCTTCCAGAGCCACCGGTCAGCCGGTGTTAGCGCACCGGCTAGCCGGTATGGGCACCGGCCAACCGGTTCTTGCCCACCGGCCAGCCAGAGGACCCAGGCAGTAGGCTTGCCCACTGCCTGGTTCCACCGGCCAACAGGTGGATGACCACCGGCCTGCCGGTGGAACCCAGACAGAAAGCCTGCTATGTCTGGACCACAGGCCAGCCGGGAGCTTAGCACCGGCCAGCCGGTGGACCACCGGCCAGCTGGTGAGACACCACCGGCCAGCCGGTGTGCCCAGTCAAACTAGCCATTGGGCTTTGACCAGACTTGTACTTGTGACCCCCAACGGCTCTGGAAGCCCTCCAACGGCCATATTGAAGTGTTTATGGGTATTTATCCTATAAATAAGAAACCATGGATGCCAGGAACACACACGAAACATATTTTGAGGTCTTGACGCTCTAACGACAAATCTCCAAGGCCTCTTGTGATCCATTGCCATCCTTAAAGCTTGAGCTCCCTCTCCATCAGCTGCTCTCACACTTTTGGCGCTCAAAGCTTCCGTGTGTTTGTATTATTTTATTTGTTTAGTTATTCATTGGGTTTGTATTAAAAAAACCTCTCATTTCCATTCTTTCTTTCAATTGGGTTTCTTGCTACAACCATAATAAAAAAGCAAGATGTACGAAGGTGTTCTAGCCTACCTTAAAACGGCTAGGGGGTTTCTTGCTACAACCATAATAAAAAAGCAAGCTGTACGAAGGTATTCTAGCCTACCTTAAAATGGCTAGTGGGTTTCTTGATACAACCATTAAAAAGCAAGCTGACGTATTAATCTCTCAACGGTTCTTGTTGGGAGCGGAGACGTAGGCTTGGGAATTAAGCCGAACTCCGTTATCAAATTGTGTCTTGCCTTTTTTATTTCTGCTGAATTGATAATTGTTTTAAATTGTTAATTATTTTTGAAAAGGCAATTCACCCCCCTCTTGCCATCCTCTACGACCCAACATTTGGTATCAGAGGTAGCGTTTGTGTAATACCTTAACCGGTTACAAACTTAAGATCCTTAGTGATGGCTAATTCCTCGCATGCTCCCAAAGGGTATTCTATGACTCGGGCTCCATTCTTTGATGGAACCGATTACACTTATTGGAAAACTTGCATGATTACTTTTCTTAGAAGCATTGGTTATCCTATCTATAGGATTTTAATTCAAGGCTATACTTTATCTTACAAGGATGAGTCCAAATGGACCCCCGAAGACATTGCCAATTTTGAGCTTGATGGGAAAGCCATGAATGCTCTTCATTGTGGGCTAGACCGTAATGAATTCAACTGTGTTTCTACTTTCTCCTCTTCTTATAAAATTTGGAAACTTTTAGAAGTAACCCATGAGGGCACTAACAAAGTAAAAGACACTAGATTAGACAAGTATCACCAAGATTTTGAAAGTTTCACCATGCACCCACACGAATCAATTACTGAAATGTTTACTCATTTTACTGACGTTTGCAATGGAAGAAAATCTCTTGGTGAGGATGTTTCTGCAGAAATGATGGTCAAGAAGATTCTTTGGATCCTACCAAGCTCATGGGCACCAAAGGTGACTGCAATTCAAGAAGAAAAAGATGTCAAGAAAATTCTGGTTGAAGAGCTCATTGGATCACTCATGACCTACGAGATCACCATGAAGAGGCAAGCAGATAAAGAAGGTAAAACCTTCAAGGAGAAAACGAACATTGCTTTCAAAGCAAAGGAAGAAAGCTCCTCTGCTGATAGCGAATCCGAGATTGCTCAACTAGTATGAAAAATGATCAAATTCATGAAGAAAAAGAAGAACTTTCGAAGGGCACGAAAGGAAGAGCCCAAAGCAGAGAATGAAGTTACATGCTTTGAATGTGAAAGAAAGGCCACATCAAACCGGAGTGCTCCATTTTCAAGAAAAGGGTAAAAGAAAATAAAAACAAGAAGGCTTTCAAAGCATCCACATGGAGTGCAAGTGATGACTCCATGTCTTCAAGCGACTCAAGCGATGAAGGTGAACAATGCCTAATGGCATTTGATGAGGTATCTTCTTCCGAATCATCTTCCTCATCTTCCTCTTTCAATAATGACATGTCATATGAAGATCTCCAAAATGCGAGAGATCAATTAGAGGAAGGTTTTCACGAACTCACCTCTAAATTTATGGATTTGAAAAAGAAAAATAAAATTCTCTTTTCTGAAAAAGAACAACTTCTAAAAAAGAATGAGGAACTTACCCTTAAGATCCAAGATATTACAAATATTGATTCTTTGAATTCAACCATTAAAGATCTAAGGGAGTCACTTTCCAAGTTCACCCAAGGTGAACAAAATTTTACCAAATTACTAGGTTCTCAGCGTTCGGCTAGAACAACACATGGACTTGGCTTTAACAAACAAGCCACTTCTTCAAGAGCACCCACTACATTTGTAAGGGGGAGCTCTCAATATAAATTTTGTAATTATTGTAAAAAGACCAGGCACATGATTTATGAATGTGATTGTAAAAATTCAAGGTATGGAAGCCCCAAAACCATTACCTACTCGGATGAGTATTTTAGATGGAAACCCTCTAGAAAAATATGGGTTCAAAATTCTCTTTTAGCTAATCTTTCCAGACCCAAACTTATATGGGTACCAAAATCTATTCTCTCTTGATTTTCTAGGATAAACGCCAAAGAAGTAGGACTTCGAAAGGCTCGTGGTATCTCGACTTCGGATGCTCGAGGCACATGTGTGGCGATCCCTCCGAGTTCAACTCTCTTGAAGAATTCGATGGAGGATACGTCACCCTCGGTGACAATTCAAAAAGCAAGATCGTCGGAATAGGTACCATTGGATTTGGTAGAACCTCTTTAATGAAAGATGTTTTATTTATTAATGGTTTAAAACATAATCTAATTAGCATTAGTAAACTTTGTGATAGTGGTTTTTCGGTGAATTTTCAAAATGATTTATGCAATGTGTTTGATTTTCAAAACAAATTGATATTTTCTGCTTCCCGTTTTCAAAATGTTTACATTATTGATTTAAAGTATTTAGCTAGCCAAAATGTTAAATGTTTAAGTGCACTTGACAATGAGTCTTGGCTTTGGCATGAAGGTTGGGGCATTGTATCTCTCATTCACTTCTAAAGCTTAATAAGAACATGCTCATCCGTGACCTTCCTAAACTTAAGTTTAAGAAAGATTTCATTTGTGAGCCATGCCAACATGGCAAGAAACACAAGTATTCTTTCAAATATAAGAAGGAAGTGTCCACTTCAAAATCTATTGAGCTCCTACATCTTGATCTTTTTGGTCCTACCCCTGTAGCAAGTCTAGGTGGAAAATCCTTTACCTTTGTCCTAGTAGATGACTTTTCTCATTTCACTTGGGTTTTCTTTTTAGATCATAAAAATGATGCTTGTAGAACCTTTTTTAAATTCTCTAGGAAAGAAGAAAACAAAAAAGGATATAAAATTATATCGCTCCGCAGTGACCATGGAGGTGAATTCTAGAACAAATAATTCGATGAATTGTGTTCCTCTCAAGGATACAATCACACCTTCTCTGCCCCTAGGACTCCACAACAAAATGGAGTGGTTGAAAGGAGAAACCGAACTCTCCAAGAAATTGCTCGAACCCTCCTTAGTGAATTCAACCTCCCTCAATTTTTCTGGGCCGAGGCAGTTAACACAGCTTGTTATACTATCAATAGAGTCCTTGTAAGACCCCTTCTTAAGAAAACCCCCTATGAACTTTGGAAAGGAAAATTGCCCAAAGTTGGTTATCTTAAAGTGTTTGGTTGTAAATGCTTTATCCTTAACACAAAAGATAACCTAGGGAAATTTGATGTCAAATCCGATGAAGGTATTTTTCTTGGGTACTCCAAATCAAGCAAAGCATATCGTGTCTTCAAAAAACGTTCAAAAACCAGCGAAGAATCATCTCATGTCAAGTTTGATGGAAATCATCCAAAACCTCATCCGGTCATTGAAGATGTTGAAGATAAGCTTGATAAACTTGAATTAAATGATTCCTCTTATCCTCTCAAGGAGGATGATGATCATGAATCTTCTTCACCTTCTTTGCCTTCCAACTTGCCTAAGGTTTCGAAACCTTCTAGAGACCATCCTTTAGAAAATGTTATAGGTGATCTTCAAGCTGGTACTCAAACTAGAAGATCAATCCTCAACGAGGTTGAACATCAAGCCTTCATTTCTCACCTAGAGCCTCAATCCATTAATAATGCCATTAATGATGAGAATTGGGTTCTTTCAATGCAAGATGAACTAAATCAATTCTCTAGAAATGAAGTTTGGACTCTTGTTGAGAGACCCAATGATCATCCAATTATTAGCACTAAATGGATTTTTAGGAACAAACATGATGATCAAGGAAATATAACCCGGAACAAGGCTCTCCTAGTAGCTAAGGGCTATAATCAAGAAGAAGAAATTGATTATTGTGAAACCTTTGCGCCAGTTGCTAGATTGGAATCCATTAGGATCTTGTTGGCTTTCGCCGCCCACATAAATTTCAAACTTTTTCAAATGGATGTTAAAAGCACCTTTTTAAATGGTTTTATTTCAGAAAAAATCATTGTTGAACAACCTCCCTGTTTTGAAGATCCAAAATTTCCAAATCGTGTTTTTAAATTAACCAAGGCTCTATATGGCTTAAAGCAAGCCCCTCAAGCTTGGTATGAGCGGTTAACAAAATTCCATTTAGAAAATGATTTTAAAATGGGTCAAGCTGATTGTACCCTCTTTTTAAAACACACTTCAAAAGATCTTTTAATCGTCCAAATCTACGTCGATGACGTTATCTTTGGTTCTACTAATGAAGCACTTTGTACTGATTTTTCAGATTTAATGAGAAAAGAATTTGAAATCATCTTTATGGGGGAATTGAAATTTTTTCTCGGTTTTCAAATCTGTCAAAATTAAAAAGGTATTTTTCTAAGCCAAGGAAAATAGACAAACGAGCTCTTAAGCCATTTTGGTATGGATCAAGTAAAGGAAATTAGTACCCCCATGAGTACTTCCTGTAAGCATACGTTAGATGAAGTTGGGAAACCGGTTGATAACAAGCTTTATAGGAGTATGATCGGGAGTCTACTTTACCTAACTGTGACCCGTCCTGACATCAAGTTCAGTGTTTGCCTTTGTGCTTGTTTTCAAGCCAATCCCAAAGAATCTCATTTTAAATCGATCAAAAGGATTTTTAGTTATTTAAGAGGATCCAAAAATATTTGTTTATTTTATCCTTCTAATACTTCTTTCGAACTTTCTTCATATTCGGATGCTGATTTTGGCGGATGTTAATTAGATCGAAAGAGTACTAGTGGAACCTGTCATCTGCTAGAAAAATCCCTTGTATCGTGGAGTAGCAAGAAGAAAAACTGTGTTGCTCTTTCTACTGCCGAGGCCGAGTATGTAGCCGCTGGGAATTATTGTGCCCAAATTATTTGGATGCAGCACACTCTCTTGGATTATGGCCTTTCCTACGATCATGTCCCTATTCGGTGTGACAACACTTGTGCCATTAGTATTTCTAAGAATCCAATACAACACTCTAGAACAAAGCATATAGACTTAAGGCATCATTTCCTTCGTGACCATTTTCAAAAAGGGGATATCACTTTGGACTTCATTTCTACTGATTTCTAATTAGCTGATATTTTTACCAAACCACTCCCGGTTGAAGGTTTTGATTTTATTAAGGGGGAGTTAGGAATGATTCGTCAATGATCACTATTAAATATTTAACTCTTTTTTATTTTAATTCTATTTTTTTGTTTATCTAATTTCTTCTCAATTTTTTCTTTTTCCCTCCTATTTTGATAATCCCAAAGGGGGAGAAATTTCTATGTTTACTAGTTTCATATTTAAATTGATTAAAGTGATCCTTTTAAAAGTTACATTTTTTTTAAAAAACTGGTAAGTTATTGATTTTGTTCCTTTTAAAAAAATCACCTATGGTTACAATTTCCAAATAACTCATTCTCTTTAGATTAAGATCATTTTCAATACATCGTACATCTCTTCAATTTTTGTTTAAATGATCTCTAATAAATTTTCATGTCCAAAATTTTTTATTTAAGTTTTTAATTGGCATATCCTTTTTAAAGATTTATCTTTTGTGATTGTGATAATCAAAATAGGGGGAGATTGTTGTACCCCTCTCTCTTGGATTTTAATGATCACAATCACTCTCATCGTGTTCTAACTTGTTTTCAAGTGTTTTGATGCTTGGAAAAAGGTTGCCCAGGAGTTGGCCCAAGAAGGCTGATAGTGGACTCTCTGAGTCCACCGGCCAACCGGTGGATTCCCACCGGCCAGCTGGTGGTCTCTGGAAGAAGCATTGCTTTCATCCAGAGCCACCGGTCAGCCGGTGTTAGCGCACCGGCCAGCCGGTATGGGCACCGGCCAACCGGTTCTTGCCCACCGGCCAGCCGGAGGAGCCAGGCAGTAGGCTTGCCCACTGCCTCGTGCCACCGGCCAACCGGTGGATGACCACCGGCCTGCCGGTGGAACCCAGAAAGAAAGCCTGCTCTGTCTGGACCACCGGCCAGCCGGGAGCTCAGCACCGGCCAGCCGGTGGACCACCGGCCAGCTGGTGAGACACCACCGGCCAGCCGGTGTGCCCAGTCAAACTAGCCGTTGGGCTTTGACCAGACTTGTACTTTTGACCCCCAACGGCTCCAGAAGCCCTCCAACGACCATATTGAAGTGTTTATGGGTATTTGTCCTATAAATAAGAAACCATGGATGCCGGGAACACACCCAAAACATATTTTGATGTCTTGACGCTCTAACGACAAATCTCCAAGGCCTCTTGTGATCCATTGCCATCCTTGAAGCTTGAGCTCCCTCTCCATCAGCTGCTCTCACACTTTTGGCGCTCAAGGCTTCCGTGTGTTTGTATTATTTTATTTGTTTAGTTCTTCATTGGGTTTGGATTAAAACAAACCTCTCATTTCCATTCTTTCTTTCAATTGGGTTTCTTGCTACAACCATAATAAAAAAGCAATCTGTACGAATGTGTTCTAGCCTACCTTAAAATGGAGAGTGGGTTTCTTGCTACAAAAATTAAAAAGCAAGATGACGTATTAATCTCTCAACGGTTCTTGTTGGGAACGGAGACGTAGGCTTGGGAATTAAGCCGAACTCCGTTATCAAATTGTGTCTTGCCTTTTTTTTTTCCGCTGCATTGATAATAGTTTTAAATTGTTAATTATTTTTGAAAAGGAAATTCACCCCCCCACTTTCCATCCTCTACGACCCAACAATATCGACAACATTAGAAATAATGTTTTGGAATTTCCCAAATGAACTTTTCATTAATCAATTCTATATTAGGAATTAATGTCTAATTTAAATTATCCATATTAATAATCTCTTAATCACAACATAATTATCCAAAAATAATGGACATATTAATTGTTATACTTCCATTATCCATGTGTTTTCCATGATATCTAACCTTCCACAAAATAATTTTTATAGGTTTTCACTAATGTTCAACATGTTCTCACAAATACTTAATTAAATAGTACTACAATAAATTCCTTATATATTACATAGTTCATATAAAAAATAAATTAGTGATATGATACTCAACAACATCAACATTATTTTTTTCCAAATGGAGAATACACAGGGGAATAGTTATTGTCTAAGGAGGTCAAATGTAATGGAGACCGAGGGAATCACCCCGATTCATGTTCACCGCCTTAGGCTTAAATTCCGAAATATTTGATAGACACGTGACCAGAACACCTGGGGATTATAGAGAGTCCAAGTGATCCTCCACCTTGTTCCTCTCCCTCCAAGTGTGGGTTACATTGGTGATCCTATCAAGGAGGAAAATGTGATATGATTCTCAAATATCACAATTATAAAATCAAACTTAAGAACATTATTCATTCCTCTTTTATTTATTCAATTAAGTATTTTGGACAGTGATTCCTTATATTCTTCTAAGGTATATTCCCATGACTATTGGGTATTTAATTGAACAGTTCCCCATTCCCATGTTGTTAAACCATTGGACATTTGAATATTAATTCATTCTCTTTCGGTCATGAGAATGGTCAACTTTTTCTACACACATGTAAGAAATCCCTATCAAATTAATATGTAATGGGGTGTTTCATTCCACAATTATCACATGGGGTAAAATACATCATTATATTCATTAATTAATCCATATTATTTATAGTTATCCTATTCATCTCATGATTCTATAAAATTCCATAGAACCTAGAAAACTCTTCCTCTATATTTTTATCACATGATACTATGTACTCATACAATGATATTTTTTAGGGTATTATATCCCCACAAAAGATTGTCTTAATACCATCAACATAATGACTATTCTATCAATTCAGAATACATGCATTTAGTTGGTTCCAATTCATTCTACTTGGTTTCATATGATAATAAAAACATACATTGTACTAGATCATAAAATTATAAAACATATTATAAAATACTACTTACATGATAAGTACATAAAATAAATTAAAACTATTTATGAATATATATTTAATCATAATTATAAAAATGATTTCATGGGATGATCTTCTATAATAATCATCATTGTATATTATATTGGTATTCTACCTATTCTATGACATCATAAATTTTGCTTCCTTGGTTACTACCAATCATTATCTAATAACAATAGTAGTGACCCTGATCACAATATCCAAGATACAAGTCCTTATTATATTTTCGTAGATTCCAGAATAAAATCCAAACAAAAAATACTGTTAAGAAGTTGTGGAAAAATCATACATTGTGAACATATTACATTGGGAAAAAATAATACATAAAAAGCTAATAAAATTCATAATTGAAACATTTTTAAATATTTATTTATCAGATCTTAAGGAAAAAATCTAAAAAAATATGAACTCAAATTCTCATTAGGGATTAAATAGAGTGGAAGATATCTTTAGTAAAAAATGAATAATATATAAACAATGGTATATAAATGAGCACACAAATTCCATCAAAATAACTATTTTAGAGAAATTTAATATGGAATGGTATATAACTGAACACACACATTTTATTTACTCAATATACTGAGAATAAAATTCATTCTTATATTTTGTTCATAATGAATATATAATTGATAATAATAACAAAAATATGAATGTAGGAAATGATTAATTATTGGACATCTTGTTTCTTATGGACACGATAACATTACTATCAGTGTATATTATCATGATAGTTTAAAACTATTTGTTAAAAAACCATCTCAATTGGAAAACTATTTCATCAATTTAGACTTTTGATGATTAAAGTGGATATCATTTACAAGGGCCCACCTGTGTATACAGGTCCAAAACATTCCATATATGATGAATGCTCAATTTAATATGTTCTTTAACATTAAATATATATATTTAGTAATAAATGTGAATTTTTCATTATTTACCTATTAAATTAGAAAATTAAAAGTAAAAATAATTTGTAAAACAGTGTAAATTTTAGTTGATAATAATTTACATCACCATTGACTAGTTTTATCCAAGATAAATTTAAAATTCAATAAAAATTATAACAACAATGTGATTTTTCCATGAGTATGATAACACTTGAAAAATAAATTGAGATTTCCCATTTACTTATATCACCTAAAAATATTCAAATCAAATCCCCTTTGAAGGAATAATTCAAATTGGAGCCCAAAATACTATGGAAATTTATGTTTTCATGATATTACATGTCTAAGGGGAAGGATAAAAAACATTGAAAATTGAATTTGATCCTAATAAGAAATAGACCACATTAGAATGTAAATTGTTACAAAATTCCTTACCTTACACCCACTTTTGATAAATTTTTTCATCCTCCTATATAATGGTTTTAAGAATATTTTTTACAAATAACATATACATATTAACATTTAAAATATCTTATATGATCATTTTATATGATCATTTCACCATTATTTATTTATATTTTATTATTTTTATTATTTGGGTTGTTTATTGGCTTATTTTTTGATAATGTTTTGACTTATAATTTTTTGATCGTCGTAATTGTATATGATTTAATAATAAAAATAATAAAAATCATGATATAAATATGATATATTTTTATTATATATTTATTTTGAATAATACTTAAATTTTTTTATAGGAAACAAAATCTGTCGTTAATGGAGATGTTTGGTCAAACAAAATCATGAACATTGCTTCCTATTTTATATCGTTTGGAAATAAATTAATGTAAATAGTATATATGAAAAATATCATTCTAATATCATATATAATTAATATATATGACATATTTTTATTAAAACTGACCCCAATACATTTAATTTAATATTTGATAGAATCAAATAACTTTGCTAGGTGGTAGTCATCCATACATAACAATGATTTTATAATATTACAACAACATTTAAAGCATGAAGTTTTGTAATATACAATAACTAAATAAGAAAAAATAAAATATAAATAATATATATATATATCATATATACACTATTAATCCATAATTATTCCCAACATTGAAATGTTGTAGTAGAATAATGAACACATCTATATGTGAGGAGGAAGTCGATCATACACACGAAAAATGATATGGATATCTATTAAGTTTTAGGTCATCCACATAAAAAAACATATTAGTATATTGGTGATACTAAGGTTATTATATAATCATTATATTAAAAAATTGAAGTATATTGATAAGAAAAAAATAGAAATTCTTTTAAAAAACACTACATATTGGTTTTTTATCGTCCTTATGTATTACCAAATTCCATCATAAATTTGAATTATAATAATGATCCATGATTTTCATACATGGATATTTAATTAAGGTTATAAAAAATTATATCAATACTAAATAACATTCCCAAAGACAATATTATTTCACTGCATTTGGAAACAAGGATCATAAACATTTAGTCTAGTCGAATTCCTTCTAGGTTTCCCAAAAAGTCCATTCCCTTTAATACTAACTCTTTCAATATTTCATTATACCTATGGAAAAGGAAACATACGAGAATATATATAAGAATAACCATGATCACAAGGATATGATAATGTTATAATATTGATATAAGATCACACCCTCCATATAAAATATCATTTACATGAATCGTGGCATAATTATTTGTTGTTCATAAGAAATGAATTATAATGAAATAAAACAAATATTATATGAGATCATAATATTTCAATATAAAATTAAATTTTTTCATATATAAAAACATTTTACTTTTTAACATGTATAAATTATAAATGGTTTACTCTTTATATAATGTATAAGAAAATCATGCACTCGTAGAACCATAATGACATAGAAACTAGGTCCAAACATAAAATTACGGTTAATATAATTAGTTCCAAACATATAATAGTGAATATGAGATTAGATCCAGACATAAATTATATACCTCATGAGTTATCTATATTTACCCAATAATTGGATGAAGATATAACTCACATAAAACACATAATTAGAACTATATATATGTGTTGAACAAGAATATAATCCCTATCAGAACCCATAAAATATATATATTACATAATAACATAAATCATTGAATAGAAACATTATTCATAAAAAAATTTATCATAAATATAAAATATTAATAGAATGAATATGAATAGTATAATTGTACCATATCCTGAATAAAACCCAAGTAACATCAAATAAATATATCTTAGATGGAATATAATTTTGAGTGATCACTGAAATTTTTTTATAAGGAAAATAAAATTTTTATTATGAAAAATACTTTTATAAATTAAAAAACATTTAGAATTTTTTTTTGAAATAAAATTCGAAAAAAATTTCATTTTAAAACTATATTAAGAATCTTTTAAATTCATTTTCTAGTAAATAGTGATAAGATGATCTAAAACATTTTTAAAGAAGTTTTAAAAAATATTATTTTGAAGTAACATAAATTTTTAAAAAAGAGAGAATAAAATTACATGAAATATATAATATCAGAGAAAATCTAAATTAATGATACATAATTTCAAAGGTAATTATATAAACCTTGTTAAATAATATCCTTATGTAATATAAAATTTTTCCCAATGAATGAAACTTGGGACAAAACTAACATTCAGATTTGGTGAAATTTGAATCATAAACTATATGAAATAGAGAACATAAAATATATATGAAAATCCAAAAGAATTTTTTAATGACTATTAGAAATGAAATGAAATTTAATAAGATACAGCCCACAGATGAAACGAGTAGTGTATAGGTCACATGTTATACAAACGAAGAGAGACAAAAATCTCTTACCTTATGCCTCGACTCCCATCATACATGTACAAACATCCAATATTAATAATATAATATTATTTTAATTATATTAAAGAATAATAATCTTATATATAATACAATATAAAATTTTATGGTAAATTAATATGACCTGATTGTAAAAAATTATATGTTAATGTTATGTTTCCTGAAATATATGGTTTGTTTTTCACATGTGTTTTGACATGTTATCCTTAGTCCTATCAAATATATCAATATTTTAACTTATATAAAATTTTAACCAAGAAATAAATATCATATATATTTATTATGCATGTATTCATGTAGATTCATAAAAAGTAATGGTATAAAAAAGCACATCTTTCATAGCGATGATAGACCATACAGATGCATGAATGTTGTTTTCATATTCGTAAACTATTAAAAAATATATATATTTGATATATTATCATATATGAACCATTATTATATTATATATATCATATATATTCATAAAAGTATTTAGTATTAAGATAAATTTGAAATATATATGAAAATTCAAATCGCAACGTGGAGATGGTAACATATATGTACCGAAGAGATACATTTTCATTTCCCAATAGATTAGTTGGTAAATATATAAATATTATACTTTTATTAATGAAGTATAATTATGTCATAAAAATCATAAATATCAAAGAAAATGGGATCCAATCTTAATTCTAACCAAAAGTGGCAGTAAATGAAAAAACAAACAATCATCGTTTTAGGAGGCGGTAGTTCACCCAACACATTAAAAAGTATCTTACCAATTTGAAGGAAGTTTTTGAATGTGTACTTTTAACATTTAATTTAAAAAATATTTATTATATTAAGGATATGTATATTACTATATAAACATGAAATATAATGATCTTACGGGGCTCAAGGAAGAAAAACTAAAAAAAATGTATGTTGTTAAACATTACCTTTTATTTGTGTATATCCAATTGATTTTCAAAAAATTACTTATTATATTTTTATTATGACAAAATTATGGATTTTATGATTATGGGAATGAATTTTCAAGTATATTTGGGAAGAATTTTTCTGTTCAAAAAGAATTTATATATGTTTATAAAATAGAAGAATATGTGCTATTTTATAAGAGAGGGGATGTTCACTTTCGGGATCTCTCAAAAATAATAATGTATAAGAAATAAAAAAATAAATCTAAATACATAAAAAATTTCATATATTATAATTGTAGGTGATATAAGGTTGTATTTTAATCAATAAATAATTTGTAGATAGGTTATCACATAATTTCAAACCATATTTTTTTATTAACACCATGTTATGCAATTTTAATTTTAACTATGGTAATAATGTTTTTAATTTTAAGTAGATGTAATTTTTACATATAATTTCTCAATTAGAATATAAAATGATAATTTATGATATTTGAGACCATATTCCATACTCTTTCCATCATTTATTATTCCTATATTTTCAATAATTTAATAAAATATCGTTTTTATAAATGATCTTTAATGTTAGTTTTTACATTATTAATAACATTTACTATATTAAAATCCATATAACAAGGTAAATTAGAAACAATTAGTGTAATAGACCCCTATTATGTAAAATTAAGCTATATAATATCTTTATAACATTAGTAAATCCATATTATATTTCATTATATATATATAGTGTAATTATATTGAATGTTTCATTAATTGTGTAATTACAACATAATAATTTTTTAGTTATTTAATATAATTATTTCATCCAATTAATTAAAAATTAAAAATATATGATTTATACACACACATTATATTTTATATTAATTAAGTATATATATAGTTAAAAATTGCTTCAATTTATACACATATTTAACGTATTATAGTTATTAAACGTAAGAGCGTGTTATTTTGTCACTCATTTTGATTTTAATAATATCTAAGTGATTTTCAAGGGAATAAATCAATTAAATTATTCAATTTATAATCTATTGTGTTAGGCGTCAAAATACTACTTTTCCAATTAAATTTGGTCACGTTGAAGTGTTTTTACCCTTAATTAACGGATTCACCCTTAATCATTGTAATAAAAATTTCTAAAGGTGAATTTGAAATATTCTATAAATATAAGAAACTAATTTAATAAATTTTAAGTTTATTATTAAAGATATTGAATCCATTTTACAGAATTGAAAATTTACAATTTTTTAAAAATTAATTTAATAAAATGAATCTGCTAAAAGAATGTATTAATGGGTTTTTAAAGTGAAAAGATTCAACAAATTGAAATGTCTTCATATCCAAATAAAATTTAAAATTTATTATAATTACCTACATTATATTAAATGTAAAAAATAATGTAATTATATTTTAAAACAAATAAAAAATATAATTTTACCATGATATTTACATATATGAAATTGTTTTTTCAATTAACAATTCATTATTTTCCAATATTCACTAAAAAATTAATCTTATCATAAAAATAATGAATGCCCAACCAAATTAAATATTTATATCGCAATTTAAATTAATAAGTTTAATTTTATATACAAAAATCTTAAATGTGTCCAAAATTTTATTTCAAATTGGTTTTCCCTTAAAATGTGGTAATATAATATTTAAGAAAAAAAATATTTTTATGCATACAATTGGGTTGGATATTATCTTATGATAATAAAATCAAGTGGACGAATATAATAAAAATACTATACTAAATAAATAACATTTATATTTTATTAATATTTTTTAGTAATTTTATATAATTTAACATATTAATATAAATTTCATTTAAAGCATAAAAAATATATCATTTACATTCAATTAGTATATATTTCCATTCCTAATTTATTGAAAACAAATGAATTCAACCAATAATCTATATATTGTTCAAAAATAGATAATACAATTCATAACAGCTAAATTAATACATGGGTCATATAATATCATAATAAATAATATTAATTTTATAATACAGTATTGTTCTGTAAAATTGAGTCTTCTGTGTAACATAGGCAAAGAGAAGCATATGACATTCTGTATAACACAAGAAAAATATAGAATTGATTGTATGAAAATCTAATCTAAGTGTTCTATGTAGTGAAAAATAAACATGGAAAGTGCATAATTAGATAATAACATGGTTGATTCCAATAACACATGCTATGTTCAATGCTCTATGAAAATTTTTATAAAATATTAAAGTAATTAAAAACAGTTCTCAAAATCAATGAGTGTTATATTTTACCCCCTCAATATGAATTTATCCCACGAAATTACATTTGGGAATCACATAAATAAGATATTAATGTTTAATTAATAGAAACCTATATCTTATAAATGAATACATAAAAATCCATTTAAATAATTTGGAAACATATCATTTACCAAATTTAACTCATAATTGGGTTTACTAATAAAATAACATTGGTGCGAAGTGAAAAATGGACATGAAAAAAATTTAACTATCATGTTCTAGTAGAGAGTGTTAGAGAACATGGTTAGGGAAAATATAACAATCCCAAACCCAAAAACGAATGAGGATTGAAAAAATCCATTGGTATCATAAAAATGATGATAACTAGAAAATGTTTTATTTTAATATCATTTTCCTATTGATTATGAATCATAAGGAGAAGATATAATTTCTTTATTTTAGCATAATTATTCCATTTATGGTGCCTTAATAAATTTACAATTCATATCTTATTCCATGAAATGCGTGTAATTTTTTCAATCATAATGTATTTATAGATCTAGAGATCCATAAATAGTATTATTGGCCATTGCATCTATCATTAAAAATAATATAATAAAAAAAATTCTATTATGAATAAACCCTCATATGGAGAGATAAAAATTAAATATCTAAAACCTCATCTGAATATAAAAATTTACCATTAATTAAATGGTTATCATTATATCCATTTATAAAGAATAAAGTACTAATAATTATAAATAAGTTCACTATATTTCTTAAAAAACAAATTATCAGTGATCCTCCATATATCATAATATATCTATTTTTTTCACATATCAGTCGTTTGAATACCTTCATCATGTATTCCTTGAAACATATTAGTTACTATTTACCCATCTTGATTAATAAATTATTTCTTAATAAAAAAATATTTGATATTATCCTAAAACCCAAACATGTCATAAAATCATCCCATGATAGCATGAATAAATTTGTCAAAAAATTACCACAATCAGTTCCAAGGTAATCTGTACCGTATAATTTAAATATTTATATAAAACAAATCCTTATCCAAAACTTAATTATCTCAACATTAGGAATATATTAAGAGTGATATTTCCCTCAATCATGTGTTTCCCATCCTTATAACCATACAACTAAGTCACTTTTCTAATTTATCAAAACCTTTGAACATATCCTTTTAAAAACTTAATGAAAAATGTAAACATAAAATCCATATAAATATCATAATTATTTAATTATAAAACAAATACTCATCAATAATCATTATTTATTCATAAAAAATTACTCAAGATTGATTGTCTTAATCATTATTGAAATATGAAATATGAATAATGTAATATTCTTACTCAAACTAATCTAATCACTATTCTTATGTTAAATAAAAATAATATGATAAGAACATTCCATACCTTTTACATGTAAATTTCTATCTCTTTATTTTCATCAGTATTAACAATATTTGTAACACTTTCTAGATTCTCATTAAGATATCTATACATAGAAAATTTATTTTCATAATTCCTATAAATTCCTAATATGAATCATTTAATGTTAACTTTGTTCTTTATAATTCCCAATATTGACTAAAACTAGAAAGAATAGCTTGAGAATATATTATTATAAAAAAAACACATAATAATCAAAATTATATATATAATTCCAAAATTATAGCACCTATTATAAAATCATTGATTACTTATAATTATCCTTCGTGACATCCAATAAAAAATCGTTATAAAAATATCTAGGGTCATCAGTTAAATTTTCTCATTCTAGATTGAAATGGATGACTCCACCTTTCCTTTGAAACAATCATTAAAAAACCAGGATTTTCATCCATGAATATCATATCCTTTTGAGTTTCCTTTAAAACATTGTACAATCACATAGATATATAATTTATTATTCTAGTGCCTTTGGAAACATGGAACACAAAATTCATGTCTTGGGGAGGAGCTTCAATGTTTCCCACAAAGATCATTTCCTTTAGTTATCCTGCAAAAAAAGTTTCCATATAGAAATGGGAAGGAACCCTAAGAAAATTTTAATGTTAGATTCTATTTAAGGGTAAAAAATGAATACTTCTATGCATAAAACTGAAAATAGGGATCTGATAATGTGATTGTAGAATTATAAGATCATAAAATGCATATTATAGATCATAAACATGAATCATGGAATAAATATTTTCAGTTTATAATACATGAGTCACAATGTAATCAAGGAACATAATCAATGTGATAAATACATTGATATGATACATGAAACTATGAAATATACCTAAAAAAGTTACTTTTTTGGACATGAATAATTAATAACATGTTCACTCATTATACCAAGGACATGAATCCATTCTCTCTTATAAACACATGGACAGTAAAATCAGGTCCACACATAAAATTATGGAATTGAAAACCTTGCACATGTATTGAGTTGTTAACATGAAATCAGGTAAAAAAATAACTTCTATACCTCAGGAGTTATCTATATTTACACAAATAATCATAGGGAGATATATGTACCACCAATCCCATAATTAAAACCCTAAAAATGTGTTCAATAAGAAAATAATCAATATTGGGACCCATAAAAATAAATCAGTTCCATAAAAAATCATCATAACATAACTCATGGAATAGACATTGATTCCTCTAGAAATGGGTATGACCTTGTTTTTCTAAGGTTCAAACATTCCAATCGGTTTCTAACGGGTTTATTCGTAGAACCGGAAACATCAAATGATTCTATATCCATTTGGACCTACTTTCCATAGGCAGGTGCTCATTAGTTATAGACTGATGAGGCTTGAGAATTTGCATTGGGTGAGAGGATGGGAGGTCGGAATCATCACAAATTTTTGGGGGGAATTATTTTCTACTCCGAGACTCTCTTTATAGATTTAAGTTATGTTCGTGAATCCTTATTAAATTACCAAGTATGAAAATGAGATTTCCTTAGATCTGACAATCAAAGATTGATATGTATGGGATGTAGAGAATATTTTATATGTATTTTAGGTTCTTCATTGATATAGAATCATCTATATTTTTTAGATATTCTATTTCAATGGGATCCTTAAACACCTTATATAGAAATCTCTTGGTCCATATGATAACCGTACTGGTTTTAAAGCCACTTAGTGGGGCACTTGAAATTTTTTGCCATTAAGAAGGACATGGATTATTTTAGAGTTGGAATTGTACCCGCAAATAGGCTACCTACGTATCCTTGTTTATAGAAAAAATCAGAACCCAAGTAGTTATGGAATTAAGATATAGTTTAACTTCATATGAGACAGATGAGAATTAGTGGATGACATGCTCGATCCATAGAAAGGCTTCCTACGTACTCTACTTTTAAGGTAGAGATCAAAGTCCATGTAGTTTGGTTATGATTTGTGGGGTCTTACATATGATTAAAGACCCCAAGAGATGTGTCGTTGTTACTTTTACACTCTACGCTCATGTGAGTCATGCTTGGGGTGAGAAACAAGAGGTATCAGTAAACTTGACTATTTGTGCCACGATGGATGCGGTCACAAGGAATGATACTGGGATTACGTATACCTGACTTCCCAGGATAGATGAGGATTTGGGATTTAGTTTAGGGAAGAAACTAGGGAACAAGGTCCATAAAGGTATATGCACTTTATGGATATTTGAATACTTAACTGAGGACTAAATCTCGAGAAGGATTCCCAAAATAGAGGGGACTTGTGATTGGGTTTTATTCCTAAGAAGGAAGTCCAAATAAAAATAAATTAATACTAGTTAAGAGAAATTATGGTTGGGGCTTATTCCTAATAAGGAGCCATAGGTTAAAGGGACTTGAGAATAGGGGCTTACTTCGTAGAAGGAGGCCAGGTTAATGGGACTTGTGAACTGGGGATTACTCCTGAGAAGTAGGCTGAGGTTAGGGAACATGAGAACAGGGGCTTACTTCTGAGATGGAAGCCCAGGTTTGGGAACATGGGGCTTATTCCTGAAGAGGATTCCCATTTTAAAGAAGTTGGACTGGGGCTTATTCCTGAATAGGAGGCCCAGATTAAATATTTCATGACTGGGACATACTCTCGAAAAGGAGGATGCCCAGGTTAAGGGAACTATTGGGGATTAATCCTAAGGAGGATGCCCATTATAAAGATCTTTTCATTTGAAAGAACGAGGTTGAATGAATAAAATCTCTAACCCAAGTGACATAAAGATATTTAAATCACTATGGTTTGAGAGATATTCCACAGAATCCCTTTCAGATAAGGAATCCAACAAAGAAACCATTCTATAAATGACTTTAAAGAGGGGTTTGATGGCTAAATCATGAAGAGGAGAGGTGTTTTTGAAGAAAAGAGATGAATAGATAGGAGGGACACCCAAAAATAGGTAGGCACGTAGGTCCAGTTTGGGCACGCAGGTCCTGGTAGCGCAAGTATACCAGCGCGACACTTGGGTACTTGCACGCCGGTCAACCCATAGGGTAATACTTGAGTGAGGCTTAGCTCAAGATCTTAGTATTATTCACAAGGGCTTCCAAAAGATTAGCGTGAATGTTCTGTTCAAGGGATAAGGCGACACACAAGTGTGACCATTTCCCAAAAGGGTTGGAAACTTAGGCGCGCAGGTGTTGATGACTTTCAACAAATTGGCATGGTTCCCCCTCTTTAGATCTTCCATTCTAGGTAAGAAATTACCTTATAAGTGATCCTAAGACTTCAATCATAGAATAGGGTGATGAGAGCTTAAATTTGAATTTTGGAATTTTTCCGTCCCCTAAATGGGGGGCCCACAAGGGGGTATTTATAGGCTGCTGAATACTTTGGGAGAAAATTGAATAGGGCACATAGGTCCCCTACATGCCCAATATGTGGTGCATAGTTATACTTTGGTGACTATTTCGGAACCTACGTGGCCCATGCTCAAAGAAATCCTTGTTCATTCCTTTGTCGATTTTAGATGTTTCTTCAAAGGATTAATCACTTTGTGCTTATGGTATTTACATTTTCATTTGTTGGACTCTATGAAGTAAATGAGCGTCAAAAAAAGTCCCCCATCAGAGTTGGATAATAAAGGAATGAGGATTTGACTCTATGGTAAAGGAGAAAACCATGAAAAAATAGCGCGCAAGTTTTGAGCGCGCAGGTAGCGGCGCGCATGATCGAGCCACAAAGGCCTCAACGCGCAGGGCTGTGGACTTTCTTATAAATAGGCATTCCATTCCCGCACAAAGCATCAAGATTTGAATGCTTCTGAGCTCTTGTCACACAGGTTGATGATTTTCCATGGTTCATTTCTTCTGTTTGTGTCGTGCAACTGTAGAGGTATTTGGACTTGTGCGGTGATACCTACGCGCCAAAACCTGTGTGACACAATTACACTTGCGCGCCAACATTGGAATTATGTGCCTTATTGACTTTACCATTTTTTCACTTTTATTCAAAAAATTTATGATAAATCAACTCACTTAATAGTTAATTATTCGACCATTGTGCAGATTCAATGGCTCCTAGGAGAATTGGAATAGCTGATGAACTGGCTATAAAATGAATTAATGACATGTTGAACGTTTATGGCCATGATTACTATGATATCTGCAATAGAAATATTCTAGATTTATCCTTGTAATTGAAGAAGTATAATCATAATTTTCCACATAGCATCTACTTGCCTCTGTATGGCCATGTTTATCATAAATAAGTCAACATTTAAGAGGCATTGAATTATCTTCTGCATTCTTGGTTTCAGACATTCAAAAATTTTGCATCAGAAAATATCTCAATGGGGATCATTTTTAAATACCAAAACAGTGGAGAAGGCCTATATAATGCATCATAACCCTTGTTCCACAGATATGAAAGCTCACAATCCTGAGTTGCAACCACATTTTTATCCTTCAATCTTTCGAAATTCTCAGATGGATCAATCCAAAGGATAGAAGAAGTGTTGTGACTTCCATCCTAGGCGAGGTGTGAAGCCAACATGGATGTGGGAATATTGGGTGTGACAAACTTGTGCAGAGTTTGTGGAGGATTTGAAAGGATCTATAAGATATGAAGCCATATGGGTTGGGCAGACATATGTCTATAGTAATGATGTGTTTGTGCCAGAGCTAATCAGCCGCTAGAGCCCAGAAACCAATTCATTCAATCCGACTCATGGAGAAGTACGAAACAATTTGTGGGATGTATAAAATATCTTAGGGGCTCTAATTTTGGGAGATATGTATGATGAATTCATCCCCAAAGGAAACTTGGAATGAGTCGGAGAAGACTACGACTTTGGCTTGGGAATTATTGAAAATTTTATACAGGATAAGAACTCAATGAATTCCAAAACTCATTCTAGAAAGGATATTCATCCATAGGAGTGGATGGGTATGTTTCTTACCATGAAGTAGGTGAAGGGTCCCACCTGTACTCATCCTACTATTTTCCCCAAAACAGAGAAGAGGGGTGCAATTGGCATATTCTGGGTGACCCTAAAAGTAGGAGAATTTGGTATGTGGGGGTATGATGTGGATCAGTGAATCCCAAAAAACACCCATATGGTGGGTTTATTAGCCTGGTGGCTCAGTGTTTATCTTCTTCCAGTCTGGTATTCGAAGACATGCATCAGGCTAGGGACATTCGTTGTGGCATCCAATTTGGATGAGAAGAAAATGGTTGGGTTGGACACCCCCATTTTGACGAAGATTCATAGGAGCTTACTCCACGTCATTATGGGTAAGTCTCCTTTGAGAATACTGGGACCATTTCATGTTTTTTGGGGATGGATCACTACTCATTTCCAGACCTATGCTGTACAGAATGGAGTGCAGGATCCTAGAAGTTCATTCAGGGAATCAGTGCATGCATTTTCTAGAGTTTCTCCATTAGCTCTCAACATCAATGATATTAAGGTGAGGCTGAGGATGTACAAGTAACTCAATTTCTTTCTTTATGGAAACACACCAACTGGGAGTTTTTTTGATGATGGAACAAACAACCTGGAATTGAGATCATACATGTTGGCCTGTAGAGATGGTGTATTGGACACCAGGATTGATAGAGAGATTATATGTGAGGCCTATGCTCCATACAGATTTTCACACCAATTCATGTGTCTACAATAGACTGTTTTATCTCTTCTTGTGCATGTCAGGACAGAGCAGCATCTGATGGTTTCCCGACAACTATGGTTGCTGACATTTATGGAGAAAACCAGGGTAGTGTTTGATATACTAGTTGATAAAGTTGTGAGTAACTTGACTACATGGTATGCTGAGAACTGGATAGCATCATACCCTGAAGGGGTGTTGAATCATATAGTTCATCAGGTGGGGAAAAAGAAAAGAATTGTAGAGAAAAAAACTCCTCATCATGAAGGTGACACTTCCCCACCTAGAGCTGATTCACCCGGTTCCTCACTTAGGGATGACTCATCAGATTCCGAAGATGGGGATGATGCGGCAAAACATGCGGCAAAGAGGCCTCATGCCAGATATAATCCTCTTGTGAGAATCAAGAGACACAGTCCATCGACTCCTAGTTAGTTACATTATTAAGGATATTTAATCACCATTACTTTATAAAACAACAAGACTGATTATTCTTTTCCTTTATCTGTTGTTGTAGGAGCTGGGAAGAAGCTGAAGTCTATGATTGTTGGACACTCCTCGCAGCCTTCTGGTACACACACTGAATATCTATGACCAGAAGCTTTAAAGACGTGTAGGAGTTTATATTGTGATGCTGAAACTGACGGGCTGGATCCGTGCAAGGTGTTATGCATCCCTGGAATAGGGAATCTTCGGTCCTCCACCAATATCCATTTCGAGGATACCCCCGATGAATTGTGGGCTTATATTAGAGAGTTGTAGATGATCATATATGCCACTAATGATTCCATTCCTGTCACCAAGCGGGTGAATGAAATGATTGATTGTGGAACCACTGAGGGTACTGGTGGTTCCAGAGATGAGGAGTGGCATGATTATGTGGTTCCTAAAGATGTATGTCTCTTTCCATATTTTCCTTGTAATATGATTCAAGTTAAAGATTTGTTACACAAGGAAATTAATTTCTCAATCCTACAGCTTGCAAATAAAGGAACTGTCGAGGTTCTTTCACAATTATATAGCCCTGGTGGTACTTCCATTGGGGCTAATGAATCTCCTCGCGAGCTAGGAGAGATATCTCTGGGAAAGGAAGCCATGGAGGAGGAGTTAGACATGGCTTTTCATTCTCCAATTCCTGTATTTGGAGATGCTGATGTCAACACTCCTAAGAATCCAAAGAAGAAAAGGTATCGAAGTAAGAGTTACACAACTTAATGCTTCATCAGTAGTGGTAAGTCCTTCAGATAGTCATGAGTTGTAATCAATGAAAATATTTCTCATAATTCTTGGGATTTCAGGGGCTACTTCAATTTCCCCATTGAGGGGGAGGATTGACCCTCCACTTAGAACAAAGGAGGGTGCTGGTGAACAATCACAAGTTCATGCAAGATTGGATTCTTCAGAAGAGGATCCAATGTTTGTCCCTAGTACCACTCATGTAGCTGCTACAAGGAGTGAAGAGCCTACTTTTGGTAAATTAACAATGCTTCATAAGAAGATGAATGAAAACATCATATGAATTCCATTCTGTGATACTTTAGGTTCAACACCCGTAACAGAACATTGGCGGCCACTCTAACTGATGCCGTAATTTTATCTAGAGAAACTGTCCGGGGTCCGAGGCTGCAGGATATGGTTTTCTCAGTAGATACATCTAATGATCTCACTGGTGAGACTAACCAAAAATACAACATATCATTAGATCTTATGATGAAAAATGGCACATATTTTGATGATATTTTAGATCTAGTTAAATCACCATGTAATTTAGAGGATTTTGGACGGGAGTGTTATCCTTCGTCCTGTTAAAATAACTTCTTATTACATCTCTGACCACGATTGGTTCAAATGTTCACTTCCATCTGATCAAGCTGTTGAACTACCAATGCCTGAAGGTGGTACAGACATGACTACTATTGTAGAGAGACTGGCTGAAGTGGAGATGAACCCAGTAGAGCATCCTCAAAATCATCTTGAAAATCTTATAGAAGCTAGGAAAGGTGGGGAGGAGCCTTCTCCCACTGTTGATATACTATTGGGTAAGAGATAACAATATTTTTGGCTGCACATAATTTTAAAGACAACATAATCAACTTCTGTTATCCTTTGAAACTAACCAAGAACTTTTCATTGACTATGCATGGCCATCAATTTCAGTGGCTAGATCTAGAGGTAAAGCCTCCTCCACCACCCCAACGAGAATAGGAAGTGAAGTAACATGGGTTATGGGGAAGGAGAAGAATATGGAACTTATCTAAGTTCATTAATCCAAAATTATATTCCCCCTATGATAGTGATGCTGAGTCATACCTAGAGGTACAAAAGGTGCTTCAATTTTCACATCACAAGGCATGTCAGAACATATGGAAGATCATATCTGATGTGCCACTTGAAGAGATATCTTCGAAGATCCCGTGACTATCATCACTATTCGTCATGTTGGTACATGGTGGTTATGGATTCCAAAAGATCCATGCCATGGTGAAACAAGTCATCTTATGAAGGGAGAAGGAGCAGAGGCACCATCAAGACCTGAACAGAGTAAGGTTGTTTGCCAATATCAGCGAATTTGAGGTTGTGGTGTCCCAAGATGAGGTTGATCATGCTACTATATTGAAGGAGATGAAGCATAAGATCAAGGAGAATGTTGTCCAGTAGATTCATCTTCAACAACAGTTAGATGTTGTTGTAGGGGAACTTGAACAGCTTAACAATTCACTGGAATGAGTTCAAAAAAATGGTATAAAATCCATTGCTGAAGCCAAGAAAGCACTCCATCAATCCAAAAAGAGTGAAGTTGGTCGATGTCATGAACATCATGATGCTTTTGATGAATCTCAGGATGCCGTAAATAAAATGAAGACATATGTTGAAAGTATATTGTAATTCGTGGAAGAGAGAGGAGACGCGAGTCTGTCAATGTTCTTCTAACTCTTCTAAATCAAATGAAAAACACTTTCATCATCAATCATTTTTTCATGCCCTCTTTTGTTACCTACTTTAAATTTTTACATAGGCCTATGGGCCTAGTATGCATAGTTTGATTTTTTTTCAAGGATTATATGAAATAACCCTAAAAACTTTGAATCTTTTATTGCTCAATATTACCTAAATCATACAAAATGTATGTTTAGTGAGCTGGGACTTGAATGTTATTCATAGTTCCCTTTTCATTTGTGAGCAGTTTAAAGTCATGCACATTGGACATAAAAAGGCTAATGTTTAAGGTCGAAATAACTTTGACCGAATGGATTAAAATTCACTCAATTCATTGATAATTTATCTAAAATCATATTACCACACTCATGTATGGGTGAAAAAATGTAAACTATGACTTAAGATATTTTGAATATGAGAAATGATATGAAAAAATGACTAAGAGCCATTTTGAAGAAGTATTTCCTAAGAGTGAAGTTATCATTATTTAACAAATCCATTAGGGGGTTGAATTATGTAATGCCACATAAGGTTATTGGCTGTATAATCATATAATAGCATCTTTTGGTTGGCATGTCTGTTATGTAGACTGTTTATGCAAGGCCACCTAAGGGCACGTGCTGCAAAGTTAGGAAAAATAATTCTAAAAAATTTTACCTTTCTATTGCTAAAAAAGACAGTGGATGTTTTTGGAGATTCAAATTTTTCCAAAGCATAGAGGTTGTTGTATGGAGATAGGTACTTGAATATGGAGAGGATATTTCCAATCAAGTATTTCTAGGAACTGGATGAATGTCACTCCTACTAAAGTCTCACCCAAGCGTAGGGAATGGAAATATAAACCATAGACTTGAATACTTTCAGATCATGAAAAAGAGTATGGGAAAAATATCTTAAGGATGACTATATTTGTGGATCCCTACATATTGTCATTAAGAAAAATAAGGACAAAAAGAGGTTTTCCTACCATTAATTAAGTTTCCACTATTTAAAAAACATGTTCGGGGTCAAATAATGTAGGGCCACCTAAGGGAATTGGATGCATAGTAAAATAGTAGCATCATTTGGCTGACAGGTCCGTTATGTAGACTGTTTATGCAAGGCTGCCTAAGGGCACATACTTCATGGTCATGCAAAAGAACTCTCGTGTATCAAACCTTTGGTGAGTAGAAGTAATGAAAGGGATTATGGAGATCTAGAATTATTTAAGTATAGGAGTATGATACATAAAAAATTGGCATTGTACAATGTATGTAAAGTTACATAGACCAATGCTAACCATAATCATGTTGTGGATGGGTCCTGAATTGAGGTGATGGACTTTACAAAATATCCCATAAGGATGGGAATCAATCTATTCATAGTTCTTGAAATATAGTTTAACATCATGTCGGACAAGAGTGTATGAGATCTTAGTTTAGGGTCATAGAGCTCAGACCATAATAAGGAATACACATTGTGTGTTTTATAACCCTGATGCGAATAAAGACCAGGGTTTTCATACCACATTCATGTTTTCACAGGGGGAATTTTCAGCTAAGGGACTGAAAGTGGAATTTGGGGTTAGGCACAAAGACTTGGGGATGGATTCGAGGGATGCTCAATCATTCCTATGTATCCCATAAGGATTGGAATCATGCCGCACGTAGTTCTTGAAATACCCTATGTACAGATTTGGTTCGTACAAGTGAAGGGTGAAATGAGACTTTAGTGTAATGATGGTTGGAACCATGACTAATGGTTTGGGAATTTCCATGTATGCACATACTATTTGGAATATAACATGATTGGAGATCAATGTAAATAATGGTTCCCTCCCAGGTGAGGGTGTCAAAGAATGATGGTGTTTATTGTCGTACAAGACAAAAGTGAGAATAGTTTAATGTTATATTGCAAGGATGATGGTGAACCAATGTATAAAATATTGATTCTGGGGGTGGATTCACAAATGAACATCATATGAGATAGAGTTTAACCAATATGAAGAAATTGGTTTTGGGCATGAACCTCATGAGGTTGCCTAAGTACCAGTCGTAGAAGGAAATGATGAAATTCCTCATAGTTCGATTGATGAATGAAATGGTGATTAAGTTGTTCTTGTGGAGAACGACCAAAAAATGGTGTTGGGACTTACACATGGTTAGTATCCCAGAGAGGGTGTTATGGTTTAAGTTTACTTTAATCTCACATGAGTCATACTTGGTGTGAGAAATAAGAGGTAGCAACAACCTTAACAATGCACTCTTTAATGTCATGTGTGACGTATTAAGGGACTTTGTTCAGTTTTATGTCATGTAGGTTGAATGATCAGTACATTTTAACATCATGTTGGACAAATATAGGGACACAGTTTAATGTCATGTTGGACGTGAACACAGTTTTGCATCATGTTGGAAAATAAGAGTGATGTACAGTTTAACATCTTGTAGCTAAGACTATGGGGGAAATTTAGTTTAACATCATGTTGGACAAAAGGAGTATTGTGCATTTTAATGTCATGTAGTAAGGACAAAATATGGGATGTTTAGTTTAACATCATATAGCGAGGATGAAATAATTTAACGTCATTTTGGATGAGTGCTTCATAGTTTAGAGTCATGTAGCTAGGATGTTGGTTATGCAATTTAACAACTTGTTGGACGTATTAGGGACTTTTCCATAGTTTAACATCGTGTTGGACGACGATGAAAATAGTTTAAGGTCATATGCATGGACCGTATGATGTATTTGTATTATAAAAAATACTTCTTTAGAAATATAAAATTGGTTGGAGTCGTGATGAGTTTTCCATCCATTGAGATTAAAGAATAAGCTCCATTGGAGTAGACCATATGTATTGAGTAAGGACATTCCCACTTTGGCTCATGTTTTGGAGGCATCAATCCTGGTATCATTGGAGTACAAATAACCATTACCAAATCTCTATGAATGAATGAATGAAGAAGGACTTTTTTGTTGAAAGCTCATGCTATTCAATTCTGATAGACTTCCGAGTGGTGCAAGGTGCATAGTCATTTATCGTATAATTGTTCCAATTCATCCATTCACTTTTGAAATTGTTCATATATAGATGATTGATCACAAATGGATACTCTGAGTGAGGGTAATTGAACTTCAGTGGGAAGGACTGCTTCTATTCTATATACCAATGAATATGGAGTTGACCGCGTAGCAGTGCGGGTGGTGGTTCGATAAGCCCATAAAGCATGATAGATTTTATCATTCCATGATTTCTTATCTTTATCCACCATATTTTGCAGTATATTTGAAAGAGTCTTATTGAAGGCTTCTATCTGGACATTTTTCACTGCATGATACCAAGAGAAATGGTTGGATTTGATGTTGTATTCTTGATACAACTTCTTTACCTCGGATGGGAAGAAGATAGTGCCATTGTCCATCAATATGGTATGAGGGACACCAAATATGGTAATGATGTTAGAATAGATGAAGCTAACAATGATTTTAGAACTAACATATTTGAGATCTATTGACTCTTCTCATTTGGAAAAGATGTTAGTAGTAGTAAGAATGTACTTAAACTGCTTGGATGTAGACGAAGGGTAAGGTCCCACTACATCCATTCCCCATGTGGAAAATTTCCATGAGTATTTAGTTGTATGAAGGAAATCTGGTGGTTGATGAATGAAGTTGGCATATACATGGCATGAATCACACTTCTTTGTGAAATTAACACAATGTTGTATCATTGAAGTGAAAAAGTATCCAAGCCTTAGAATTTGATCAGACAGTCTATGTCCAGACTATTGGGAACCACAGAATCCTGCATGAACTTCTTTCATGACAGCCATTGTCACTTCATAGTCAATTTATATAAAGAGAAATCCATCAAAAACTCTTTTGTAGAATATTTTTTCTTGGTGATCTGGGATATCATAAAGATTGAAATTAACCACACGTCTCCAGATTTGTTCATTCCCGACTCTATCAGGTGTAAGTGTTCCAATTTTAAGGTATTCCCAGATAGGTATCATCCATCCTATAGTATGACTATATGGTTCAGAAATGGGACTAATTTCATTGATTTCCTCAATTATGGTTTGAACATAAGGTGAAAATGTATGACAGTGAGAAATACTAAGGATTGTCTCATCCCAATTTGGATATGCTAGAGCTATGGCTATATTAGCCAGTGTATCAGCATGTGAATTTTGTGATTGTGGGACATATGAAAATGTCTGTTCAGAAATAAATTCAACCATTAACACTCTAACGTAATCATACAAAGGGATTAAATCTTCTTTCTTGATGGAATTCCCCACATTGACTTGTTTGATTACAAGGTCTGAATAACCTTTCACTTTTAATAGATTCACTTGTGCTTGAAGTGATAAATCCAATCCTATGATGAGAGCTTGGTATTCTGTCTCATTATTTATACCACCTCCCAACAATGAGGAGGAATAGCATAGCACTACCTTTTCTGGGGATATAATCACTATTCCCAACCCAAATTTGTTGAATTTAGGATCTTCCACTTTATTTTCTGTTGGAATTCTGGAAGCACCATCAAAGTAAATTTCCCATGTTTGAAGACTATCTTTAATAGAGAAGACTTAATCATCAGGAATTTAAATATCTAAAGATTTATCTTCTACTGAAGGGTTTTCTGAAAGGAAATCAGCCAGATATTGGTACTTTATTGCCTTTTGGGACACATACTGGATTTCAAATTCCTGCAAAATAATTTCCCACCTTTCCAGACGTCTTGTAAGCATTAGATGACTAAGGATTAATTTGAGCGGGTTATTTCTAGATACCAATTGGACCTCATGATGTTGCAGGTAGCCTCTCAATTTCTGAACCACAAAAACTAATGCTAGGCAACACTTTTCAATACTCGAATTTCAGGTTTTTGATTCAAGCATTGTCCGACTGAGACAGTAAAAGTTGTTTTCATTCCCAGCATCATTCTTCTGAGAAAGGAAGGCACCAAATAATCGCTCTAAATCTGTCACATAATGAATAAGTGGCCTCCCTTCAATAGGTGGCATTAATAATGGTGGACTCAAGAGATATTTCTTGAGAATATTGAATTCTTCTTAACATTCTTATGTCCACTGGTAAGTGACTCCCTTCTTTATAAATTTGTTGAAGGGTAAAATTTTTCATGCCAAACTAGCGGAGAAACGCTAAATATAGGTCATGTTTCCTTGAATTCCTCTCAATTCATTCAAATTTCAAGGAGGTGACATACCAAGGTATGAATTTTTATTCTTAGGATCGACTTCGATACCACGATGGCATACAACAATTCAGAGAAATTTTCATGAGGTTACCCCAAAAGAACATTTTATGTGGTTCATCATCAAATTATGTTATCGAAGTTTGTGAAATATGACTTCCAAATCAGCCAAGTGAATAGATTTTTTTTGTATTTTACCACAAAATAGTCCACATAACATTCAAAATGTTTCCTAAAAATGGTTTGAAGATATGGTACATGGCATGTTGATATGTTGCACCTACATTCTTCAGGCCAAAGGGCATTACCTGATAGAAAAACACACCCTGAGGGGCTCTGAAAGTTGTAGATTCATCATCTTCTAGAGCCATTAGTATTTGATTATACCCAAAATATCCATCCATGAAGGAAAGTGATTCATAGATAGTTTTTTCATCAATTAAGAGTTCTGTGATCGGAACTAGAAAATCATCCTTAGGACAATGCCGATTAAGATCTCTAAAATCAATGAAAACCTTAATTTGTCTATTCTTCTTTTTCACAGTGACAATATTAGGAAACCATTTGGGATATTGAACTTCTCTGATTAAGTTAGATTTGATATTCTTGTCCACTTTAGCTTCAATTTTGGAATCATAAGTTGGGTGTGTTCTTCTTGTAGCTTGTTTGAATCCTAGATGATCTTCTTGAAAACCCAAACAATGAGGAGAAACATAAGGATCAAGCCCTATAATTTTTGTAAAATTCCAGGAAAATATATCTCGATTTTTATTTAAAAATTAAATATACATTTCTTTCCCTTCAAGAGTCATGGAAGCACTAATTAAAGTGGGGCATGGATATTCATTTGTACCCAGATTTATTTCTCTGAGTTCATCCACAGTGGTAGAGATACCCTCTTCAAAATATGGAGGAGCATCCCTGAGATCTTCCTCTTCTTCTTCAAGATGTATTACTTCTTCTATTCTACTTGTATAGTAGATGATGAAGAAGAATTTCCCTGATCAGGAGAGATGTAAATATTTGAACATCTTGATGAAGAGGCTTCCATTTCTGACCATATTGGTGAGGAATGGTCTTCCTTGGGTAATAATGAGGTGATTATGGATTGAGAATCGACATCATCATTCACCTATGACATTGCAATAACTTCTTCTAGCCTAGTAGGGGAAGTATAGACTTTCTGAATTTTAGTAGATGAAATGAAGACATCTCCATTTGAGATTTCATCATTTCTTGGTGAATCACCACTTTCTCCCATGCTATCTTGCTTGATTTCCATAATAGACATTATGGAAGATTCCATAAGATTACTGGGATTTGGGTTTATCCTGTCAATTTGACTGATAGGCAACACATAATTTGTAGTCACATATATGAATGGGTTTACAAGAATGTTTTTCCAAACCATATGAAGCATTAATCTCGGTAACCTCCCTTATTGTGGATTTATCTTTACCCTCCATGTGATAGAATTCTGCCTCAATGTACTGAGATTCACATGTTTTGAATGGGGCCTTATCAACATACAATGTCCCTGTTTGACCATTGAAACAATATTTGAGGCATTTATGGTATGATGAAGGGATAGCCGCATGTTGATGTAGCCAAGGTCTTCTAAGAAAAACATTGAAGGTTGTATTGTGATAAAAAACAATGAAATATGAATTGGATACAAGGTCTCTAAACTGAGTTCTGAGTGTAATCTCACCCAGTGGTTCTTGTTCATTTTTATCATATCCCTATAACATCAATGTCCATGGAGAAAAACCAAATTCTGTGAGGCCCAATCGATGGAGTGTATGAATGGGGATGAGGTTGACTCCTAAACCATTATCAATGAATGCTCTTCGGATGTATACACCATTGACCGTTCCAGATAAATTCAAAGGTCTAATATGACCATGCAAAATATCATCTTCATCTTCATCTATAAAAAATATCACTGCATGGCATTCTGTAGGACCATTCTCATCATGGTAGACTTCAGCCACATCAATTTTAGTTTCGAATTTCTGAGGGCTTGACAAAGCCTCAATGATTGCCTCTCAAAGATCCTTTGATAGATTCAAGGCATCTAGAATTAATAACTTGGCCGGTACATGGGACAAATATTTCAAGAAATCATATTTTTGGTCTAAAGTTCTGCGTTTTCCATCAAGAACATGTGGTTTCACTGGTGCCTTATGAGATGATGCTTTGGAAGTTGATGCATCTTGTATCAGGGTAGGAGTTGGAAACACTCATGGCTTTAGAAGACTAGACCAAATAAGTATATTTACATGCTAAGAGGACGAAAGTGGAACCCTTAACTGATCATCCAGAATAATAATGCCAAGACTGAATTTGCTATTGGTGGAAGAATTTTCTAGTTCTTATTGATCTTGCTGAAGGGCTCTGCCACTAGATTCTGATACATATACATTTCGAGCAGGGGTAGGAATGGAATAGTGGCTTCTGGGATATCCATGTATTCCTCTGTATCCCAATCCCCTGGAACTCCCACTAATTCCTCTATTTGATATAGGGAACTCAGGCTCATCAGGATCAAAACTGTGACTGGGACAAGGATCTATTAAATGAATCATGTTAATAGAACCAAAGATCAACTCCTCTTCTAATGAAGACCCTTCCAAAATATCCAATTTAGGCATTTCCATTTGGTGGGGTAGTGCCCATGGATTTGAAGTAGATGGAATAAAATCTTCCAGAGTCAATGACAACTCGGGCTTTGACATGATTTCATCTTCTTCAGATTGTTCCTATTTATTAGAATTATGCCGTTTCTTCAAAGATTTTTCCTCGGATGAAGAGAGTTTTTATGTGGAATTCATAGTAGAATACACAATATGTTTCTTCAATTGAATTCGCAAAATGGAATGAGTTCAGTTGATTGGTTTCCTAACCATCCAATCATCATATTTCTGCACATTTTTTTTGACTTTTGGCCACTCTCCTTCTTCCTCATGATTTTTAGTAGTAACACATGCTACCTGAGCTGAAGAGCCTTTTAGTTTGACTTGTCCCAATTCCACCATATTTTGTAAGAGATCTATGAAGATAAAAAACTCCTGAATGGGATGCCCCAACATCTAATGAAATGAGAAATAGTTGGTAAGATCTTCATCACCTTCTTTATTTGGACTTTTAGGCCTTAGAAATTGAACCAAATTATTTTCTAGAGCCGAAATGAAGTAACCGGGAACTTCTTCATTTCAGAATAAGTAAATATGGATCATTAACTCATCAAATAGTTTATGTCATTGTTCTCTTTGATCATATTGAAGAAATGGCCTGTGTTGATGATGCTCAGGATGTGGAGCCCTTCGATAAGATGAATGTTTTGAAGTAGAAGCAGGTACATGTGCTTGTTTAAGCCTAACTATAACAGTCTATACATTACTAATTATCATTTCAGGAGCTAACAGAATTACACAAGTATTATCCTTAGTCTTTTTAAGAGAGTGTTCGATCTGCTGAGCGATCTAAGTAAGGTCCTGAAACCCTCCTATGTATTTCACAGGGAACAACGGTGTGTGTAATTCATTATGCAAATTTACCTCACAAACTGGCCACAAATCTTCTTGAGTGAGTGCTATGCTTAGGGAATATGTTAATCCCATCCAGCGAGAAATAAAATCTGAAGCCCTTTCATTATCCATTTTACTAAAAAATTTAAGATAAAAAACTGTTGTTTTTGGCAACGTTGAACTGAATTGAAGAAGGAATAATTGATGGAGATCCTCACATCCAGTAATTCACCAGGATTGCAAGCTTGTATACCTGGTAAAATAATTTCATTGTAAAGACTATAAAAAACACCTGCGCATAACTGATTCTTGATGCTGAGGGGTTCCCATTATAGGATCGCAATGAGAAACAAAATGTTTTAAGTGTTTCTTTGGGTCCATCGAACCATTAAATATTAGCAATGTGGTACTTGAAAAATTTGATGGGCGAGGAATTGCATCAACCCATTCAGGGTGAGATCTCTTTTCTGGATTAATTTGTGAACTTTTTCCCTCCATAGATTCGATACAAGCTGTTAATGAATCAATGGTTGTCATTAACTTTTAAAAAACATCCGGTTGAGCTTGAACCTAGACAGGTTCAATAACTAGAGCTTGAACAGGTGGGGTGACTGGTACAACAACTGATGGTAGCACCACCGATTGTTGTTTCACATGACCCATAGGACTGGACCTATGAGGGTGTATTGGTAAAGGAGGATATTCTTGGTCCATCTCAGTAACTGCCACAAATTGTTTTTGGCTGACTGACTCTAGCATTCTTAGGAGGAAGACTACCTTGAAGGAGTTCTGCATTCAACCTTGTTAACTACTTTATTTATTCCTCCTATTGTGAAATCTTATTATCTTGTGAGAGATATTGGCCTTATCTAGAGGAAGGGTTTGTGACCTGATTATTTCCATTTCCCTTGTTGTATGCCTTTCAGAGAGGGGGAAGTTTATTATTTGAAGGAATACCTAGATTCTGAGAAATCCATTGATTTCATGTAAGCACACCTTCTTCATTTGTGTCTGTGTGTACAAATTCTTGAGTAGGAACTTATTCATCTAATCCATTTGAATGAGACTCATGTTCTGGAGGATCAAAAACAATGGATTTGATTACATTTATTGATGAAAAATGCATTGCATACCTTCTATCAACATTTTTGCGATACTGCCTTCTTCCATGTCCTTGATGAGACACTGCCTTTTGTTTATTTGATCCCTAATGAACGTCATGATGAACTGTAATTTGGTGGGAATATCTTGATAATTTGGCTCTTCATTCCTCTTGGGGATTCTTCCCTAATCGATAGAATACTGACATTCTCCGAGGAAGAGATTGAGGATTTGAAAAAATCCCCAGTCCGGTGGACTGGGGTATTCCTGCTCAACTCCTCAAGTCCTATTTGTTGATTCTGAGGGTTGGGTTAAAAAATTCTCTAGTCTAGCAAGCTGGGGTGACTCTTGAGCTGCTATAACTGAGACTTTCTTAAAATCTATCCTGATCATGTGGAATTTAGTCCAAAAATTGGGTGGATGCATGAACCTACATCCACTCAAATCACTTGGTTCAAAAGACTGTTTGATGATTTATGACACTTATTTCACTTGATGATGTGTACGCTATAAACAAAAAGCCTATTCGATATTCTCATTTGATTGATACAAGAGTAATTCAACAACTTGTTCTCTGTATACCTGATTTTGAGAAGAACTAGTTGAGGCATGTTATTGAGTGAGCCTTTGATTACAATCAAATCCAATTGGTTGTGGCTAGCCATGGGAAATAACATTGCATGAGACCATTTTTTGCGGGCTTTGTTGGCTAGAGAGTACAATGAAATGTAGTGCTCCATGAATATCTCATACCCTAATATGAATACCAAATGGGGTATTAGCAATTAACTGGTACACCATTCTTAGTGCACCAAGGCATGAACGTTAAAGGTCTCTCTGGTACTTTTTAGCCTTCGGATATTGAGAAACTGAGAGAGATTCCAAATCAATTTGTAATTGTAACCATTCTATTATCTTGACACGAATTTCATATTCATCATAAGATAATATTTTCTTTTTCAATTTTAAAAGAGTTTTCCACATGTTGAGACGAATAACAAGAATACAATCATCTGGAAACATCTCTGGAATGTTATAATGAGAGTCATCCAAAGGCCTAAACATGAATGGAACTTCGCCTTTCTCAAATTGTTTTATCATATTCAACACTTTCTATTTGTCATTCAATGAAGATTCTTCTATCTGATTAGACCAGAGTAGGTTATTTCTTGTTTCTTAATCAGATTCAATAAGATTGGTAGAGATTTCATTTATCAAACTAGAAGATGAATGGGAAAGAGGTGGTTCGGAGAATGACCTAGATCCTGAGTTATCTTCTGATTGAGAAAGTATTTCACCTAATAATGGTAAAGCATAAGACATGACTGGCTTCAAATTTAAAATTGTCTCAAGATAAGAGGTTTTTCATGTCACTGCATTGTCCTTTGATGAATTTTCCAGGCAATACCAATTAGTACTATAGAGAGGACATTTGCAACTAAATTCAACATCAAGGGGAGGACCACCATGGTGGGTTACATCAAAATATTAAACCTCTTAATCCTTAGACTTCTGGCCATGTGGAGGGTTATCGTGGCTCTCATTTGAAGATGATACTTTGAGATCAACTGAACTATCATGAAGTAAGCCTTCTTGAAGAAGATTCTGATGCAGACCTTCGGAATTAATGTCTCCACTATTGGGAAATGAGAGAGTAGAATCTTGAGTTGCAACATATAATTGTATGAGTGCATCAAGAACTCCATCAACGAGCAAGGCATTACTACAAATCAGCTCTTGGTTTCTTGACTGTGCTAGACAAGTATTTTTATTATACGCCTTTTTACTCAGTTTGCGAACAACTTGTTGACAAAAGTGGTTATTATGGGAAGGTGTATGTGCCTTCTTAAGAGAAATAGTCAGGTTAGGCTGATTAACTCTATTCAAATAAGGTGTATGTTCTTGACTAGAGTTTCCATATGATATGGGGGAGTATGCCCAACAACCCTCTTGGACTGGAACATAGGTGTGTATCTCTTGCAGAGTGATATGTTGATGTGTCACTCAACTAGTAGGGATAGATTTTCAATTATTTCCCTATGATGCTACTGAAGTAGTTATAATATTCTGACAGGAATCCAGAATACGAGCAGGGATTTTCATCTGCTCTTTCACTATTGGAAAAATGTGCTTGGTTACTTCAGCTGCAAGAACTGGAATATACGCCCATTCTATGCTTGGAGTAGGTGTGTATTTCGGCTCCTGTACTCCTTTTCCTATCAGCAAATTCTAACAATACTCATGTGTGGGGGCAGAGGGTTGGTTCTGCTCGAAATTTGTCATCAGAGCTTTCCTACTGACATCTCCGAATGATACCTAATGAGACTGTTGGTAGGATTGATTAACATTGGTAGGTGTATGTGGATGGTGTGTATTCCACTTCAAGTATGGTTGATGTTTTTCTCTCAATTCTGGAAGGAGAGACTGCTGACAGAATTGCTGATTGTAAACAGGAGTATGTTCTTACTTATCAGTTGCAACCATATCATATTGGTGAAAATCTTTGATTGTAGTTAGATGAGACTGCCGTCTAGCTGATGAGTTATAAACAAGTGTATATTCCTGCCTATAATAATCCACTATAATTTCTTGGCGGGATTATTGTGTTACTGCCAGACGAGTCTACTGGGTGGTATCATCAGGACGGGCGGGTGTGTATGCTCGTTTGTTATTTTCCATCAAGTTTGATTAATGTACTTCTCCGGAAGAGGAACAAGTAAGAAACTACTCCCCATTGACCATATTTCACCTCTGGCAGTTCGTCTTGCATGCTCGGGTTTGAGGAACATGAGCTGAAACCCTGAAGGCAATACCCTCATCATGTTGACGGTGCACTACCACATGAGTTTGGCAGCGATTGTTTATGGGAGCCCTCAGGAAGGTCTTCTATATCCTTGAATTAAGGCCTTGAGTGACCTTCTCATTCACCTCACCAAGATATGGGATGGAATGGTGAATGTGTTCCGGGTATAATGTATCGAAACCGTTGGAAACGGTGGTTGGCACCACCTTCTTCTTGATTGCCGGTCGTCACTATCCAGACAACCAGGGTGAATTATTGACTTGGAGGGCTTGTCAAGTGGCCTCCAGAGTTGTAAAAGTATAGTGTCGCCGGTATCCCTTTACTAGTTCATTTGATACCCAGCGTTGAAGAAACTGAGTAGATGATGCCATCCTTAGAGTGGAAGACAATCCAATAGGAGTAGCATCAGAGGTATTCACAGCAGAGGCATTCACATATGTGAACTTTAGAGAAGATATTTCTGTAATGCAAAAGATCATGGAAAAGAGTTCCTATTTGATATAAAAGACATAATCAAGATATGTTCAGCCACTACATCTTTTGGACGAGCACATATATTATTTATTGTTTTGTTGGCCTTATTATTGAGTTTAAATAAGGGTCTAAAAAATAAGTAAAACATCATTTTAACTTGGTTAAGGATTCATGTCAGGTTCACCATTTTTTTCCTCTAAAAATGAGAATTACCTTGTTTGTTTATGGTTCAAACATTCCAATTGGTTTCTAAAGGGTTTATTCATAGAACTGGAAACATCAAATGATTCTATATCCATTTGGACCTACGTTCCAATGGTAGGTTCTCATTAGTTGTGGACCGATGAGGCTTAAGAATTTGCATTGGTCAATAGTATGGGGGGTCGGACTCATCACAACTTTTGGGGGGAATTATTGTCTACTCTGGGACTCTTTTTATAGAATTAAGTTATGTTCGTGAATCTTTATTAAATTACCATGTATGAAAATGAGATTTCCTTAGATCTGAAAATCAATGATTGATATGTATGATATTTAGAGAATCTTTTATATGTATTTGAAATTCTCCATCGATATAGAATCATCTGTATTTGTTAGAGATTCTTAGTCAATGGTATCCTTTAATACATTATATAGAAATCTCTTGTTCATTATGATAACCATACTTGTTTTAAAGCCACTCAGTGGAGAAGTTGAATTTTATTGTCATTCAGAAGGAAATGGATTATTTTAGAGTTGGGATCGTACCTGCAAATGGGCTACCTACGTATACATGTTTAGAGAAGGAATTAGAAGCCACATAGTTCGAGAATTATGATATAGTTTAATGTCATATGGGACACATGAGAATTAATGGATGATAGGCTAGAACCTTAGAAAGGCTTCCTACGTACTCTTCTTTTAAGGTAGAGATCAATGTCCACATAGTTCAGTTATTTATTGTGGGGGCTTACATATGATTAATGCCCCAAAGAGATGTTTCATGGTTACTTTTACACTCTAAGATCACGTGAGTCATGCTCAGTGTATAAAATAAGAGGTATCAGTAAACCTGATGATTTTTTTCACGAAAGATGTGGTCACAATGAATGATATGGGGTGTACATATACATGAGTGCCCAAGATAGATGAGGATTTGAGATTTACATCAGAGAATAAACCCCAGAATGAGGTCCATAAATTTATATGTGATTTATGGAGATTTTGATACTTAACTTAGGACTTAATCCTAAGAAGGATGCCCAAATTAGAGGGGACTTGTTATTGGGTTTTATTCCTAATAAGGAAGTCAAAATAAAAATAAATTAAGACCGGTTAAGAGAAATTATGACTAGGGCATGTTCCTAAGAAGGAGGCCTATGTTAAAGGGACTTGAGAACTGGGGCTTACTCCTAAGAAGGAGGCCCATATTAAATGGACTTGAGAACTGGGGCTTACTCTTGAGAAGGAGGCCCACATTTGAGAACATTAACAGGGGCTTACTTATGAGATGGAGGCCCAGGTTTGGGAACATGGGGCTTATTCTTGAGGAGGATGCCCATATTAAAGAACTTGGACTGGGGCTTATTCCTGAAAAGGATGCTGAGATTAAAGATTTAATGAATATGACTTAATCATGAAAAGTAGGATGCTTAGGTTAAGGGAACTATTGGGGATTACTCCTAAGGCGGATTCCCATTTTAATGATCTTATCATTTTAATGAATGATGTTGAATGAATAAAATCTCTAACCCTAGTGACATAAATATATGTAAATCACTAGGTTTTGAGAGATATTCCATAGAATCACTTTTAGATAAGGAAGCCATCAAATAAACCATGACATACACTAATTTAATGATGGGTTTGAATGATAAATACTGAATAGGAGATTAATATTTGAAGAAAAGAGATGAATAGATAGGAGGGACACCAAAAAAAGGTAGGCACGTTGGTTCTGGTCGCGCATGTATACCTCCGTGACACTTGTTTACTTGCACTTTGGTCAACCCATAGGGTAGTAGATTAGTGAGGCCTGGTTCAAGCCCTTAGTATTATCCCTAAGGGGTTCCAAAAGAGTGGCATCTAGGTTCTATTGAAGCGATAAGGCAGTACGCAAGTGCGACCATTTCCTAAAAGGGCTGGACACTTAGGCGCGCTGGTGTTGATATCTTTCAACACATATGCCTTGTTCACCCTCTTTTGATCTCATATTCTAGGAAATTAATTACCTTATAAGTGATAGAAAGACTTCAAGTAGAGACTAGTGTGCAGGGAGCTTAAATCTGACTTTTGGAAATTTTCAGTCCCTTAAATGGGGGGCCCACAAGGGGTATTTATAGGCTATGGATGACCTTGGGCGAAAATTAAATAGGGCACTTAGGTATAACTACGTGCCTATTTTGTAACATGTGTGGCCCATGCTCAAAGAAATCCATGTTCATGACTTTGTCAATTTTTTATGTTTCTTCAAAGGATGAATAACTTTGTGTTTATGGTATTTACCTTTTCATTCGTTGGACTCTGTGATGAATATGAGGGTCAATAGACACTTAATTCATAAAAAAATTGATCCATCATAAAAAAACATGATTCATTTAAATAATAATAACAATATCATTAGATAATATATAAATTAAGGCAAAACTATCATCAGATAATGTTATCATAGATGGAAAATAATTATGAGAGATAGGTTGAAATAATTTTTTTAGAAAATATCCATTCAGTTTTGAAAAACAAATTTTAATTAATAAATAATATTTATAAAAAAATTGATTTAAAATATCCTTTAGAAAATATAAATATTGATTTCGAAAATTATTTTAATCATATTAGTAATCCATTTTCTTAAAAATTGATAAATAATTATTTCAAAAACATTATTTCCTATTTAAAAAAAATTAGTTTAATGGAGAATAGATTAATAAAAATTTGGATTATAGCATAACAAGAAAATTATTATATAACTAAATGATTAAGATTTATTATTAAATATGACATTTATTAGTATACGCATCTTGTAAAATAGCATAGGTTCATAATGTAATAGGCGTCTCAATAAAGGCATGTTGTGACAAAAATACATTACAGATTTAGTAACATTAGAACCATAATGTATATGAAAGAGATATCATCAAATTGATATGAAAATAAAAATATTATAATTTAATTCATAAAGGAAATTCATTAGGATTTAAACACACCACAAAAATGATATAAGTAGTGTATAAGGTATGTGTCCAATCAAAATAAATGTTAGAAAAAAATGTATTTCCCTATGTGTGGAATCTATATTACTCACACAAACAACATATATAATAAATATAAATTTATTATAAATCTATTGATGTACCATATTATTCTATATAATAAAAAATATATTTTTTTATTAATTTATATATCCCATTTATTAATAAATATTTGTTAATGTTACGCCTTAGGTAATATCTGATTTGTTTTTATCTTGTGTTTTAACTTTTTATCCTTAGTCCTCTTAAATTAATCATTATTTAATGATATCCATGGTTACAATAATGATATTAATATATTATATATTTATCATATATTTTCTTATAGATATATTTAAAATTTAATTATAAAAAATAATAAATAGTGTTCATGGTGAGGGTAGGCAGTTCGTACACATGAACATTGTTTTCATTTTCTTCTCATATTAAAAAAGAATTAAATACACTTTAATGTCATTCAAAATGAATTTTTATATTACATATATAATATATATTCAAAACATTCGTCCTGATGACCATCCATCTAAAATATATATGAAAAACGAGTCACATTGAATTGTAGAGATTGTTAGAAATATATATAAGAGCTAAATTAACATTTCCTAAAAGATTAGTGTAACACCCCGAGCTTCCACGATACGCTTCTCATTCAATAATGCAATAGCTTGCATTGTACGCAAGTTCGAGTTCTAACACACCGCAACTAATCAAAATAGCCGTTATGAATAGTAATAACCACTTTTTAAAATTATAGAAATTTTATATTTCAAAATGGACTTCATTTTTGTATTCGTAATATCGAAATTAGCCTATGTTGAATTTTTGGTATTTTTCTGAGAACTTCTAATTTTTTATGAATAGTGAAAAATACATAAAAACAACTTTTTTAATCAAAATAATTTATACAGATAAATTATACTATTTAGTGGTTTTAAGGTATAATTAGAAAATATTTTTACCATTTTATCCAATGGTGGTCATTAGAATTAATTTAACATTGAAATTGGACATAAACAATTGCCAAACTTTTGATATAAATTGTTTCTTAAAAACACGCTATTTGTTGTAACAGCGGGAATTAATTATGAAATTAATTAATACAACTTATATGTTTGGAATTTTGTAAAATAGACATCATTTTTGAATTCAGAATATCAATTATAGCTTAGGGTGAAATTTTGGCCTTATTCTGAAAAACTTCAATTTTTGATGAATAGTGAAACCACTAAGTGGTAGTTAAATAACCGATTTTTCGTTTAAATGAAATATTACAACTTCTGTGATTTGATTTTCAAAAATCCGACATACATGGTTGTCATTAAGAAGTAAAATGTGGTTCAATGAGATCAAAATAATTTTTTGGTGAATAGTAACTTTTAAGTTCTTAATCGCGATTAGTGGTAATTAGTGTAGTTTAAGGTATAAATAATACATTAATAATATAAAATGACCTAGACACATGTCCCAACCTCATTGGTTGAGTCATGGCCGACCAAGACAAGCCATGGCCTAACTTGGGGACCCCATGGATCCACTTTTGTTGGGAAATAACATAAATTACTTTTTATTTAATGTTAAAGTGAAAATGACACTAACATAAATTGTTCTACTAAAACAATTTTTAATTGGGGTTATACAAGTCCAAATTTTGATTATAAATAGTCATTGGAAAGCTAAAAAGATTTCCTACATCATAGTATTTGTTTTATAATTTTTAGACATTAAATAAATTAAAGTATTTATGACATAATAATGATGCAGGGATGACATCATTATTTGACGATTTAAATAAAATGAGAAGATAATGCAAAATCCGAGGCTTACACTTGTCCAAAGCCTATTGGATGAAGATATTTCGAAACCTTATCACCTTAGCCTCGAATTATATAGATGTTGGACCTTTAGAATCCGAAAAGCATTTTGAAATAATGTAACATTTCATTACTTTCCAAAAGTGCCCCTCCTCTCCACTTATAAAAGGCCCCCACCTCTCCCACCTTATTCACACCATCAAGCCATTTGGCTCGGCCAACCTCTGCCCATATACTCTCCCAACATTCCTTCCTTACTCCTAGAAACCTCACTTTGGGCAGAACTCTTCCCAAGGAAGCCTTTAGCTCAAATCAAAAAGAGTTACCCGATTTTGAGGTAATGTCTTTTCTAATGTTGTTTTGTTTTATTTTTCTTCTCCAACCCCCTAAACTCTTTTTATTCATTTCTTTTGTAACAACACCAGTATCCTCAATATACTAGGATGTTGTTATAAGAAGGATTCGAGCTACACTTACACACACCTACATCTAATGGTTAAAGAACATACGGTTTCTGTGGATGGCGAATTTCTGCATCACGAAACGATGATTGTTCAACACTCATATAACACCTCCAAAGGTGGCCATTAAGATGTCACTATTTTTATATATGATATATAATATGTTTTTGTTTTACTTATGCTTCTGTATTTCTCATTTATGGCATACTTTATGATTTCCATTATGGGTAAAACGCGATAATTTCATTTTAGGAAGTGCGGACTACCGCCCCCTCAAAGTGATTTGAATCGTTAATGCCATGTGTGGGATGTATAAAGGATGGAGTAAATGGTATTATACACTATATTATACTGGAATTATATTATACATTTATATCATTATGATTTCATTCCATTAAATATGAAATTGAAATGAAAGTAGCGTTCATGCGTACGTACGGCTTACCGTCTCCATGAACGGTGCATTTCATTTCTTACCTCTAAATGTTACGTAATATTATAAATGAATGTATATACTGTATATATATGATATATATGATATCTACATCATTAATATAATTCTGGATATAATGGATATTTCACCACATGAACAACTTATAATTATAAGAAGTTTATTGTTGACTCATGTACCAAAGATCGACAAAACGACCGTTATTAACTTAAATAATTACATAATGTTCATAACATTGTAATAAGTGATATAAAAAGGATAATGAAATTGAAAATGGTTCTTAATAAGGTAGATATTAACTCTAGTTTATTATTCAGGAGGTTAAAGAACGGTTGAGTCAAGTCGGACACAAGGTAAGGGAACTTCTTAACCCAACTTCCATTCTTTGGGTTAATCTCCTACTTTCAAATTATGTCATGATATTATTATGTCCTATCTTGTATTTTTACATTATTTATGTGTACCTATAGTGAATACACATAATAGATATATTTTATTTAAAAATTATCTTTTAAAGTACTTCGTCTCAATCTCCTTTCATTGAGGCATATTTGGTTTTATACACAATTTTCATTTATACGGTGTATAAACCCCTTTTACTTTTACGTTTGTACAAAAGGAATCTTTTTATACGAAGCGTTTTGCTAAACGAAAAAAAGGGAATGTTTTTCTTTCCGTACTTATGCGGCGACAATGACTTCTCCGCCGCCGTGACCATTATTTGAGTTTCTGCTTCCTTTACAATCCATCACTTTTTTTTAATGAAAAATAAATACAAAGTTTTAACATTCTTTTATTTTGGTATTGAAAATGGTTTTGAAAGAATTTTTACTATATCAATGTGTTGTATTGATATCTTGTGATTGAAATGTGGAAATGTTATGTTTCCTTTATGCATGTTTTATGTGAAATGATTATGTTATGGTTTATGATATGTTTAAACCTATTCATATGAGGAATGCATTGGACTTAATAAGTGACGGGTGGAGCCCGCTATAGCTCCTCGATGCATCGGCAGGTCTCATGAGACAAACTAGTGTCTTGGCACAAGGCCTTGACAAAATCTTATTTGTAGTCTTGGCACGAGGCCTTGGCTATGTGGTTATGATAGTCTGGCATTATGCATTCCATCATTATGAAAGTGGTTATTGATATTACATGTGATTATTCGACCAGTAGAATATCCATGTGAAGAAGTAAATGGCATTATCTCATTTTACTTTTGCCATATTATGTTGAAGTTCATGTTTAAGAGGATTTTGTTTTAGTTATACATTGCCTTAAATGTTAATGTTTATTTATGAAAGCTTCCGCATTATTGTTATCCTTACTGAGCATCCGAGCTCACCCCTTTCAATGTTTTAATATTTTCCAGGATGTGAAGAAGTATTTTATGAATGACCTGCAGGGATAGTCGGAAGAGGATATGAGTGTGGACTATGGAGACTTTGTTATTGTAGTTTTTCACTTTTTGATGTAATGAAAGACTTATGAATGTATCTAGTGTTTCCAAGGCTACTAAACTAATCGGTCTTTCGAGACTTGATCCTTTGTGATCATGCCAATGTTACGAAGTAATGCACCGACTCTGGGTAGCTGGGGTCGGGGCGTTACAGTTGGTATCAGAGGCAGTTTAGTACTAACCTTGGAAGCTAGATTTAGATAAACTCTGATTAGAGCACATAGCCCAAAGATAGACTTTGAGGATTAGTATAGAAGAACTTCCTAGAATTTTAGTATTGTAGAGATGTTTTGAGTTTTCCGAGCAATACATCCCTGTCTGGATACGAGCAGGTAGAGGTGGCTCTGGCACAGATGTACCTAGGGGTAAAACCCGAAAACACCGCTTTGAGCTAGACTCAAACGGGAACTGGTGCACGACAACGGGCCTTGCTGCACTCTTGGTTATGACACTCCCGGGGGATATGCTTAGGATAATTCTCATTTTCTTTACAAACCATTATGTAAGGTTTATGAGTACATACTTCCTCAAAGGAAACATTTATTTTTATGATTATGGATTATATCCATAAATAGTTCAATTTATGTTAAGTATTATACAAGTATGGAATTATGTATTTTGATTCATAAACTAATCTGGATTATGCCATTGTTTAGAAATGGCGCCTAGTAGAAGGAATGGAAACTGTATCAATGCACGAACTCCGTGTAGGGATTGCCCTCCTGCTCAAGATAATTATTGTGGACCTGGAGATACAACTGGTGCTGATCAACTTATTACCATACTGGGACAACTCACGCAGGTTATGAATAACAACCTTACTCGTATGGAGCACCCTGATTCGCAACGTGGAGGATCAATGCTAGACCGTTTCATGAGGCAACAACCGCCAACCTTCAATGGGAGTACAAATCCTACAGTAGCTGAGCAATGGATAAATTCCTTAGAGAAAATATTCCATGCCTTGGGGAGTAGTGAAAGGGAGAAGGTTGTCATGGCAGTTTACCGCCTCACTGGAGATGCCGATCAGTGGTGGTCACTGATTCAAAACACAAAGGAAGATGATGACGTATCGAATATGGAATGGCAGGAGTTCAAAGAGCTGTTCTTAGAAAAATACTTTCCTCGTGACCATCGAGCAGATATGGAAAGGCAATTTCTGAGTCTGAGGCAGAAGGAGGATGAGAATGTCGCAAAGTATGAGGCTAACTTTACAAGGTTAGCGAGGCATGCTGCCGATTATATACGTAACCCAAGGAGTAAGATTGATCGTTTCTTTGATGGGTTAAAACCATTTCTCCGTCGAGCTTTGGTATCACAATCCTTCTCATCATACGAAGATATTGTCTCGTGTGCTATCAAGACAGAAAAGGAATTCTCTAAGTCTTATGACAACAAAGTAAAGCAAGAGAAGAAGAGAACGGTGGAACAAGAGACAGATAAAGGGAAAAAGGGAAAGAAGGATTTTCCATTATGTGATAATTGTGGGAAGAATCACCCTGGTACTTGCCTAAAAGGAATGGGAGTCTGTTATAAATGTGGAGAAAAAGGTCACCAGGCACGTGATTGCAAGGGAAAGAAAGAGGCTGTCAAAGTTGAATGCTACAATTGTAGAGAAATGGGTCATTACGCAAATGAATGTCCTAAGCGTCAAGGAATCTTACCTCAGAAAAGGCCAAGGGATCAAGGACAATCTTATGCTATTACTACAGTTGAAGCAGAATAACTAATGTATTGATGCTTTCGGACTCATGGATTATATTCTGGTTATTAGAATAATGTGATCTATATAAGGATTGTACTGCAGTACTTGTTGGTTTCAGTAAGGTTTTAATATGATTAAGGTAATCATATTTTTAGTATGTGACAATAAGAGAAACTTTTCTTTGTTTGGGGAATCTGATGTTACAATTGATTTTGGAATTAAGAGACCTTTTAGAGAAAGTTTGGACAGAGGTATTTTGGATAACTATAAATGTTGGGATGGATTAAGTTGAACTTTGAATAGTAATGTTTAAGGTTAAAACTTTTCTGAAGATTATTTCTGGAATACTATAATACTATATTTTTAGAAAAAGGACAACCTGCAGGGTGGGGAATAACTCGTCGGACACAGCTGCAGGAATCGAACCCACAACCATAGTGCGACAAGCCTTTATTTCCTACCACTAGCCTACAGGAAGTCCCTGGTTATTACAAAATCGTTTTACTAATCTAAATGGTATGTGTTAACATTTGGAACCTTATACAATTAGGATAAATAGAATATTTTTGAGTTCCGTTACCATTTGGAGTAAAAGTTGGGTTTGTGGTAAAAATTTATTAACGAATGAAAGTATACATAACAAGTATGTATATTCCCCTACGTTCTTAGTAAATCTCATAAATAAATTCCTCAACATTATAAAAGGTAACTTAAAACAAAAATGTTGTCGGTTAACTTTTCCAACTGGGGATTCAATGACCGTTTAACCAATCACAAGTTTGTGGTTTTCTTGTGGTTAAACATTCTCCTAATCCTGTTTTCTATAACTCTCCATCAGACCTTGATGGTTTGTTTCTCCTCCATATCCATATTTTCATAGAATCCTAGAATGGGCTATATCGGGTGACCTTTGTACTTATCCTGCTTTCTTTTAATGTTATATATTTATTAACCTTATTTCCGATGTGGGTTTTCCACAAAGGTATTTTCTATTTTCAGCCTTTTATTATCAAAGAAAAATTTCAAATTGCGAGGACGCAATTTATTGAAGGAGGGGAGAATGTAACACCCCGAGCTTCCACGATACGCTTCTCATTCAATAATGCAATAGCTTGCATTGTACGCAAGTTCGAGTTCTAACACACCGCAACTAATCAAAATAGCCGTTATGAATAGTAATAACCACTTTTTAAAATTATAGAAATTTTATATTTCAAAATGGACTTCATTTTTGTATTCGTAATATCGAAATTAGCCTATGTTGAATTTTTGGTATTTTTCTGAGAACTTCTAATTTTTTATGAATAGTGAAAAATACATAAAAACAACTTTTTTAATCAAAATAATTTATACAGATAAATTATACTATTTAGTGGTTTTAAGGTATAATTAGAAAATATTTTTACCATTTTATCCAATGGTGGTCATTAGAATTAATTTAACATTGAAATTGGACATAAACAATTGCCAAACTTTTGATATAAATTGTTTCTTAAAAACACGCTATTTGTTGTAACAGCGGGAATTAATTATGAAATTAATTAATACAACTTATATGTTTGGAATTTTGTAAAATAGACATCATTTTTGAATTCGGAATATCAATTATAGCTTAGGGTGAAATTTTGGCCTTATTCTGAAAAACTTCAATTTTTGATGAATAGTGAAACCACTAAGTGGTAGTTAAATAACTGATTTTTCGTTTAAATGAAATATTACAACTTCTGTGATTTGATTTTCAAAAATCCGACATACATGGTTGTCATTAAGAAGTAAAATGTGGTTCAATGAGATCAAAATAATTTTTTGGTGAATAGTAACTTTTAAGTTCTTAATCGCGATTAGTGGTAATTAGTGTAGTTTAAGGTATAAATAATACATAAATAATATAAAATGACCTAGACACATGTCCCAACCTCATTGGTTGAGTCATGGCCGACCAAGACAAGCCATGGCCTAACTTGGGGACCCCATGGATCCACTTTTGTTGGGAAATAACATAAATTACTTTTTATTTAATGTTAAAGTGAAAATGACACTAACATAAATTGTTCTACTAAAACAATTTTTAATTGGGGTTATACAAGTCCAAATTTTGATTATAAATAGTCATTGGAAAGCTAAAAAGATTTCCTACATCATAGTATTTGTTTTATAATTTTTAGACATTAAATAAATTAAAGTATTTATGACATAATAATGATGCAGCGATGACATCATTATTTGACGATTTAAATAAAATGAGAAGATAATGCAAAATCCGAGGCTTACACTTGTCCAAAGCCTATTGTATGAAGATATTTCGAAACCTTATCACCTTAGCCTCGAATTATATAGATGTGGGACCTTTAGAATCCGAAAAGCATTTTGAAATAATGTAACATTTCATTACTTTCCAAAAGTGCCCCTCCTCTCCACTTATAAAAGGCCCCCACCTCTCCCACCTTATTCACACCATCAAGCCATTTGGCTCGGCCAACCTCTGCCCATATACTCTCCCAACATTCCTTCCTTACTCCTAGAAACCTCACTTTGGGCAGAACTCTTCCCAAGGAAGCCTTTAGCTCAAATCAAAAAGAGTTACCCGATTTTGAGGTAATGTCTTTTCTAATGTTGTTTTGTTTTATTTTTCTTCTCCAACCCCCTAAACTCTTTTTATTCATTTCTTTTGTAACAACACCAGTATCCTCAATATACTAGGATGTTGTTATAAGAAGGATTCGAGCTACACTTACACACACCTACATCTAATGGTTAAAGAACATACGGTTTCTGTGGATGGCGAATTTCTGCCTCACGAAACGATGATTGTTCAACACTCATATAACACCTCCAAAGGTGGCCATTAAGATGTCACTATTTTTATATATGATATATAATATGTTTTTGTTTTACTTATGCTTCTGTATTTCTCATTTATGGCATACTTTATGATTTCCATTATGGGTAAAACGCGATAATTTCATTTTAGGAAGTGCGGACTACCGCCCCCTCAAAGTGATTTGAATCGTTAATGCCATGTGTGGGATGTATAAAGGATGGAGTAAATGGTATTATACACTATATTATACTGGAATTATATTATACATTTATATCATTATGATTTCATTCCATTAAATATGAAATTGAAATGAAAGTAGCGTTCATGCGTACGTACGGCTTACCGTCTCCATGAACGGTGCATTTCATTTCTTACCTCTAAATGTTACGTAATATTATAAATGAATGTATATACTGTATATATATGATATATATGATATCTACATCATTAATATAATTCTGGATATAATGGATATTTCACCACATGAACAACTTATAATTATAAGAAGTTTATTGTTGACTCATGTACCAAAGATCGACAAAACGACCGTTATTAACTTAAATAATTACATAATGTTCATAACATTGTAATAAGTGATATAAAAAGGATAATGAAATTGAAAATGGTTCTTAATAAGGTAGATATTAACTCTAGTTTATTATTCAGGAGGTTAAAGAACGGTTGAGTCAAGTCGGACACAAGGTAAGGGAACTTCTTAACCCAACTTCCATTCTTTGGGTTAATCTCCTACTTTCAAATTATGTCATGATATTATTATGTCCTATCTTGTATTTTTACATTATTTATGTGTAACTATAGTGAATACACATAATAGATATATTTTATTTAAAAATTATCTTTTAAAGTACTTCGTCTCAATCTCCTTTCATTGAGGCATATTTGGTTTTATACACAATTTTCATTTATACGGTGTATAAACCCCTTTGACTTTTACGTTTGTACAAAAGGAATCTTTTTATACGAAGCGTTTTGCTAAACGAAAAAAAGGGAATGTTTTTCTTTCCGTACTTATGCGGCGACAATGACTTCTCCGCCGCCGTGACCATTATTTGAGTTTCTGCTTCCTTTACAATCCATCACTTTTTTTTAATGAAAAATAAATACAAAGTTTTAACATTCTTTTATTTTGGTATTGAAAATGGTTTTGAAAGAATTTTTACTATATCAATGTGTTGTATTGATATCTTGTGATTGAAATGTGGAAATGTTATGTTTCCTTTATGCATGTTTTATGTGATATGATTATGTTATGGTTTATGATATGTTTAAACCTATTCATATGAGGAATGCATTGGACTTAATAAGTGACGGGTGGAGCCCGCTATAGCTCCTCGATGCATCGGCAGGTCTCATGAGACAAACTAGTGTCTTGGCACAAGGCCTTGACAAAATCTTATTTGTAGTCTTGGCACGAGGCCTTGGCTATGTGGTTATGATAGTCTGGCATTATGCATTCCATCATTATGAAAGTGGTTATTGATATTACATGTGATTATTCGACCAGTAGAATATCCATGTGAAGAAGTAAATGGCATTATCTCATTTTACTTTTGCCATATTATGTTGAAGTTCATGTTTAAGAGGATTTTGTTTTAGTTATACATTGCCTTAAATGTTAATGTTTATTTATGAAAGCTTCCGCATTATTGTTATCCTTACTGAGCATCTGAGCTCACCCCTTTCAATGTTTTAATATTTTCCAGGATGTGAAGAAGTATTTTATGAATGACCTGCAGGGATAGTCGGAAGAGGATATGAGTGTGGACTATGGAGACTTTGTTATTGTAGTTTTTCACTTTTTGATGTAATGAAAGACTTATGAATGTATCTAGTGTTTCCAAGGCTACTAAACTAATCGGTCTTTCGAGACTTGATCCTTTGTGATCATGCCAATGTTACGAAGTAATGCACCGACTCTGGGTAGCTGGGGTCGGGGCGTTACAATTAGATGGTGAAAAGGTATATATGATATTATCATTAATGAAGTATAATTACATAAAATATATAATACATTTTATAAAAATATTGTGTTAGTCATAATTCCCACAATGAAAGGTGGTAAAGGAAAAAAATTACAGTTGTTGTTTTGCGAGGTGGTAGTCCACCATACACACTTTTGATAAGTTTTTTACCCATTAGGTGGAAGTGTGCTTATGTGTAGGTAGAAAAATTAATATAAAACAGTAGTCATAATATTAATGATATTTAGGTTATTATATATATATATATATAATTTTACTATTCAAGGGGTTCATCGAATAAATAAAAAATGTTTATTGATGAACTTTACATATTTTTTGGGTATCTCTTTTTGTAAGACAAAAAATGTATTCATTGGATGGATATAATTCCAAAGTATGGATTTTATGAAAAAAGTAATGAATTTAAGAGGAAATTTGGGTATTTTTTTATAGATGAAAAGGAACGTTGTAGTTTGAATAATTAGACACATTTGTTCTTTTTTATAAGAGAGTAGATGTGCTCTTTTGGAAGATTTCAAAATTATTTATGTATAATAAATAAAATTTCAATAAAAATACTTATAAAAGGTCATTTATTTAAATATAAGATTATATAATGTTGTAATACTATTAAAAGAAAATTATATAGGTTTTTTGGTAGTTTTAAAGATTATCTTCATGATTAGCCCTTTGTTAACCTCTTATACTTATAACTATGGTAAAACTGTTTTTAATATTATCTTGATGTAATTATTTCTTATAATGTGTCATTTAGACTATAAATGATCCAGATTTTATATTTTCAACCATAATTTATCCTATTTTTTCCAATTTATGATTTTTATGATTTTTAGAAAATTTGGTAAAGTATTTTTTTAATTAAATATCAGTATTGTCAATGTTGACACTATTATTACATTGACATTAATAGAATACATACAATATGATATCATCAAGCCCATAAATTTAAGGTAGGCATATGATGTCATATCAACCTCTATTTTTTATGATCCATAATGATGCTTAATTATATTTATTATAATATTTATAATATAATTTAAAAGATTTTTTTATTAATTGTTTAATTATTATATAATCATTTTATAATTATTTAACATAATTATTTCTTTATTAAAATTCATTAAATAATTTTTTTGTTGTACATAACCTTTTATATATTTTTTATAATTTATATAGTCACTAAAATCTTCAATTTATAATAATTTAAAAATATTATACTCATTAGAAATAAGAGTGATATTTTTTCAGTGCTTTTGATTTTAACACTGTATTTTTCATTTTCATAGAAATTTTTCCATTAAATTATTAAATTTGGTTCCTTATGCTTTATGTAAAAAATTTCCATTATCCAAAGAGATTTTTCTGGTTCTAGGGTATTTTTCTAATATTTATAATATTATTTCAACCCCTAATTACCCGATTTACCCTTAATTTTAGTAATAAAAATTTCAAAATAAAATATTTATATTGTCCAAAAATAAAGGGGGAATATTCACTAAATTCCAAAAATCTGATTAAAAATATAGAATAAATTTTTTGAAATTTAAAACACATAATTTTATAAAAATTTGTTTTTAAAAAAAATATCATTTAATAATGAGAAAAAATGTTTTTAATGTGAAAACATTCAAAAGAATAAAACATGTTTACATCCAAATGAAATGTAAAACTAGTTCCAATAAAAATAATTAGATTAAATTATAAACAAATAATCTAATTTTAATTTAAAACTAATTCAACATATAATTACTCAATATTATTTATTTATATTAAAAAGATATTTTCAATAAAAAATTAGTAATTTCTAGTACTTATAAAAAAACTTATCCGAAAAATACCAAGTGTTAAATAATGTAATTTTTTGTATCTCAATATTAAATAAAATGTTTATTTTGTCATAAACAATTTTTAAAAATCTTTAAAAATTTTATTTTAATTTTTTTCTCCATTAAAAGGTGGTAAAATTACCCAGTAGACAAAAATCTCATTTTATGCAAATAATAAGGGTTATTATAATCATATAAAAATAAAAAATATTAGATGAATATAAATAATACTTCATTAAATATATAAAGCATATATTTAATTAATATGATTCATTAATTTAAATGAATATAATATATTAATACAAAATCCCTTTGGAAGCATAAAAACAAATCCCTTAAATTAAATTGGTATTTTTTTTATTACTAATTATATGTTAACCCTGGAATTTGACTTATAAAATATATAATTTCATAAATTTATAAAATATTCATAACCCTTAATTATATATATTGGTAATATATTATTATATTAAATAAAAATAATTTAACAATATATTGTTGTTCTATAAAACTCGGTCTTTCTGTGTATGTCAATACATCAAAAGAACATGAAACTGTTTATGACAAAATAAAATCATTACATTTTGTGAAATGAAAGATTATATAAGGGTTTAACAAAGAAAAATAATGCATTTTTGGATATAATTCAATAATAACTTGGTTCTTTGAAATAATGAATTATATATTCTGTAATTTGTGGGAAAATTAGAAATGATTAAATTAATTAGAGAAAACAATTTCACAAAATCTCAGGGTTTTAAATTTATACCTAAGTTAAGACTTATAGGATGAGTTGAGGTATGTTGGGTAGAGATCTGGGTAGGATTTTTTTCAAACAAAAGTGGTTTGAGATATGTAGAGAAGGGTTAGAGGGGTGTCAATTTATAAGTGAGGGAGAGGACATTCTTGGAATTTTTTAAAATAATATATGGGTACAAATGGGTTTACATAACAAGAAGATTCCATTATTGTTACAAATTTTTTTAATAATTTTCAACACATTAAAAAAATAAATTTTTGGGGACTGTAATAGTATAGTGTTTTTGGGAAAATGTAATAATAATCATCTAACATGGGGAAATATCTTAAATTTATACATTAAAGATAATCCCCATTATAACTCATTCATAAAACCATTATTCATAACATGGGGAAAAGAAACAAAATTAAGTGGTGATATTAGAACCTTAGTAAAGGTAAACAAGGTATGTATGTAATCATAACACAATAAAAAGGATAGGAGAATGTGATTATAACATTTGATGATCATACTCTACATATCAAAGACCATAATTAATAGTCATGAAATAATGATTGGCAATTCATAAGGTATAAATCCATTGGGTTAAAAATCATCTTACATTAATCATGAACCATAATCTCTTATCTAATAAGTGAGGAACCATTATAAATATAGAATTCCATAGCATGTGTAATGGTTAACTACCAAGACCATAAACATTGTGGATCAAAGCAAACATATTTCTCTTAGTGGATCAGGACACACATATTTCCCATTATGGATCAAGACCACCCATTTCCCATTCTAGATCAGGATGAACTTGTATCCCATTGTGGATCAATTACACTTATTTCACATTATGGATCAAGAACATCGACTTTTTCCCATAATTAACTCATGAAATAAAAATCGTTACCCAATGCATTTTAGGGAGATATAAGTCCCCCCTGTACATCATGAAATGGTATATATGTGTGCCATAATATAAAACAATAAATAATATAATTACCCATGAAACGAAATGGATATCATTAACATTTCATTATATGATAACCTATCAAAATTATACGTTATTACCAATCTTTTTATTATTTGGTAACCCATGAATGGACGCAGGTTTCATTACTATTAAGTCTTGTTTATTATCTATGGATGGGAAATGGGTATCATAAAAAACCCAACAAATTAAACGTAAATCATTTAGATAAAAAAAGGGAATATTTTCCTTTATCATATTCCCATCAAATCCTAAACTTTATCAAATGGCATCACCTAAGAAGGATAATGATTTCAATGTCCACCTAGAATATTAATTAAGGAAAATAATATTTCATTTAAAATAACATTTGATGGAATAAAAAATCTTCCAAATACATATTATTGGAAACCCCAATAAAAATATATTAAATATTAATTAAAATCAAATAATACATTTTATTTTAAAAAATTATTTTACTCTTTGGAAAAAACATCTTATATCATAAAACTTTTTGGAAAACCGGTTTATTGAAAATGGAATTAAAAACATATAAATGATTTTTTGAAAACAATTTTAATAAAATTTTGAAACAAAAAAATTATAACATTCTATATAAATTATAATTTAATATATAACTTAAAAAAATTGAAAATATTTTTAAAAATATTTTTAGAAAACACGGTTTTTGACCAAAATAAATTTCCAACAAAACTGATAAATAGTGTCTGGTTTCCTTTATAAACACATTCTTAATTATCTTAATTACTAGATAGTAGAAATTTTTTACCAATATATGAAGATATCATAAAAAACATAGTGTATGAAAAAATGATAAATCATGAGATATGGATCATAATATTTCATCAATGGAAGTATAATTTTAAATAATATCAATAAATGATATCATAAAAGAAATATAAACTTACTAACATGGCCACATTATATTCTATTACACAAGAATAAATAGCATTAAATGAATGTGAAAATACCATGAAAGGAATTATATTCAATATATGAAATGACAAGTTTTAGTATATACAACTCCTAAAAGAATATAGTTGTGTAATAAGACATGTGTCTCTTAGAATGTAAAATGTGAAAAAAATATCTTACCGACTTCGTAATGTTCGAACCATAAACCCTATGAAATAGATATCACAATATATATATATATAAATATAAAATTAACTATATTAATCATAGGATACATCAATGGTTAGTATATAAATTCAAAAAAAGAAATGGTTTATGAATAATGTGTAAGTCTCACAGAAATAAAAAAGAGATATGAAATCCCTTTACTATATGAGTAACTTCAGAATCATGACATATGTAAAATAATGCCACAATTTTAATGATTTTTTATAATGAAATAAAATTTTATCATTATATAAAATTTCATAAGGATTTATATACACCCCAAAAATATAGTAATTGGTGAATATAGCATAAACCTCACTGAAATAAATGTGAGATGAGAAAAGCCTTACATTACAACTTGAATTTATTCGTACACATTAAATACTCTTATGTAATAAATATAATATTATTATAACTCTACATAATACAATATAATTATATATCACATGATATATGATTTTATTTTGACTTTATATTACCCATTTAATAACATTCCATGTTAATGTTATTTTTCAGGTAATAATTGCTTTGTTCTTTGAATATATTTTGACTTGTTATTCTTGATCATATTACTAAGACTATGATTTAATTATTAATATATTTTAAAAAATAATATAAATAACATATATATTCTGTATATAAATATTTATTATATATTATAATAGATATAAATATGTGATGGAAAATGTCGTTCAATGTGATGGATGTTCATACGTATGCATGAACATTGTTTCCATTTTCTTGTCATATAAAAAAAAGAATGTTATTGAAATATCAATATATATATTTTACATAATAAATGTAGAATTATTATATCATATATGTATCATATAACATCAATTAATGTATCTTTAATACATTTCATGTAATGTGGGAAGGGATCACATCACATTACCAAGGTGGAAGTCCAAAGATCCAAAAATGTAGTTATCATATTTACACAAAGTGGAAATCATGAAGGTATGTCTTATATAATATTTAAAAATGCATAAAAAAATAATAAATATCAGATATATCCAATAAAAAATAAATTGTATCATTATACCCTACCATGAATGGTGTAAATGAAAGAACAAGTGACACTGGTTTGTGAGGTGGTTTTTTGTCGTACACACGAGTGATGGTTTCATATCCCATTTGATGGAAGTACATAAGAGTTTAGAATGAAAACATAATATAAAAACAAATCATTATATTTTGGATACATATGTATTATTTAATAATTATATAATGACATTTTACCGTGCGAATAATTAAATAAAATTTTTTTTTATTGATTGATGTTGCCTCCTTTTTCAGTAACTCATTTTGGGTTTCACTAAAGGGTTTACTTGATTGGATTTTTACCAAAATGGATACTTCTAGTATTAAATACATAATTTGGGAGAATATTTTTGATATGGATTTACTGAGAAAAATTGTATGATAGGTGTGAAGAGAGGGGATGATAACTGGCCATTTATAAGTATGTAAATTTACAAGTTAGAAATTCATAAAAATATTTGACTGATCTCCACGGTTTAATTAAACTAAATGATATGAAATATTCCATTATAGTTCCTTAGTGCAGGAATGGTATAAATTTGTCTATGTATTATTTCTTAAAAAAGTATTGGATCATTTTTAAAACTTGTATAATAAATTTAGTAATTTATTAAGCTCATTGTTACATGAATTAGTGTAATTAATTTTAAATAATTTAACTAATAATTTTGTTCAAAATTTATGTTGAACATAATATAAATTATATATTATGATGATTCCTACTATTTATTTTTTATTTAAAAACTATAAACACATTTATGACATAAATTATTTTAAATGTAATCCCACATACGGTATGAGATGACGAGGATTTAAATAGAGAAGGTCCAAAACATTGAAAAGTTTTTATATCAAATTTAATTGTGTAATTGATTCCAATTTCCTAATATATATATAATATAATATAATTGATCTAATTATAATTTAGAAAAAATAAAAAATTATTTTTCTATATAAATAATTTTGTTAAAACATTTGTTTTCAATTAAATTTAATTATTATTCATTATTCATCAATACGTTCAACCTCAGTGAAAAATAATAAAAACTAACCAAGAGTAAATTTTGATGTTATTTTTTCAAAAATGAAGAATAGATTCTCATGTAAAATTTATAAATTTTTTAAAATTAATATATATAATGTGTTCTCCATTAAAATTTGATACAGTTAGCCTTTTAAAATCAACATCTTATTAGTCATAAAATTTTATTTATTCTTATTATAGACCTCTAAAATCTATTGGATGAGTTTTATAAAGTACTATTCAATATTTTAAGTATAACTATTTTTAAAAACATTCATCAACAAATTTTTGTTTTTTTTATATAAAATGGGTTTTTACCAAAAATATAGTTATAATAAAAAAACTAATTCCATTATTCTAAAATAGTTCATAAATTTATTTCTAAATAATTTAAAAATAATTATTTATTTTATATAAATATTTAAATAATAATTTAAAATTTTATTTAATCATATTCATATTAACCATTGAAATTTATTGGTGGAATCTAAAATAATAAATTATAGACAATATTAATTGTATGTTGTTTTTTGGTAACACAAAGTCTTGCGTGTAAAACAATTGATCAATGGAACATGAAATTGTGTGTAACAAAATAAAATCATGGTGTTCTTTGGACTACAAAATAATATTTTTGTCGCATGTGTTGGAATATTAACATGGGGTTTCATGGGACGTAAGCCAAACATTGTTATTTCATATAAGAAATTTTATATTCACTAATACTTGAAATTCATAATATTGAAAAGATATAATTAATTATAAAAAAATAATAATAATTTTTACTTATATGCGACCGAAATTAAAATTAATTTCTCCCTCATAATTCGTACTATTCAATAAAGGTTTTGTCAAAGAAATATCATTCATAGAAATTGAAATCATAAAAAATAATAATAATAATCCATTAAAATGAAATTATGGAAACATAAAGGTTACCCAATATAAAAAATATATATATTCCAAATAGAAAGTCATAGATGCTATGTGATAACATGGACATGGAATAGAATTCTACCAATCATATTCTGATGATGATTGATAGAGAAGATGGTTAGGAGAATGTTAAAGATCACAAATCTAGAACCCAAGGACACCTGAAAAAGATCACTGATCTCCTAAAAAAATATAGTAATGAGACAAAATTTTCTTTCAACATTATTTCCTTATAGTTGATTAATTTTTATATTAATATATTCTTATAGGATTTTATGATAACCTGACCCATTTACTTTTTTATAAATTTCAAATTTAGCACTTTTTCCATTAAATAATGCCGAATTTTCAATTCCTGAATTTTTTATAGTCCATAAGATCTATTATTAGATTTTTGAAATACCCATACCCCATTATCATAGATTTAGTGGTCATTTTATTATAATGAATTAGATACAGAAGATCACAAAACCAAGGATTGACCAGTTTAGTAGTATCCAGAAAATAGATAACTACACATTTCAATTATTACATTAGTAATAAAATATAAAACAATGAATGGAAAATAAACTTATTCTTTGAAGCATATTCAAAGATATTATCTTTATAACATGTAGAAGGAAAAATAAAAGGTTGGGATAAAATTATTATTAAGGGATACAGATATTTGAAACCAGAATTAATTTTATGTGATTAATAATAAATAAAGAATAATCAATATCATAATGTAAATAACATAAAAACATATGCAATTTAATCAATAATATTAGAATGAAAATGAATTTATAGGTTGTATGACTGTGAAAATATTTTTAATATGAATAACTGAAGAATGAATGAGGGGAATTCATAATTTTTGTTCTTCATGCATCAAACATATGAACCACTATAGTCTAGAATATTCAGAAGATGGTTTATGTTTGTGTGAATTAACCCGTCTAATTATACATTGAAACCGACACGAATGCGGATTCACCAACTGTTTTATCTCATGAGACCCATAGATGCATCTAGAGGATATATAATTCCATGATCCACCCATAATTTAAAGTAAAAATAATTCTCCATACATATATTTATATCATGAACTCTATACATTATCAAAATCTAATTTTTGAATAGAAGATATATAGTTTTCTGTATTTATCCATCTAAATCAACATTCATTGTAAACACCAACTGTAAATATGGTATATGGAATAGACAATAATCATATCCCTGTTAAAAAAATTGAATATTTAAGAGGTATATTATTTCAAATGATTCGTGATCTTATAGTGGTTGTATATACATCACATATAAATTAGCAGGTTCACAATTCCAAGTTAGATTCAATGAAATGGTTATCAAGGCCATGTCCCTTACCACTTGTGATCAATCGAATCATATTCCCCATAAAATTAATGTTTATAAATGATGCATTGAATACCAGGAATATAAATATATTCTTGATATGATTTTTCAATGGGATGAGTACATACAACATAAACAATAAATAATTAGTGAATAAGGCATATCTCATAGAAATAGAACTGATGTGAGAAAACCCTTACCTTATATATGAAAGTATTCCAAAATTATAAATAATTTTATGTAAATTAAAATTAAAATAATTAATTATTTAATTAAAAACCTATTAAAAATATTTTTATTAATTATATTTTTATTATGATAAATTTTTTAAATAATGAAGAGTTACATTTTTAATTTTGTTGTTACATGAGCACTTGTTTCAAGTATTTATGGGTGGTTCATTTGTGTATAATTATGTTCATTTTTAATGGAATACAACTAATGAAGTAGAATTTAATGATATTAAATTAATTAAAATACATTAAATGGTTTTAATATATAATTTTGTTATATTTTATAAGTATGATTCATTAAATAAAACATGAAATAAAAATGAATAATTTATTACTATTTTTATAATCATCTCAGACTAGTATGGTTTTATTTAACATTATTTTTTTATACCCATTCATGAAAATTAAATACAATAAAATACAAATGTTATAATATATGTTAACCAAACTAATTGTTTTTAAATCACATTTTAAGGATGTAATGAGAAAGGAAATTTCCTCTTCCACGAAGGTAGTGAATCGACACCTCACAAACAATATTTTCATTTTTGAATTATAAATAAGAGTAAGAACCATTTGATTTTGACTATTACATAGGTATAAAAATATTATATTATATATATATATATCATAATGTAGTTTACATTCCAATTTTTAAAAAGGTAGGCGGGGGGATAATATTAATTGTAAAGAAAAGATAATGAAGGAGGATTTTAACTGTTGGAAATCATCTACACTGGAACCACCATATGTCAATCAGATTTTTTATTTTGGTGAGAAAACTAGTTCTCTGTTAAGGGAAAATGGATTGGGGTGGGATTTGGAAGCAATTTATAAAAGCTTCAAGGAATGTACGGTGTGAGGATAAGGGTGCAGATTAGTGGTATTTATAATGGAGGATAGAGGTGTTTTTTATTATTTTATTAAATAGCTTTTTATTTGGGCTCAAAACCCTAAATTGTGTTGAATATTATGAATTAGTAAAGGAAATAGAGAATTTGATCTCAAACTGTTGGTTTATTATATCATTAATTACCCAAAAATTCATTTATTTGATTTAAAATATTATATATCATAAATTTTTGTTTTCAAAATTCAAAAAAAAATTCATTTTTTCAGACATATTACAAAAAACACCCTATTTATTTTTTGATGTGGATTTAAAATATGAAATAAATTTTATGAAAATAATTTAATTTAAATATTTATTTATATAAAAAAATGCCGATTTTAATATTATTACCTATTTTATGACTTTTTGAAAATTTTAGTATGATCTTAGAAAACTTTCTTATAAATAAAATGAAATAAAATATAAATTCATGAATCTATTTTAGAAAAATAAATTTTCATTTAAATAAATAAATTTATTATAAAATTTTTAAATTAACATTTATGATTCTGAAAAATACCAACACTAAATTTATCATTTAAAAAAATACCTATTCAATGATATAAATATGTAATATTAACATGTCTGAGATATAAATCATTTATTTATACTTCCATAGCTGAGGTTATTATTATAATGACCACATTATTATTCATAATGGTAAAATTACTATTCCAATGATCATGTTATTATTTAATATTATACAATGGTACATTTGAAAACAAATTTTCATTAGATATATGAAATCCAATTAAAAGTTATAAATCCTAAAATCAAGGTGTGTTATATTATTCCATACATTCAAAAATTAAACCTAGATTTTTTTGTGATAATTTCATTCTAAATATATGAATTTGTTCTTCTACATAACCTTCCTAGGTTCCCATATTGCTTCTACCATTTTCTAGTTTCTACCAATAACCTTTAGAAATCGAGTCATCATATTTATCAATAATATCTCCCTAGTGTCGTTAATATTGATATGCACTTTGAAAAAAGAAAATTTTGGTTCTATCTTTATCTCTTCATAGGAGAGTACATGTTTTTGGTTTAGCATGTACATCATTACCATTGATATATAAAACACATCATGAACATTTCAGAGTCTCGAAGGAATTTCTAGTCAGTAAGATACGACTATAAATATTTCTACATTTTCAAATAAGATGATTTACATGGGGCTCAATTTAATTTTCCTACTAAAACTTATGAAGCACTTTCATTGATATACTTACAAAAAGACATTATATCCCACTTGAAATTATAAATATTTTCCCTAAATGTCAAAATTACTCTTTCCCATCATTTACATTCATTAATATGAAACTAAATATAATTTAACATTGTAATTGTTTCATTAATTATTTATTGGGATATAAGTTTAATTTCAACAATTTCATCCCTACAAGTTGGAGTACATCATCTTTTGACAAATAATCTTAAAAATAGTGCCATTTGAATTCATTAAGGGAAACTATTATTATACGAAAACACTACAAATGGTATATAATATTTCTACATACCATTAAGGCCAATTAATCATGGTTTCATCTTGTATTCCATTGTTTCAGGAGTCCTTTCAGACCGAGTGTCTATTTAATGACAGTATGTTGTGATAAATTGAAGCCCAAAATGTAGACCCATCAAAGGAAACTTCTAGTTTTTTGATGTAAACAATGTTACAAATCGGTAAAAATCTATTGAGGTTCTCCATGAAGGCTTAAAAATTCATTTATATAGAATTTTTATTGGTGATCTGGATGTAATTCTTCTCTTATAGCATGAAAATATGAGGATTTTGTAAGATTATAAACAATAAAACATATAATATCAATTATTTGTATTGATTCTAATCATTTATTGATGAAGTCTACAGTAATTTCAACCCAATAAAACATATGAATAGGTAGTGGTATCATGAATCCTCTATGATGATATCTCTTATCCTTCACTTGTTGACAAACTATACATCATGACAAATAGTCATCTACTTCACAATTCATATTATCTCACCAGATTTGTTCTTTTAAATCATTATATATCATGGTAATACAAGGGTATATAGAGAAATATGGGATATGATCATCATATAATAGATCCATTATAACTCAAGTATTGATGAATCATAAAAACGCATTCTGAATTTCATAATTCCATCCTCATACAAAAGTTGATTCAATATTTCATCTTTAATGAATTTAATGTTATTTTGGAAATTCACATCATCAAATATAGATATTTTAATCTTCTCTAATATACATGGCTTGAGAATCATTTGAAACTAGAGTGATTTTTTCCCTTCCTTATAAATTCCCACAACCATATTTAATATATCTATGAACACAGGATATTTCATAATCAATATTTGGGATTTAATTCCATGATATATCCATATTCATGTATTTTATACCTTATATTTTATTCAAATATGAATTTTTATTGAAAAAATATTTTATTTTTCAAACATGAACCATCATAATTGCCACATGATAAGATCTTTTCTTGTAATTATGAATTTAAAACACTTTTAATTGATATATATGTCACAACATTCACCAAATAGACTATTTATAAATATCTTTAGAGAGATGATTATGAGAACTAACTCAATATCATAACATGGATAATTCGGATCATGAATATTTCACCCCCTTATTGAATCTGTCAAAAAATAATCATTTTTCAACAGGGTAAAACAAATTTCATTATTTGATAAATCATTGTATGTCACAATACCCTAATTTCATTATGATAGATTAAAAATCAGATCATTTACTAATCATCCCTTCAATTCATCAAAAAATTCTACTAAATATTTTTTCCGTGAAATCATAACACATTTATGTATGAGTTTGGTTAATGGGTTTTTCAATCAAGAAACATTGTGAAAAAAATTATGATTATAACCTTAAAATCTAATGAAACTATATTCCTCAGTTTTTCTTATTGATGTATGAGATTTGTTTATTTCCTTTTTCTTTATAGGATCAAAAAAGATTCTATCTATTGACCCAATTTGAATGTGAAATGAAATATCTTGAAGTCATAATTCATAGTTTCATTATGTACAATATAAAATTTTAGTATGTGTGTCTAAAGAATGTTTTGCATGTGATTCACATGGTATTAATAGGTTTTATAATATACCATGACATTATCAATTAATAACACAAAAACCATCATGATATTCTTTGAATATTATATTCATCAAATTAATAAAATCTAATGGTGTGTTAATCAATCCAAATGAAATTACTCTTACTCATAATAAACATTCCACATCTGAATTTTTTTTATTATAATTCCATCCATCATTACTCATAATTTTTTATAAACAGAAAGAATTTTCATTGTTCGATATATATTATGCTCCTTGAATTTGACCAAATGTGTCAAAAATGAGAGGAATAAGATAGTTGTTTTTTATTGTAATTACATTGATTTATAAATAGTCAATACACATCCTCATGGATCCATCAGTCTTCTTAATATATATAATAAAGTACCCCCTTGGAGAAATAATAAGTAAAATTAATCTTTTATCACTCAATTCCTCTAGTCATTTACTCATAAACACTATTTCCAAAGAGGAAATTTGATAAGGACTCTTTGATATTGGTATTTCATCTGGGATAAAATCAATGGTATAGTTAAGATAACTCTTTTGTGGTGTCATGGTAATATTTCTAGAAATACATCAATGTAATCAAGTAAAATTATTAGATACACAAATTAATGGTTTTTTTACTAATCCCTATATTGTTTTTCTCTTTATCTCCATGAATTTAATTCAGTAGTGCTCTAATGATCCAAACCCGAACAGTCACCCAAACAGTGCTAAATGGGTCAGGTGTTACCACCTTAGGCGCACCCCCAAAACTCTAAAGGCTACTGACTAGAAGTGAGGGTCTTATAGGTATATTGGGGAGGCTATCCCCCCTTGGAGGATAATAATTGTACTAGTCCCTATATAAAAATAATGATGTAGTGGAATAAACGACTCAGCAGACTCCAACAAGACCCGTAGAGTGGAAACACATTCAATATCGACAAATAATAGAAGCAATAAATATATACAATGGTAGTGTAATGTAAACAGAAAATCATGTTGATCACTGGTAACTACTAATGAACTAAAAACATACATCCAAAGAAGGTCATACATATCTATATATAAAGGAACCAATGGCTAACCAATCGTAGATACAAAACAAGTTAACGTGATGATACAGGAAAGAAAGAAAAACAAAGTAAACTCCAGTAAGTCTAGACCCGATAGTCTATACCATCTCCATGCATTAGCTAACAGAGTTTTGCTTCGGTTGCTAACCTCTTTCTTGTATATAAATCCATTAAGTCTATCTACGTCCTGAAGGGCCCGTGTAGGTTGTGAGAGGAATCTCAATAGGATGCCACCAAATGGTGCGTACCTAATATAAGTTATTAAGAAGGCATACATTTATAAGGAAAAAAGTAATTAGTACGATTCACACATCCAAATACAAACTCCACTTGTGATTAGTATCCACGATGGTGTGTCACCTTCATTATCCAATGATAGAATCTCAATCATGTAACCCTACACCATGTGCCCCCTGAGACAGCGTGTCTCAAGTACTGTCATCCCTAAGGCATGCCAAATAAATAGAAACCTAAAGGAACTGTGATTCCTATCCTCAAATAAGTAATCATAGGGACAACAATTTCTTCCCACAAATAATGTAATCAGAGGGACACTGATGTCTTCCCTCAAATAATAGTTTTCCTTTCCCCAACATGATAGTCTCAACCCTATCCCATGAAGGCTCCTCACCTTCCACATTGTTTCCTATGGGAAGAACCCCCAAACCAATAGTACCTAAACCACAATTAACAAGGGATTATACTCACATGAGTGGTCAAAACCACCTCATCATGGAGTCTCTCTGTGTGCACACTACTAAATGTTCCAGGAGAGCGGTAATCACCAAAATAGTACCCAAGCCACAACACCTCTAAGACCTCAAGTCTCTGTTGCAATGCTCCTCATGTCAGAAGAGCTCACCATCCACGTAACCCAGGCCATGCCCAATTTTACAGCAACTCTTCCTCAAGCCGATGTCCATGAATAATAATCCCACAGTCAGAACCATCCAATGTAAACCGAGCCATGCCCAACCTATGATTGTCATCTCTCAAGAATAACTGAGGCCCGCCCAACACAACCACAAGGGTTCTAGCATATTCGATACCACAATTACATATAATAATCCAAGGAATCAAATTTAAACATGAAAAAGAAACTAAAATGTTGACATCGTCTAACCAAGTGTTGTCCCATACAAGCATAGAGGTATTTAAGGCCTCTAATAATTCATATCGGGGTTTAATAAACTAAACTCAGATGTTTAAAAAAATATTTCAATTATAAAGATTTTTTCATTCCCTGGCTAAAATTCCCCTATGAGAAATGACCACTCTCCTAGACCCATAGAAGCATAACATGTAATAGAGAATTCCCAAAGGCAACCCATCGGTCAGATAACAATTAATCTAACAAAAACAGATAAAACAGGGTCACACTCAATACCTGAAAATACACCAAATGTCACTCCACCCAAAATTCTACAAAAAAACAAAATGAGGTATGCACCACCTACCTGAGACTCATAGACATAGGAATGTTCGATATCAAGATCCAATTCGAAGACGATCTTCCTTGATCTACATTTTTGTCAAATCCTGTCAATTACACTTGAATGGAAACTGTGATTTGTGATGAAAAGGATCAAGAACAGAACATAGTGCGTGGGTTTAGCCTCATTATTGAGATCCCAAAGCCACCGACAGATTTAAGAATGGAGGGCAGATGAATAATCTAGAAGAAGAAACTTTTTCGACCTTCTAGAGTGTCAAGGTACAAAAATAGTGAAGAAGAAGGTTTTTACTTGGATATGACGCGACACCCTTTCATTTATTCCAATAAAAAATATAAACTACATGTACTAAGGAATACATGCCATTTTGTAGACTTTTCTGTACTATCACTAATGCAGAGCTAGCCACACAGCTTTGAAATTCCACACGGGTCGACATAATGCTTGAAATTATCTAGTACACAGAAAGGAGGATACACGCTATGTCGAGTAACACTACACGCCGTGTAGTAGAAAATTACTACCCAGTCATCACATGGCACGTACTCAGGGAGCACATGGTCGGTACTTTCCTAACCCCTACATGATGGGTACTTTAGTGTACACAATGTGTATTCTAGAAATTTCCAGAATATCCCATATTTTCCCTGTTCTTTCAAAAACATGTCCAAAATTCAAACTGGGTCAGGATTTTGACCCTTTCAAAAGACTTGGGTTCTATCAATCTCCTCACCTTATCATAGCTCATCCCTAAGATATATAATGAAACCTGAATAGGCTCTGAATATAAGACTCTGATCAATGTAACCTGGACAACCACCCTCAAAAAGGTTCTGGCTAAATTTCTGAAGGGGATCCCCACCTTCTGAATTTCTTAACACGGTGTCAACCCTACAAAACTCAACAAAGTAAAGGTTCACTAACCTATATCCACACTCATGGTCCTCTCAAGTTGCATCATCACTCCTGAACCTCATTAGTGCTCATTTGTTGTTTCTGACACCCAACGTATTCCTCACCACATTGGTTTTCAACTCCATGAGGTTATTTATCCCGTGGATGATAGAAACAGACATGGTGCTTAGCACCTCAAGTAACCTGCATCCTTGACGCCCCGATGCCACGACATCTCATGTGACCCGCATCCTTGATGACCCAATTCTAAAATTCTCATACATATATATATATATATAAATATATCATACAACTGATATGGTTCCAATCCCACTGACCATCATCTAGTCAGTCCAGTTAAATCATACGCACCTCGTACACAAAAAATTAGACTTGCCTCAATAGGTCCTTCCAAAAGAAAACAAGGAAGTCATGAGCACAATTGCAGTATAACTCTAACCGTCATCAGATCACCAACCTACAAACCCATAGTGGCTCCATGACATTAACCTAGCCTGAAGTACAGCTCCCAGATGCCTAACCTACCTACGGTGCTCCTCCAGTCACCAGCCACTGACCCCTTAGTTGGGTCCCACTGTCTCTGTCACATCCTCTTCGTGCAGCAGAAACATGTCTACCCTCTCATGGTACCAAAACTAAACCAACTCCAGATGCCACATTCTATCCTAGTCCCTTCCTATCGGTTGTCTAAGAAGGCTTCCTGCAGATCCTCCCGAGATGCCCAACCTATACACATTCCTGAAACTCCTTTGGAGGCCTATCGCACTAAGTCCCAACATATCGTGGCTCTCCACACTGAAATAAAACCACTACCGAACCCCTATGAGTTGGTCTAGTTGAGTCTTTGGCCTGAATTCTCTACTGAAACTCATTATGTCCTTATATAATTCTATCCAAACCATCACATAATGTCATATCCCAGCCAACATAGGGAATATCCCTCTGGTTACCCTCTGCTATAAGAACTTGATTTACCACATATGAGAGTGAACCCACCTTATAGATATTTACCTGGATCCAAATGGACTGTCGTGATCCATCCTCAAAGTGCCTCAACCTTTCCACATCATCATTTACCATACCCAGTGTAAAGAGAGACACCTCAGTGAATGTTCTTGCATTGTCCATGACATACATGTCTCTAGGCTGATGGTTTATGAACTCCCAAGCTCTCTCATCCCTCAGTGTATCTGGGTAAAAGTGGTCAAAAATCCTGTCCTTGAAGTCTTTCCATGATAGTCTCTCTTTCCTGCGAACCAGAACCTACACATCCCACCAACGATTTTCTAGTCCTCACAGCATGTAGGTCACCAGCTTAACCCTCCGCCCTAGAGTTGTCTCGTGGTGCTCAATGATCATCTGCATGCTCTCTATCCATTACTCGGCCACCTGTGGACCAACCTCACCTAGAAAGTGGCGGGTGATGTGATTGGAAATGCTACATCGGATATTACATTGATGGCCTTGTACCCTGTACACCACTATCGATCCCCTGTAAGACGCGTACCAGGCTAGCTCAGAGATTCTCACCGTTCCACGACCCAAACGCTGCCAAACCTAGCTGCTGTCCTACCGACAGAGGATTCTGAACCTGATCATATCCCCGGGCCTTTACCTGAGGCTCATGCTCTACCTGCACAAGATCTTGAACCTGATCCTGCACCTACGTCCCCATATCATCGCCCATCTGACTCTCCATCGAGACATAAATGAGGATCCAACTAAATACGATAAATAGTCAAATATCCCAAATATATATAACAATATATTCAGGTAGATATAAGTATTAAATGAATTCTCATAATTACTACCCTTACTATCCCCCACCACAACTCCGTCCCATGAAATCCTGGAATCATGGCCTTCTTATCTGTCCATCAACAGAGCCATGTATCAAAAGTACCTCGGGCAATGCCCGTCCTGACAACCAACATTTCCTCAAACCAACAACCGAGTCTCCAAATCCTAATGGTCAAAATCACCTCAACCATAGTACAAGACTTCTCTCATTATGGACAAACCCAAATACCCTACAACAAGAAATTCTACAAATATATAAAGCATTGCATAAAACATTGCGTTAAATAAGAAATTCTATAGGGAATTTCACCTATTCGCATTTCAAAAGAATACAAATCATGGAAATTGACATTTTTTACATTATATAATCACATCACAAATTATACGTGCATTTATGAATTTCAAGTGCCATAAAATGTTCCTATAAAAATAAATGAAAATAATCCTTTCCATACAAGCCCAAGGTCCAATTCTCCCTTACCGTGTCGGGTTAAGGGTTACATACCACAATCAACAAAATCACAAACCAATTAAGCAATTGAGGTGGAAATCATATAAACTGTGATATGAGAAAAAGAAAAATGAAATTACCACCCATGGTAACATGGTCCATCCCTCATACCTAGGGATTCATGCACCTAAGGACAAGCTATAAACCAAGTTCTAATAAAAACCAATATCTAGTCTACAATAAAAAAATAGTAAAACAAATAGAAATAAAAGAGAAGCCTCAATCTCATAAGTAGCAAGAAAAATGATGCTTGTAAATCTCTATCAAAAACACCTCTGATACACCTTTATAATGACTCAGACCCGAACAACCTCTTGAATAGTGCTAAATGGGACCTGTGTTACAACCATAGGCACATCTCCCTGAATGCTAAATGTTGTCAACTAGTAGGGAGAGTCTTATAGGTATAATGGGGAGGCTATACCCCCTCAGAGGATAAAAATGGTACAGATCCGATTATAAAAATTATGATGTAGGGGAATAAAAAACTGAGTAGACTTGAAACAGACCCACATAGCCGAAGGATATTCAATATCGATAAATACCTGAAGCAATAAATATAAACAACAGCAATGAAAAGTAAACACAACAGCATGCTAATCACTTGTAACTACTACTAAACAAGCAACATACATCCAATGAAGGTCATACATATCCATATGTAAAGGCCCCAAGGACTAACCAACTGTAACTACAATAAAAGTAAGCATGCTGATATAAGAATGAATGAAAAACAATGTAAACTTCAGATAGGCCAGACTTTATGGTCCGTACCATCTCCAAGAAATAGCTAACGCAGATAAACTCATGAAGATGACATCTTTCCTATACATAAATACATAATGTTTTCACTCATCCTAAAGGACCCATGAAAGGTGTGAGAAGAATCCAAATAGGATGCCACCCAATATTGTGTACCTAATATATGTGTTTAATCAGGGATGCATTTATAAGGAAAATACTAAATAGTACGATGCACACAACCAATCACAAACTCCACTAGTTCATAGCAGCCACCATGGTGTGTCACCTACTTCTGCCAACGCTGGTATCTCTATAATGTACCCCTAACACTGCATGTCTCAAGTACCAACATCCTGACAACACAACCATGATATAGTAACCAGGAGCAACAATGTTGCCTATCCTCAACTAAGTAACTGGAGGGACAATGATGTCTACCTTCTAATAAATTAATTAGTGTGATAACGATGTCTTCCCTCAAATAATGGCAAGCCTATACCCCAAACCTGATAGTCTCAATGATATCCCATGAAGGCCACTCACCTTCTATATGGCTTCCATTAAAATGCACCTCAAACCAATAGTACCTAAATCGCATATAACAGGGGCATCTACCCGCACGGTTGGTCAAAACAACCTCATCTTAGAGTCTTTCTATGTGCACACTACTCAATGTTCTGGGTGAGCAGTAATCACCAAATAATACCCAAGTCACAACACCTCTGATAGCTTGTGTCCCTACGACCATGCCACTAATGTCTGACAGCCTCGCCATCCATGTAAGTTGGGCCATGACCATCCTAACAGTCACCCAAAATCAGGACAACATCCATGATGCCCAATCCCATTGTCTAAACTAGCCAATGTAACCCAAGCCAAGCCCAACATGTGATCATCATCACTCAATAATAACCAGGTCATTCCCAACACAACTGTAGGGGTTCTGACATATGCAATTTAGAAATTACATATAATAATCAAAGAAATCACTTTTAAATAGGAAACAAAAACTAAACAGTTGAAATTACTTAACTAGGTGTTGTCCCATACCATCATAGAGGAAATTAAGGCCTCCAACAATTCACATCATGGTGTAATAAACTAAACTCAACAGTTCAAAATGACAAAATTCAATTATAACCATTTTGGAATTCCTCGACCAAAATGACCCAATGAGCAATGGACACTCACCCAACCATGCTGAAGAAAAATAGGTTACCAGACATAACCAAATTCATCCCATATTTCATATAAAAATTAAACAAACAAAAACATGTTAAACAGTGTCACGCTCAAAATACCCAAAATGCGCCAAAGGTTGCACCACCCAGAACCCTGTGAAAACACAAAAATAGGTATGTACCACCTACATGAGACTCATATATGTAGGAACATTCAATATCGAGCTCTAATTAAAATATAATATTCATAGATCTATGTTTCCATCAAATCCCAGTAATTCCACTCGGATGGAAACTGCGACGTGTGAGGCAAAGGATCAAGAATAGAACATGGTGGGTCCTTTTAACCTCGCGATTGATATCCCACAACCACAAACGGATTGAAGAACATATGATTAATGAAGAATATATGAGAAGAAACATTTTCAGCCTTTCAGAGTGTCAATGTATGAAAATAGCGATGAAGAAGGCATTTCCTAGAATACAACACGACATCATCTCATTTGAGAGGATAAAAATAAAAGTACACAACATTTATTAAGGAGTAAACGCAGTGTATTATCCTTTTCCGTACTATGACTTAATCAGATGTATCGACATGGATTGGACACTCCACACGGGTTTACACATGGATTGAACTCAGTCGGTTCACAAAAAGGAGGTTACACGGAGTGTCGAGCAATACTATGTGCCATGTAGTAGGAAATTTCCACACAATCATCAAAAGTCATGTACTCGATGAGCACACGAACCTTAGATGCCTTACCTCTACATGGCGTGTACTTTAGAGTACACGGTCTGTAGTCAATAAAATTCATGAACTTCCAATATATTTATAGTTCCCTCAGAAACTAGTCAAACATTCAAACAAGGATTGGATTTTGACCCATTCCAAAAACTCGGGTTCCTGCAAGTGCTACTAGGGTGATTTACATAGGAATAAGATGATAAACAATCAAATAAAAATATAAGTTATTAGGCATCTTCCTCAAAAATAAAATTTTCTTTTTATTTAGATAATTTTTTGTAGCGTTTTTTAACTGATAGTATATAGTAAGGATTATATGAAATTCCACAATTGGTATAGTGATCAGGTCAATAGATAAATAATGTGTATGAGTTATAATGGGGTTGCATGACACATCTTTGTGGCAATGATACTTCCCTATGAGTTTTGACTGAAAACTACTTCAATTAATCAATAGGAAAATGTCTAATATTTTTGGAAATATTGGTAGATATAAAATAGTGTGATGATTCAAAATAAAATAAAGCATTGGATAAAGATGATGGCTAGATTAACTTACCTTCCACCACATCCTTAGGTAATTCTAGTTCATCTATAGTAGTTTTAATAATATTTTTCATCCCCCCATAGACTATTCTATGCAAGAATCCAAGGGATCATGGGACATTGGTTCGAATAATTCTATATTTCATTATAGTTTATACATGGAAAAAATGATTTGTTTCTTCCCATTACAATTTATAACCACATGATCATTTTATACACACTTATGACAAAATCCAATTCCCTTCAATCATTTCACATGATGATTATTTCAATAATTTAATATATTGGTAATTTTATTATTCCCGTATGATTAATTGATTCAATACCATATTAATATTTATTTGAATTCCTATTCTTCTATTAATTTCCCTTGAGAATATGGGATATGGAAAATTTATTATCTATTTTGAAGGAAATTAATTATACATCATCATATAATGAAAATGTTTGAGTATCTAGTTCCCTTAAATAACATGTTTGATGAAAATAACATATTATTTAAATCTTGTTTTCTAAATAAAATATGCAATCTGATCATACTTGGATAGTCTTGTGATGTTATTGTGTTACTATACAACACTATCTCCTTCCCTTTTCTTTCAAAAAAAATTTCTATTAATTTTAGTTCATTTCTCACCAGGGAAATATTTTTTGTTGAATGTTTCATTAAAATTTCTCCATTACATGTCTTGTATTTCATCTTCCTCCTTAGTATTATAGATCATTGACAACCATTGATAAAATTCTCAAATTTGTAAATTTACAACTATCACTAAATTTTCCCTTGAATCATATCCCAATCACATAAATATCCCTTCAAGTGGCTTGATATATTTCTCAACTACGAATAGAATTATTATCCCACTAAATTATGAGGGCTTCTACCACATGAAATGGACTAACATAGATTTATTATAGTTAGTCATAGTAACATGAGTATGTTTTCCTAATATGGCGATGATTGCCTTAGCACCAACACTTAATATCTTGAATTTCTTATTGGTTAAATGAATACATTTTTCGTAGATATCGATTCACCTTTTTCAAGTAGGCCCCATAACTAAATAAAACAACATAATAAATTATATCATAATAATAATAAATGTTAATCCAAAAAATCATAATAAATAATTATTATATTTCACATGTTTTTAATATCTAGTTCTTATGGATTCTAATAAACATTCTCGGATATCTACTGAAATAGCCTTGACCCCATTATCTCATCGTATATGGTTATTTTATTACAAATTCATAGATAAAAGAGGTAGAATCAGTAAGGATCAATCAGTTTCGTAGCATTGAAGAATTAGATACACACATGGTTCCATTATTATATGATTAATTACAAATATAATATAAAAAAAATAAACTAAAATCTTTCAGTTAAACTTATTTAATGAATTTATCATCTTAACCAGGGGAGGAAAAAAAATAATATAAGGAGATCAAGTTCCCAAAAGGGTCAGATATTGAAGAAACATGAATCAATAACAAGTTAAGTATAATAAATAATGAATAATACATATTTCAAGGAGTGAAACCAAAAAAAAATAAATTCTATTTAATTAATAATCTATGAATTAAAATTCATCCATATATGTTTTCAAAGTGGAGATACCATGGAATGGAATAACATAATAGCGAATGAATGAAATGATTAATTATTGGATGTTATGAGTCTAGAAAATGATCCCCTACCATCAAGTCCTTTCAAAATATACATTATGTATTTGAGTAGAAAATCATCTAATTCATCATAATAACAAACATGATGAGTTTATAGTTAATTGTTTTTCTCATAAAGCCTGCTAATGAATCAAAGTGAAATATAATTTAACTCCACACCCATCAATGAATTTATTAATCATTATTAACATTTAGATTATATTCAGGAACAATTTGGATTATCAAGATATCTGTATTTATTATATGATATATACATATCAATATTTCCACAATTAATTCGACATTCTATGTAAAAACCATATGTAAATGTATTATATTACATAGACAATAATCATTTCCATGATATAAGAAAAATAAAAATTTAAGAGAAATATAATATCAAATGATAAATTATCTCAATGGGGTAGTAGATACATGTCATAAAAATTATTGGGTTAAAGTTACCAATTATGTCTCAATGAAATGGAAATTGTTAATATTTCCTGTACCACTTGTGATCAGTCGAATCATATTCCCCATAAAATTAATAGCTACCAAATGATACATTGAATAACATAATGGAAAATAGAATAAATATATGATCTATAAAATTGAAGTATACATACACAACAAACAATTAATATGTTTTGAATAAGGCATATGTTAGTGAAATGAGATTGTTATTAGAAAATGCATACCTTCTATCAAAAATAATTCTGAAAATGTAAATAATGTCATGTATAATAAATTTATTTTAATTAATAAAATAATTCATATTAATTTTAAAATAATTTTGATTTATTATAATTATATTCAGTTCATTAATGGCTATTATTATGAGTTATAATGTCTAATTTCATTGTTCTGGGAGCATTTGTTGGATGGTTTTATGCGTCAGTTCCCTTGTGTATCATTATGGGAGTTCCATTAAAATGGGGAAAACTCAAAAAGAGGATTGAATTGATACAAATATACATCCCTGAGTTCAAATGGTATGCATATAACATTTTTTATATGATATGAGGATGACAAATTAGATAAAATGTTAATGAAGAATGAATTGCTTATTTGGGTTGTATTTATAAACAACATGTACTATAATCATTATATTTAATATTATATTTATATAATGGATCAAAAATAGTAAATAAGTTTTAATATATATATTAAAATTTGATTTAACTATAAAAATGGTTTTATGATCGTCCATTATAGTGATAATGAAAAGAAAAAACTCATTGTCTATAAAGTCGGTTAATCATCACCTCACAGATGATGTTTTAATTTTTAGAATTAGATGAAGAGTATAAGAGATTTAATAATAAATATTCCACTAAAATAATAAAATATAAGCTTATTTACATAATGGAGTTACCCTACAACATTTTAAAAAGGGTTTTAGAAGCGAATAAAAATATAAATGAAAAGGGAAAGAAGAAGGATTTGACCTCTTGGATATCATCTCCTTTAAATACATATTAAGACACTTTTATTTGGTATTTTGGTAAGAGAAAAATGAAATAGACCTAAGTAATTGTCTTGGAGAGGTTTTTGTGAATAATATGGCAAGATTCAAGGTTTAAAAGGTGTGAGGCGAAGGGGTGGTATATATAGTGGGGGAGAGGGGTGTTATTTGATTATTTTATTTATTACATTATTATAATTGATCAAGACTATAAATATTATTTATTATTCTGAATAATTATTTGAACTATTCTTTGAAAGTTCTTAATAAATGGTTTTGACATCCTAAATGGCCCAGAAATATTCATTTATTTTTCCTATAATGTTCGTAAATTACCATACATCACTATTCACCAGAGATTAAACTATTTCAAATAATATAAAAAATAAAACCTAACTTTTCTTTGATAGTTATATTTATTAAAATGGAATCAATTTTATTAAAATAATTTCATTATAGATAAATTCAATCTTTAATCAAAATCAACATTTTTTCGAATAGTACTGATTTTAATATTAAAAATAATTTTATAGTTTTTCAAAAAATTAATTATAGTATCATAAATTTTTTTATATTAATAATACAACAATTTTTTTTAATGATTCTATTTTATGAATGTTATCTTTCATTCAAATCATTTTATTAATTATACAATAGTAAATAAACATTTTGTATTTACAAAAATACTAAAATAGGTTCTATCCTTTAATGATTATTTACTTATTTCTTGATATAAATTTATCATATTCTCATTCAATAAATACAATTTTTTTTATAAATTCATATGTGAGGTAAAAATTATAATGTTCACGTTACTATTCATTATGATAACAATACAATTCCAATGTCCATGTTAATAAATAATAGTATAACACAATTATTTTATAATCTGTGTTTTGCGAAATACATTCCATAAAATAAGAAGATATATATGGTATAATCTTTGGAATCTATGGAATAACAGTATCAAAATAAAAATGCCAGCATAGTTTAGCCAATATGAATAATTCATCATATGGGGAGATAATAATTTAATATCTAAAACCGTATCTGATGAGTCATATAAACTATTCCATATCTAGTTAGATGTATATCCCTTATGAATGATAAATGAAAGAAAAATTATAAATATGGTAACTAAATTTCTAAAAAATATCTTAGACTTGATCCCCCATATTTCATAAAGTACTTATTTTTTTCAAATACTAATAATATGAATACCATCATCATTTATTATCTTGAAAAAAATAATATATTTAATTACAACTAATATTTATTGAAAACATGCACACTTTATTATTCCAATGATCAATGGATATGTTCCATAATTTTAAATTTCTATAATATCCATCCATGATAGCACCATACACTTTTTCATAATATCATTTTTCAGTTCTGAGGGATTCAATACTATCCAATTTAATTTATTTGCACCAACTATGTCCTTGATAAACACAATTTTATAAATATGAGAAACACATTATGTGTTTCGTTCCATTTATAAAAATATCACCATTCCATTAAATCAAATTTATAGGCCATCAACACAATTCAACATATTTTTCAAATTCATTAATTGAGAACTTATACTTCAAAATTCTTTTAACATAATTATTGAATTCCAACACATATACACTTCAATAATATAAATTTATTTGTAATCTATTATATATGATTCATAATATTTTTAAATAACACATCATTCATAGAAATTTTCAATATGTATCATGTCTTCAGGTTCCTCTATATCAGTTTATTAGTTTTCTTTAATGTAAGAAATTCTGTTAGAACATCCCATATATTCCACATGTAATTTTTGGTCACATTATATTCAATAGTACAACCAATACTCTTATCACCATATTTATTATGTTCATGAAATTTGAAATAGATTTTTATAGTCACCATAAATTCCACATCTCATATATTCAATGTTTACCTAGATCCCTCTAATTGATGCTATTGAGTAAGACTAGAAATAATATTTTAATAAATAGTAATCCTATAATAAAACCACAAAATCCTGGGAAATTATATATGATATGTCTAAATCAAGAAACCTAATTTTAAAGAAATAACACCATAGTATTATCCTACATAAATGAAAATACATATCCTTATAAATATCCATAGGGATCTCACTATGTTTAATCACTATATATTCCAATGGATGACTAAACCACTCCATTCATACAAACTATAGGAACGCAAGATTAAAATGGACTGATATAAAATTATATTCCATTAATATAACAGAATTACAAAAAACAATACAGTACCATAATAGTTTAGTGTATTTGGAAACAAGGAATCATAACCATCAAAATTGGATTAATATATTAAACATCACCCACAATGTACTTCTTCATTATTACTCAAAAAAAAACCTTTAATCAAAACATAGGTTATGGAAACATATTAGATGGGTGAACTCAGACACTCAGTAAAGGTAAAAAAGGATATATATATATATAAATATTTATAACAATAATATGAGAATAAGGGTACGATAAAATGATCATAACATTAGAATATCATACCCAAAATATCAAAGATCATAAATAGTGGTCATGAAATATTGAATTGTCGTCTATAATATATAAATCATTAGGGTGAAAAATCATCATACATCAATCATGAACTATAAGATAATATAATAAAAGTGTGGTACCATAATAAATATAGAAAACCAATCCATGTGCCAATTTTAATGTCAATGACGAAGAACACAGTGCATCCAAACATAAATGTTTCCCTTTGCTGACCAGGATGCACCGATTTCCCATTATGGATCTGGACACACCTATTTCCCATTATGGGACAAGACACACATTGTCCTCCTTTGGGATTAAGAGACACTGTTTTCCAATAATGAATCAAAACTAGTGACTTGTTTTCCATTTTTATCTCATGAGATATAAATCATTAACCAATGCATTTTAGTTTTATATTGGGAGTCGACCATCACATGAGGAAATCATACATATCTGTGCCCTAAGATCATAACCATTCATTATATCATAACACATTAAATGATTTGTATATCATAATAATTTCCTCATATCATCACCTTTGAAAAAAAATATATGTTTCATAATCATTTCATCATAGAATAACCATTAAAAATATGTGGGTTTCAAAAGCATTTTATTGTGAGATAACATGGGGATGTTAAACTGGTTCTAAAAAGAATTTTTCATTTGAATCAAAAATAATTCAAAGAAAAAATTTATAATGGTTTCCTTAGATCATATCACTAGTAATTCATTATATATATCATATGATTTCATTATATCTATAGAGTAAATTTTAATGATAATATGGATAATTTCGTAAGGAAAATAATAGTGCATTAAAAATAACATTTTAAGGAATAAAATATCACTAAAATAAATTTCCATGAAAACCAATATTAAATGTTATAAATTAATCATTAAAAATAATATTAAATTTTCATTATAAAAATAATATATCCACATTAGAGAAAAAAATAAAAATGAAAAACATTTTGAAAAATGACTTTAACAAAAATAACATTGAATACCGACAAAAGAGATTTTAATAGCCTTTTAATCAAATTTTTTATATAAAATAATTCATTAAATTAATTTATATTAAAATGTTATGAAAATGAAAATAATTTCTTTTTTAAAACATATTTACAGAATATTTTTTTGAATAAAAAAAAATTTGATGCTGAAGAATGAAATAAGATTATATTTATTTAAAAACCGATACATAATTATCATAACTATCAAGGAATAAAATAACTGTATCAGTACATTAAGTTATCATGAAAAAACAGAAGAAAGTATAAGTCATTATAATTCTTGAGTTGTGGCTCATTATATTACATGAATTGAATCATTATCATAAATAATCTCAATAAATGATATGATTATAGAAATAAATTTCTACAAACATTGAAAATTTTAATCCTAATCCCCATGATATAATAACAATAACATGAAGTGTAAAGAACATTTAAAGGAATTAATTTCATTCTATATCATGAAAAATGGAAGCATATACACATTATAAAATAATATATGCACATAATAAAACAAGTGTCTCAAAAAAGGAAAATTTAAAAAACATTACCTTATTTATTTGGTAACATTTGAACTGTCAACTAATATGTAAAACATTACATGTAATGTCTGAACGAATCACATTGATTTGAGGGGTTGGTAGTCCATACACTGTCAAACTATGTTATCATATTTAAGAAAATGAAAAACAAGGAGAAATTTGTTATATAATAATCTAAGAAGAGTCAATACATGATTAATATATAATATATCTCATAAATAATAAATTACAAAATTATTACCATCCTTGAACGGTGGGAATGGGAGAATTAACAACATCAGTTTTTGAGGTGGTAGTCTATAGTACACACTAAGGATGAATATGTAACCCATTTGAAGGAAGTGAGTATGATTAAATGACTAAAAATTATTATAAAATTATTATAATTATATTTATGATAATTATGTTGTAATGTAAAAATCGTATAAGTTTATTTTAGGGGGTGGACAAAGAAATATAAATAGAGTGCTTCATTATTGATGTTATCTCCTCTTTGGGTAACTTCTTTTGGTTTGAAATAAATGGATTCATTTGTTGGAATTATTCCCAAGAATTGGATTATAGGAAGAAGGTAGTGATGTTTTGAGGAGATTTAGATGGGTTTTATTAGGAGGTAATTGGCTTGAGAGGAGTGAAGTGGGGGGGGGGAGATTTTCTAAATTATAAGTAAGGAAAATGATGCAATTGGTATTGATGAAAATATTTGAGTGTCAACCACATTTTAAATTTCCACCAAGGGATAAGATAGACCATTCATGATCCATAAAGGTTTAATGGTAAAAATATTTCTAGAAAAAAATTTAAAGAGACGTGGAGTTTCATTTCGGCACCGTATCTTCAACATTTAGTCATTAACTATGATAATTTATAACTTAATTATTGTAATTAATTTTGATTATTTTCACTATTGTTTTTGTTGAAAAACTAAGTTGACATTGTAAAGAAATAATTTTTTTGATTAATAATATTTAATCCATTTTTCCAATTTTTGATAACATAAATGGCCAATACTAATTTAAATTAATCTCATAGATGGGATGAGACAATAGATTTTACAGTTTAAAAGTCAAAAGGGTTGAAATGTTTTTATATCTAGTTTATATGAGAAATGTGTTAAAATGTACGAAATTTAATTAAAAAATATATTATAGAAGAAATAATTCTATTTCAAAATAAAAATATAATTTAAATATATAAATATATAATTTGAAATTGTAGTTTTGAATTAAAATTATATATTTTTCACAATTCTTCAAAACGTTAAACTTCTCAAAAAATACAAAATATTTAGCAAAATTATATTATGATATTATATTTTATTAAAAGAATGTTATTTTTTCATATAATGATTATAAATGTTTAAATTATTATTTTTAAAACGAGTTCATTATTAAATGTTTGTAAAATTTACCATTTTAAAAATTCATTTTTTTATTCTAATTTTTTTATTCTATTGTTATTCATATGAAATATATTAGATATGTTACCAAAAATTATATTAAATATGTACTCTATATATTTATCAATAAAAAGGAATAAAACATGTGTTGTTTAATTTATTTTGAGAAAACCATGTTTTCATGTAGAAAAATAGTCTTCTTAGAAGTTAAATTTCAATATTCTCAAAGAGTTCTTACATTTAATAAAAAAGAATTAATAAACAAAGGATTCATTTTATATACTTTTGTAAAAAAAAATTAACAATTTATTTAACATTATTCGTAATTTCCATTTCAATTTATAGGTGGTAACTATAAGTCAATTTTAATAGAAATATTAATAATATATTATAGTTTACTAAAAATCATCCTTTTGTATAACAAAATCTATTGAAGAAACTCGACCTTATGTGTAAAAAATCCAAAAGTAGTGTTTCGTATACTAGAACATAATATAATTTTTTTTGTATTGAAATATTAACCTAGTGATGTGTGAAATGTAAGACAAACACAATCCTTTATTATAAAACAAGATATATTCAGTGTTACTTGAAATAAAAAATATTGAACAATTTAATTTCATAAAAATAATATTTTAAAAAATTTTATGGTGTTACCAGAATAATAAAGAATATTTTATCCTAGATTGGTAATGGTCAAAATAAGTCCATCCAATGTGCACTGCACATTTTGGTGTTAACCCTTATAACTTTATATGGTATATTTAACCACAATGTATATGGTTTACTCTCTTAATCATTGTAATTAATTTTATCTGGTTTCACTAATAGTTGTCGTTAATGATAATGTAATAATTATTAGTAAATATAAATTATGCTGATTGAAAATAGGGAATTAATTTTTTCATATTCAAATAATATATTTGGATGAAATTAATTTGAAATTAATCAAGGATATGGGTTGAAAATATAATTTTTTATTCTGAACAAGTTCAAAAGTTAACAATAATTTTATAAGGGAATTCAATATTAAAATTATTCAACAAATATAAATTGTTTTTATAGGTTTATTAATGATATAATTTCACTTTAGATCCATTTTATAATATAATTTCTCCTTATATATTATTTATATTATAATTCATTTTTCAATTAAAATTCAGTAATATTAACCATTCATCGAAAATGAAACATCTGATGAAAAATACTAAATATTAAACCTAAGATAATATTTCCTTTCCTATATAAAAAATTTATATTATTCTATGAAATAAAAATCATAAAATGTTGAAAACACTTCTTTAAAAAAAGTGATCCATTCGGAAGAAAAACTTCATTTTGAAAAATATTTCTTTTTATAAGTAATGTTTTATATGTTCATATAATATTCCAATGAAATAGAATGGATTAATCATAAAAAATAATATTTATTATGTATAATTTATAAATATAAATAATAAAATTAATTAATTTTAATTAATATATGTTATTAATATTAAAAACATGTGGCACATAGAAATAGTTCTTTTTAAAAACATTATGATTATATTTAATTTGATTTACATTAATTTATAAGTAATTGGAAACAAATATTTTAAACCATGTGTCATCGTAAGAATTATAATACTATTTATCACCAAAAATTTAATATCTATGAGTTTGTTGTAATTTTAAATAATAATATTAATATAATTCGGTAAAACTGGGTCTTACATGTAACGCAAGCCATTGAAAAATTCATTATTGCATGTGAGGAAATATAAAAGCATAAATGTTAGTAATGAAAACTATATTGTAAATTTAATTTATTTATAATTTTAAATGTATTGTAATTTATTGAGATATTATACTCACTTATATTCATTGTGTTTTATAACATTCAAACTTTTGGATAAAATTTTATTATTTTAGAATTTGGGTGTGTTACTATTTCTCCAACACATAAAAGTTTTATTTGATCTGAAAAAATTCTATATTTATAGTAATAGAAGTTTCATATATTATGATAAAAATTTATTTATATTAATATAATATAAATTAGGGCGGATTTTGATTCCATTTATTAATAATGAAATCATTTTTCAGATGTGTATCATTTTAAAACACATTAAATAAGATATTTTAGGGATTTTTATGAAAAAATTCTTATTCCTTTCCCATATTTTTTTGAATGTTGTGTGGTCTCGAAACATGTTGATTCCTAATTGGACCTCAGGTTTACATTCCTATAATATAAAAGGTACATAATAAGAAAATGGTATATATTAGTACAATGTATAGACTATATTCTAATATTAGTGTGAGAAAGAAGTGGATAAATAAACCAAAAAATATTCCACTAGAATAATCATGAGAGTGTGTGGATGAATTAAAGTAAATTAACCATATAAAATTATATTTTGTAGGAATTAGTGCATAACTTAAATCATGTGAGTGTTCAGAAATTATGATCACCCACCCAGCCAGAAACATAAATATAGAAAACATAATAACAAATGAGGCATAATCTAAACTATATGAATTAGAATCACCTCTTCTCTAGATCCAATTAGTATAATCTATCAACTTTTATGATCTAATGTTGGTATTCTTCCCATACAAAACTTATAATTAGTGATGTCATCTCAGGTACACATGTTCCTTAAAATCCATGAAAATGTCTGATTATATCTCAGTTGGTATCCCCAAATGGAGTTCAATAAATAATTACAAAAACATTTGTTAAAAATGTGATATGATATGAATTTATATATATATATATATTTGAATAAGTGTAAATAAATAACAACAACTAATACTGGGGTCTTGAGTAACATTGAGGAAATTCCTAAACTAGACTTATCTAGTGACTGTATATCATTGAGAACATTATGTAATAATGAAAAAGAAAAAATCATCCTTGTCCCATGTACGAAGTACAAGGTATCCTAAAACTATGGTGTGGATATTCAGAAAACAACATAAGTAGTGTATCTACAATACTCCAATGTAAAAATAATTTGTTTTTCAAATCATTATATCCCATTTCTGATTCCATGTAATCCAAATCATCATTTACTGGACCAAAATCCATATAATTTTAAATCATGAATCATAACAACTTCATAGATCTAATTCATTGTATACTATGTTATTTTTATTTCATCTTCAATCCATGGAATCCAAAATCATCGTGCATCATCACATCTACAAGGATCAAATATAAGGTATCCCAAATCATGGTAATATGGACACCAATATATGGAATCCAAAATTATGGTACTCCCATCTCTAATCCATGATAAAAAAATACACTTTTGGCCATGTGTTACTTCTATGATTTGGTATCTGGTAGCCAAAAATCGAAGTTAACATATTCCAATTCCATGGATGAGTATATAAAAAATATAGGGTATCATAAATATCTTTGGATCATATCCTAGGAATCCAAAATGTGTATTTAATGTTGATAAATTCAACCCACTCATTTCAGGTCATATTACATATCATTTCATTGTTAACATCTTTCTTGATCTCATCTATTACTTTTAGTTTCACACATTGGTACATGATATTTCATTTTTATATCTATAACATACTAAAACAACTAATAAATATTATATGGATACACTTGATATCATCACTAAAAATTTCTATCCCCACCCTTAGATATATATATATATATATATATATATATTATATATATATCCTTGGGGTTCTTATCAGGGTCATCTTGTTCTCATGATACATAGACACCCCACATAGGTCCAATTTTTTCAATCGATTATATTGGACCATCATCCATCACATAAAGGAAAATGATTCTTTTTTAGTAAAAATTATCTCATGAAAAAATCATAAGATACATAAGGAATCCATGATCATTTGATAGCTGGAATCCTATCTCACTTTCCATGCCAAATTTCAATCATCTAACCAAAAAAATCTACAAATCATACCATGGGAATACAAAAATTAAAATCATATACTATCAGGGGAGGAATAATCACCGATGATCATATCAACTGACCTATAACTCTAAGGAACATAATGGTTCTCACATGACCTACAATGGTTGAATACTCGTGTTCAATACCAACATCAACCTAGAGGTCACCAAGGAAAGATTCCATAATTGAAACTATATATGATTCATTTATTTTTAAATTTTAATTACACCCTAATGGTCAATGTGTATCATGAAAGAATAATATATTCAATGTATTCACTATTAGATACTAATTTAACAAAGATAGTATGTTTAGTTCCATCTTAGGCTTTTCACAATATCCTATGAAAGAAATAAAATAAAATAAAATTATTCATATAATTTTTGAAATAAATATTTATCCTATGGGAATATCATAGATGACATTCCATATAAATATAATTCATAATACGAATGGGGAATTCATGATGGATTACCTACTAACTCTATAAACCAATTAATATTTTAATTAGCTAATATATAGCTATTTATTGAGCTCATCAAAGCCTATTAGGAAGTAACATTCAAATTTGAGGTCCTATATCAATCTAATTACCACAAAAATTCCATCCTCACATTTCAAAATTATTTTAACATTAAGAATTTTTTAATATAATTTAGAATAATGGATAAAATCTTCCTGTCTGAACTCAATGAATATAAAAAAATAGCGATGGTGTGATATCAACTCCTGATGTACCAAATTTCAAAATTAGTAAAAAACCCCAAAACATTATGCCTCATTTAATAGCTAAAATAATTATATTTTGTCCAAAACCAATAAAAAATTTAAATAATGACTTATCATCACTGAAATTTCATGAAACATCATATAGAAATGGCCTCAATCATTCTTCTAGAAAATTTTCACTATTTGCCCATTAAAAATGATTTATTGCATTTTGATCTAATGGAAACAAACATCAATACCTTAATCTACCTGTTTTAAATTATTGGAATTTATTTGAAATGGAAAATGGATGTCTTAAAAGTGGTACATACCATTGGTTACAAGAACATATTCATTAAATACGACCTCATTTTGAGGGATTCAAATTTTGATAAATATTTGAAAAGAGACGACTGTAAATGGGGTTTTTTGAGGCTATATCCCAATTAAACCTATAATTCTTCTAATTATATTAGCACTAGAACACCCCAAAGCAAAAAAAATGAATATTCACTACATGAACATGAGGTACAAAATAAATAAATTTGTTTGGATCACCGTCAACCATTAAAACTCCATTTCATGGCCTATGATCATTCAATGAACCCATTCCAAGAAAATTAATTTCCATTTAAACTTTTAGAGTAATGAAAATTCACTTATTAGACAATTGGGCCCTCATCCACATCTGAAACATTTGCCTAAAAATCATAGAAATCATAAAATCTTAAAAATGGGTCAAAATAAAAAATTATAATAATTAAGAATCATAGAAACAAATTTTGTAACCAATACTAAATAAAAACATCTATTTTTTACGATAATTTCATATTTCATTGGAATTTCACAGCCTTAAAAGGTGTGTGGTTTTATAACCTCAACATAAAAGTACATATCAGTACCATAATGTCTCATTAATAATTTATTAGAAAATTTCAACATCTATGTGTCACCAATTAAAAAATAACTCATCCAATTCCATCTCTAAAAGATAAGAAAAAACCCTTTATGAAACTTAAAACAATATTTAACCTATACATCAATAGAATTTACATCACTCCTTGTCAGCACTATAATAGTGATAAGACACATACCCATCAAAATACATCTTGATATAATATAATTTAACCCCCATTTAATTTATTTTCTTATTCTATATCCCACTATATGATATTTATATCACTGTCTGACTTCAATCGTTGACTCTACAACCATTGGAATCACCTACTAAAACACATTCAAGCTGTACAAAAACCTTCACAATAGGGTTTGGAAGTAACCACACAACAATAATAAATAAAACCCCAATCAAAATATGGTACTACCCGAGGAAACCAATTACCAATCGAGTTATATGAGTCACCAATTATTATGAATCTGAACCACATATGTCAGTAGTTCTATGAAATTATTATGTCTAACCTCAAAATAATCCCATCATACCAAATATGATGTACTTTAACCACCTTACGAGTATCTCCTTATTTTCATAAATTTTTCATCTAAACCAAGTCATTTACTATTTTATAAAACATTATTCACCCACTAAATCCTGATAATAAATGTGTTTACTATGTAATGATGTTTTAAAACATGATGCACCCTAAACCATGTTAAGAATCATTAGTTAACTTAGTGAACCACAAAACCAATATGGTTCACCAAATGATAAATTTCATTAATCACATGTTAAACTATTTAACTCTAAAATAACATAATAACATTCCAAAACACAAAAATAAAAATCTATAATAAATTTACTCATAAAATATATCATTTTAACAGAAAATATTTTATTTACATAGTTCTAGATAAATATTTTTTTACCACTTACTATAAAAAAATTCACCTCAAAAGTTTAATAACATGTCCTAAAAACCATTGACCCTACCAACATGTGGGTGATTACACAACTAAACATGAAAAATATAAATCTAGTAATAATGACTGGATTTTCCCTTCCCATAAACAGTCAATCCTCAACCCAAAAAAACAATATCACCAATCCCAGGATCATTGAAAATCCAACCTAGAAAAATACTAAAATTAAAATTAAACATGGTCTACTCCATCAATTATCCTGTTGTTCACTCCATATAATCTTTTTAAATTAAAGTTATCTCCATGAACCCACAAAATAAGTTTTCTTATTGTAGTCATGTTCCTTCCACAAGGACATGTGCATAACATCCTAAACAACACCTATACATAATGAAAACACAACTCAATAATACCTATACACCCCATCCACTAATAATATATCATCCACCATAGTGTGACCATTTAAAATTTAATAAAAAAATGGTTAATTATGAAGAATATATTTTAATCATAATCAACATTACTTAACCAACAAATGACAACTCATAATTTGAAAACTCAACTATTCTATAATGATCCAATTCAAAATAACTCGTTTCTATCGAAAAAATGAATGTATCATCCCTCATTCACAATAACAAAACCTCACACATGACCCCAAATGTAATTTGTCATAATAATTATGATTAGTTGTCGAAATAATTGATCATTATCTATATAATTTCAATCATATTTTATGAATCACCCATAATGTTAAACTATAATATTAAGCATCAATCTAATTCAATGATCTACAACTTGATCATCCACTCACTTGTCATCATTCAAAATCCTAAATAATATAACATCACACTCAAAATTCCATATATAATACATAATGGTTGATATGGTACCGATCCAAATATTGAAACTATTCCTCAATACAAAATACACTATTACTCAGGGTATTTTCCTCATAAAAAACCATGGTCCTCTATATACCTAAATCATATATAGAACCAGTGCACTGATCTCTAGAAAAAAAATCTACCCATTATACACATAACCAATAAATTCAAATTTATGGGCTATACACACAAATAATTTACCCTATAACACAAAAATCTCATCTCATTAATATCATGTAGCTCTACAATAGCATGGGATGCATCTAAAAATAGTTGGATATCTTATCTAACCTATATGTCTACCTCAAAGAGATCACCACAAATATATAATTACATTTATTTCTTTTCCAGAACATTAAAAAACTACTAACATAAAAATAACAAACCATAGGACTCATATATACACAAAACCATATTTAGAATGACATGCCATCTCATTTGACCATTAGAAAGCTGATTATCATAGTGCACTGGCATACTAGACTACCCACTCAGGAAATTATTATTTGAATTTGGTCTTCCTTAGGACTCCATAAAAATAATCCTTCTAATAAGGCACAAAATAAGTGTGGTTCACAATAAAATAAAAGTACTTCCATAAAGGGATTTTGTTTTTTCATCACATAGAATAAGGGTTTTATGATGTAAAATAAAAAATTTCTTTATGAGAAAAAAACTACATTAGATATTATTTGGGCATGAAAAAAATATAAATAATTTCTTTTTTCATCATTCATCATGAACACCCATCAAGGTCTATTACAAAGGAATATCATTATTCACCCACACACTAAGGGTCTCTATGTATCACGTTTACCGATGGACTATATAGTCATCACCATATAACATACCTCGATAGATACACAGAACATTCATTTAAAAGAATCATATAACATAATCTATTTGAGGTAAAGGTAATTACATGTTGTATTTGAAATATAAATTTATGTTGTTACACATATTTTAAACAGGGGATCTATATTATTCCGTGATATGATTCATATGAAATTTCTTGTATGTGATTTATATCATATTTTATAAATATGATTCATGAAAACTGGACTCTTTCTATCGATCCATGATTAAAAATTCCCTCGACTAGGAAATTTAAAATATGAAAATATAATAGTCCCAATCATAAAAAAAATATTAAATATAGAAACCCATGCGAAACACCCAAGGTGAACAAAATTCATGAATTATTCAAAAAACAGTGAATAAAAATATGGAATCCCTCATTTTTATTACATTACGTTTCATTACAATTTACAAAACAGATGATCATTACAGTCTAGTGTCATGGAAATAATGTACACAATACATGAAAACATGAAAACAGAATAATAATTTACATTGAAAGGATTATCCATTTGTTCAACATATATAAAATTACCCTAAATCATGACTTGGGGACAAAATAAAGGAAAAAGGGTGAGAATATGTCCCATTAAAGAAAAAACGAGGGAAATGGTTTACATGAGAACATAAAAGATATCAATAAGAACAAGATGAATTTTAATATAGTAATGAGAAATAGTCGTATCATAATAGTATGAACATGAATTATGACATGAAAATGTGGCTACAAAATTTAACTCATACATTCATAAGCATATCACCAAGGTCTATCCATAAGGATTCATAAAAATTACCAATGTTATTCACCAATGTATTGTAAAACTTGTCATATATAGAGATTTATTTCATCTCACATTTCATTATAGCCCAATCAAGGTGAACCATTAATATTTATTTTCATTAATGTCAGAAAAAATTTATCACATTAAAACATTCCATAAATAACCCATAGAGAATAAAAAAATGGATTTCATATAAAAATCATGGGATTTTAATATGGGATTAAAAACAAGATTCATATGAAATTTATAACCCATGGAAAGGGATTGAGGATTTTATTTATCTCAATAATAGAATAATATAAATCTTCTTTATGGATTTATAAATACCCCAGGAAATGATAGAGTTTTTGAAATTTAGATAATGAAAATAAAATAATTTCTTCTGATAATGAGAGAGATTTTCAGACAAAATTTCTACAACATAATGGGTAGAAAAAATGGTTTTATAAAAAATAAGAAAGATAGGGGAAAATGGTCCCAAATTAATAAAAGAAACATTATACTATAGAGGATCATAATCAAATTTAAATAATAACATGATATGAAAATTTGAAAGATAGAACACATAAATGAGAACTAAAAAGGAAAATATAAGTTGAAAATTACCATCACTTGAAGAGTAACTTCTAATCCTCTAAGATCGAGTCCTTGTTGGATTGATAACACCATTGGAGGACTCATTGGGTGGTTTAACTAGTATAAATTCTTGGAGAACTAATTTTTAATGAGTAGAAATGAAGTAATGGTTTTTTATTTTTTTTCAAAAGTGACAGAGTATTTTACGTAATTTTTAGGAGCCCTCCGTAATAAAATTTCCAAAACCATGTGCATTACTATGGTATTTTACATTATTATATAGACCCATGGGACAACTCATAACATATCTTAATTCATGATATCCTAACATAATTTTATATTACATTATTTATCATTATTATTTCATTAAAAACACTAAATACTCAAAACTGTATTTTTTTTATTCACCGAAAACAATATATTTTATAATTTTATCATAAATTTACCATAACCAAATATTTTCATTCTTAAATGTAAAATTAAATTTAAAATATCATAATAAATATATAAATATGATAAATTTATATTTTAATTATAAAAATACTTTTTTATTGAAAATAATAGTGGACACAAAATGTCTAGTAACATGCATAGTAAAATTATCGACACATTAAAATAAATAAAATTAATTTTTTAATTGTAATTAAAAATGATAGTTTTTATAAAACTATAAAATTATTTAAAAAATTATTTAAAAAACATTCATTTAATATAAAAATATATATATATCTGAATGAATAGTTTTTACCCGAAAAATCAAGTTATAAATTTCATCCAATTTTTTAAGCAGAAATATTATTAAAAATGAAATGATGAAATAAAATATTTATTAAAACAAAATTATTAAATTTTAAGTAACTATGTCCTTTACACTTAACTCTAAAAACCACACACATATTTTCATATAGTAAGGTTTATAATGGTGAAGGACTACTGGGGTGGATTTGATAACAATGTCTGGTTGGTAATATCAACTTACTTGAACTTCTCCAATATGAAATTTCATTCAAGATGAACATGTTAAAGCTTATATTGGGCTTCGTAAAGAGTGGTGAACAATGAAACTACCTCCTTACCATTTTATGATATATGGTTATCATATGATAAGAGTATGTTGTATGAGGCCATCAACTCTTCCTTTAATATTAATTATCAATTATGATTTCTAATTTTATACAATAATTATATTGTTAAAAAAATTATTCATATTTCCTAAGTTCATATTATCCAATGGTCATATAATGGTCAAAAAATGGTCACATTTAATTTATTATTATAATTTTTATTGTTAATTACCTTATAAAACATAGATATTATTGAATCAAAATATTATTAAAATGTTCTCGTAATTACCCCTTTCTCCTGTATGAAAATTTTGTCACTAAACTGTGGACTCATACCCTCAAAAGTGAAAATGTGTGGGGACTTTTTCTTCAATGTATCATCTAGTACCCATGTTCCTTTATCATATTTTTGGTTCCTTCTCAACACATTAACAATGTGGGTAGTCTTGTTATGTAGAGCCTTATCTCTACGATTCAAGATCTCCACTAACTACTCCTTCAATGATAGTTCGTGTTCCAATTGTTCCAACAAAGGATTTAGTATACGTGAAGGGCCAGGTATGAACTTTATAATGAATGATATATGGAAAAAATCAAGAACATGTTCTTGATTCGGTGGATGTAAAAGGAGATAGGACACCACTCCTATGTGATCATGTATTTCATAGGGACCATTGTACCAATGACCATGCTTCCATTTCTTCCCAAACCTCATGAATCTCTTCCAGGGAGAAATTCAAGAGAAGGCTTTTTTACCAACATCAAAATAAAATTCCCTTTTATTATTTTACTCAAAAACTTTTTGTCAACAATAAGAATCATGTTTGTGTTGGTTAATGGAATGAACCACATATGTCTTGTCTTGAAGAAGAACATGCCCTAGAATATTTTTTCATGAGAATCATCATAAAAACTAATAGTTATACATAGTTTTCCATATAGATCTTCATAGAGAGAAATTTTAATGCTAAAATGGATGTTACTGTTATCAATATACTCAAATCAAATGACTTAATGATTCCATCAACAGTTAAATTACAATTAAGATGTTCTAAACATGTCCTCAAGTTTCTGAGCAGTCCTTCTAGATTGGAAATCATATTAGAGATGATAGGCTGTAGTAAAATTCAATTTGGTTTGTAGATCATGTGGAAAACTTTTCTATAATTTTTAGGTGAACCATATGTCACGATAAGGTAAGATGGAGGGTGGTACCCAAGGGATCCTTACCACTTCCCCATTGTAAATCCATGAAATTTGATCAAGAGATAAATCCACCGGAATAGTAATAAAATTGGTAGTCTTTTTTATATAATACACTATAAGACATATCACATTGTTTCATTTAGAAGTTCTAGAGAGTCCTGTTCTTAATTACATAGTGATATTTTCGCACTTCTATTCTGGTATGGGAGTGGATGTACTACCCATTTACAAATTTGTATACTACCTTCACTTTTTAACACATCTTGAAACTGGTTTTATAGATGACAATATCTCATTTCATGTTATCCGAGCAATGATGATGATGAAGATCCCTATATATTTTAGTGCTTCCAAGATGTAAAGAGAATGTAGAGCTATGAGCTTCATCCATTAGATCCTTCTTTATTCCTATAATATATGGACTACATTGTCTTATACTAAATTTCAATACTCATTTTTTGATCAATATTAAAATCAAGAAACATCCCAGTAATCATAGCCTCAAACATCTTTTCTAACTAAAGATCTTCTTTTTTAGATTTCCTGATCTTCTCAAGTAATGGCAGTTGAGAAATAATTTGGGGTTGGGTTGATGGCGTTTTTCCACTTATAGTTCCCAATTCTAGTGTTACTAGGTCTTTGATAAATGGGTCACATAGAATACTCATCATTATGAGAACAAAATTGTGTTTTTTAATGCATCAGATATTTTTTCCCCTCCAGGGTGATAAGGAATTTGAATAATCATTTTCTTTAAAAAGATTAAAAAATAACCCCTCTCTCATGTTCAATTCAATTTTCGTGAAAATATATTTTATACTCTGATAAAATATTTGTATATCAAAATTCTCTACATTATGATTTTTCTTCTAAATCTTTAGATAAAAAACAACCCCAACCCTCTCCATATCATGCATATGATAATTCCTCTCATGAGGTTTTAGCAAGTAGGATGCATAATAAATCACCATATAAAGTATTCATGACGACTCTCCCACTCGCTTGTAGAGATGCATTACTAAAAATAATGAATAATTCCCCATTTGAGGGAAGTGTTAAAATAGATGCATAAACATATCACTTCTCATGTTCATGGAAACAATCCACATATTCACATTTTTAGATAAACATATACCCTTTTCATGTTAACTTGGTTTGTAAATTATAAAATTAGGATTTGTTTTCACAATCATCCTATAATAGCATTATAAACCAAGGAATCTATGGATCATAATTACTAATATTGGATCAGGCCACTCCTCCATAACATTTTTCATTGCAGGGTCAATTGAAATTCCTTGACTAGTTACAATCTTCCTTAAGAATGAAACTAGTTGTAACAGACAACCACACATGATAAATTTCCAAATATCCTCTCCTCTATTCTAGTTTGCAATATATCCCTTATATTATCATCATGCTCCTACTAAATTTTATAATATATTATAATATCATCTCTAATATCTACCAAATATTTATCAATGTACTTTTTAAAGACTATATTCATCAAATCCATAAAAATAGCAGGAGAAGTAGTCAAACTATAGATATTAAAACAAACTCATAATGCATGATTCATTATTGGATGGTATTGTTTGGAATATATTCATTATTCACCATAAATTGATGATAACTATATCAATGATAATCTTATTGAAGATTACCCAATAGTCTTCCACAACATATCATTAATCTCCCATCTAGGTTACATGTTTTTAATTAATGACTACCCTCATCAGCTTCTTATTCTAAGTACTAAATTTTCCATGTGACATTATCCATTTCAGAAAAATGAAGTGTAGAAAATATAATATCTATACAGATTATCCACTATTTCATAATTACTGGGTGTGTAGGTCTGTTGATCTTTTGTGGTAATTTACCCATAATGATTCAACAAGAATGTTGTTACCTTAATAAAAAATAGTTCTCTCAGCTGGAATTTATTTATTGCCCATAACTTGTGTTAGTTGATTCCTAATTCTCAAAAATATTTCTATTTTAGTTTCCATTAGAAGGAATTCAGTGCCTGGTCCATTGTGTTCACCATTTACACATTTTATCATATATCCTTTAATTTTCTAAATTAATAAATCCTTATGGAAAAAAGGAATCATTTAATAATATTATAACTTCTAGGGAATTTTAATTTCAGATAACAATATGATTAAAAATTATATTAAAGGTATATAATTAAATTTATATAAAACCTTTATAATTATTGATAAAAATAATTCCATCAACAAAAAAATATATCCCTGAGAGTGTCAAAAAATAAGTACAGTAAGGGAAATATCCGTGCGCCAATTCCAATTTGAGTCTAGATCAATGAGGTTTTATTGGATTCATCCCCAGATACATATTTTCTATAGACGTATCAACATGTTTGTATCCATACATAGATTAATTTTTTTAGAAACTAATTACATAATAATTCCCTAAGATAAAATGATGTTTTCCTATATTTAATATTTTCTCAGAATTTAATCCTAATGTTTTCAAATATGAATATCCAAAAATTAATAAACAATCTATTGATATCAACTATGGAATACAGCCTTTTTATTAAAAAATTATTGATTACATTTTACAAAAATGTGGATGATAAATGTTATGTGTCTTGGAAATGAGGTACATAATGCATGAAAACATGAACATATTGTTAAAATACAACATAATGGAGTCTTCAAATGTTAATACTATTTAATATTTCATAAACTATTTACCCAAAAACATACATCAAAGTAAAGGGTGAGCATAAAGCCCAGTATGGGAAAACAAGGGAAAACATTTACATATGAACATGAGAGATATCAATAATAATATTAAGGATTTTCATAAAGGCATTAGGAATGGGAATATTATAATAGTAAAAATGTGAATCATAACATGAAAATTTGGCTAAGACATTTAATTTATGATTTCATAATGATATCACTAAAGTACATCCCCAAGCTTTCATGAACATTACCAAGGTTATTCACTGAGGTATCATTAAACATGTCATCTCTATAGATTAATTTCATTAACCAATGTATTGTAGTGATTTTAGGGAAAACCCATAATATTTATTCATTTTAATTTCATTGAAATATTTAATAATAAATCATTTCATAAATAACCCATAGAGAGTAAAATAATCGTGATACACATCAAAATCATGTTGTTTTAAAATGTCTATAAAAAATGATCAATATGTCATTTATAACCCATGTAAAATGAATGATGATTCTATCTTTGTCAATTACAAAATCTAATAAATCATATTGATGTATTTATTGATACACTTGTAATTGAAATAGGTTTGGTTAATCACATAAAAAAGAAATTAATTTCTTGAGAAAAAGAGAACAATTTTGAGATGATATTTTTTCATTATAACATGTACGAAACATTGTTTGGTTAAACATTAAAAAGAAAATTTAAAATGGATAAAAATTCAGAAAAGGATCATAATATATTATTGGGACATAATAAAATGGAAATAATAACATGTTATTCAAATTTGGAAGACATACCACGTAAAAGCTATCTTGAACAGAAAAGAGATATTGAGAATTCCCATACCTTAAATTGTAACATATAAATCACAATGATCGAGACATTGGGGGCTTTAGGAGACCTTGTGAGGAATAAAGTGGAGGAATAATGAGTATAAATTCTTGTAGAATGAATTTTTAGGGAATAGATATTAATTAGTGGGTTTATATTTATAAAAAAATTGAAGGAGTTTTTTTATTCATTTCTATGGACACGTCAGTAGTGGTATTTGCATAAACATGGGATTTTCCTAGGTATTTTCCATTTGTATTTGTCCACATGGGAAAAATCCTATAATTTTTTAATTCACATGAGTCACAAAAAATTTAAAACTACATAACTCATCTTTATGATGTCATTAAATATACTGAAAACTCAAAATTGTGTTTTAACTATTCACTGAAAAACAAAATATTTTATAAAATTATCATAAATTCAAAGTAACATAATATAGACGTTTTAAATTACAAAATATAATTTTATTTATCATAATAAATCACTAAATATGAAAAATTTAACCCTTAACAATAAAAATATTAAATTATTAAATATAATGGCTAATAGAAAATGCTTAGTAACATGCATAGTAAAATTTTCGACACATGTAAAAAATAAAATTATTAAATCATATTTAATGAAAAATAAGTTTTTTCATTACAATATCTAATTATAATGTACATTTCTAAGAAAAACTTTGTTTAATATAATAATTAATATATCACTTAAAATTCTAATTTTCACTTAAAAAATCAATTTCTAAAATTCCATCTCAATTATTAAGTAGTACTATTCTTAAAAAAGAAATTATGATATAAATATTATATTTAAAAATAAGTATTAAATTTTATGTAACTAGGTACTTGACATATGAACACTTAAAACCCCATCATGCGTCCTAAGGGTATGTTTTATTATGTTTAGGTTCTCTTGGGGAGGCTTAGATAACATTTCCCGAGTAGAAATCTCTACTAACATGATCTTCTCCAGTATGTGATTTCATTCAACCATAACATGTTGAAGCTCATCATAGTATTTGTATAGAAAATAACCCAGTGCCACTACCTCCATCCCATGCTCCAATAGATGAGCTTTGTACGATCATATTCTACAATATGAGGCCATCAAATCTTCTTTCATCATTAATTATCCATTATCATTTCTATTTATAAACAAAAATTATTACATTTTAAATGTAATCATGTTTCTAACGGTCATATTTACAAATAGTAAATTAAAAATTCATACCCTAGGGTCTAATTTCAATCATGATTTTACATTTTCATAGATTATGACATATTAAATCAAACAATTTAATGAAACAAAATATTATTCAAAAAATTGGGTCATTACACTCAATTTGATATCTCTGGTAACCTTGAATTTCTTAGAGAAATGAAGTTCATCAATCCCTAGTTTGATACCCATATCCTTTTATGACAAATTCCTATGTCAAATGTCAATAATTTCCCTAATTTTTAAGATTAAATAATAATTTTCCACACTCTTCGATATCATCCTCATATAATCTGATACATCATTGGGATAACCTACCAATTGTATATTGACACTCAACAATAGTCATGAATCTCAAAAAAAGAGGTGATCAACTATGATTGGGGGTCTATGGTAGATCCAAAGGGAGATTTTGCACCTATATTAGATTTTGAGAAATAAGTTAAATGATTCATCCATTATAGTATCAATTAGAGAATGAAGAATAAAATAAATAAACAATTCCATATCAAATTAATTGCACCAATAATTCATATTGGCTAAAACTCAAGATATTTTACAAAAAAACTGATCACTCAATATACCGATCATATAAAAAGAATATAAATAATAAATATAATTAAAAAATGATCTAGTATATCCTAGAGTTTCACATTATCATATTGATATTTCTATCTAATATATCTAGTGAAATGATTAAATAAGGGGAAAATAACTTTCCTGAAATTGTAACTACAGAAGTCTTATTGGGAACCCAAGTACTATTTATTCATGAGGATAGTGTGAGTAGAAGTTAGTAGGTAACCACTAAAATTGTTATATATATAATAAATAAATGGATTTTAAGGATTTATCATATAAGAATAAACAAAGACAGTTGTTCTTTAATAAATAAAAAACACATTCTATCAACATCCCATGTCCTACTACAACTATTGATGCAAACTTTAATCATCGTGGGTCATAGTGACTCTTCGCTTGTCTTCTTCCATTGAAATTACATTATTATCCATGTAAATAAGAAAATACATAATGATACCCAAACTATTTATTAATAATATATATATATAATAACTAGTTTATCCTCTCAACTCCGGGGATCAAATATGATGCACGAATAATTATGGTATGATATATACTTTTTTAAATAAGTCCAAATCATGGTATGAAAACTCAATGTCCATTGTATCTGATATCAATATACATATCAAAATAATGAATAAATCCTAGGTATCCTCAATATTGGTACTCCGAGATCTAATCAATTCGAGTATAATTCATAGAATATTATCTTCATATGGTGGATAAAATCCAATGCATCAATATTATTGTACTGCAATCTATAATAAAATGAATCATAAATCATGGTACACCTAACTCTAATTCATATAAAAAGATGACACACTTTTAGGATTCTTCTATCTCATGGTAATATATTGGAGTTTCTAAAATATGCAGTAATCTTGAACCCAAATTCATGGACTCCCAAAACATTCCCATACTACTCATTAATCTTTTTAGAGCATATCTGAGATAGACAAGAGAATTATGTCTAATTGTGTAGTGTGTTAAATCATATGACATTTATTTCCTTAATGAATTCTGTCATTCTCTTTATCTCAACCCTTTTATTTATTTTATCCATGTGGGGGTAATGGCTTGTGATCCATGAGAATATTTTTGAATTATTTATGTGATTTTGGTAGAACATATATCCAAATAATAGGACATCAAACTATGTCTTAAGTGTTTGTTCCATAACAACACTATGGAGTTCAATCCACACCATAGTATAATGGGATGCTAAATTGTATTTTAGTTTGACATTGGCTATGTGGTAGACTTTAATGTTTATGATGTGATTAGAATAATGGACCATAGTGTCATATATCATGACATATATCATTTTTCCCATTATATTTCATCACAATGACCATAATTTAATCTTCAAATGCTATAATATATAATATTATTTTGTAAAATTAATTAATGGAATACATATCTATTATCATTAAGGAATCAATGATAGGTTTGAAAGAATGTATCAGGTAGGATACCAAAAAAAGGAATTGTATTGAACAACATCACTTGATTGATCTATAATTACCAAGAATACAATAACCAACTCCACACTGATGTGATCATCCTTATAATATTGCAGTGTAAATTTTGTAGGATCAAAAAATTAATGTTGATTCTCAATTACAAGAAGGATGGGGGTGAATTTTAATTTTAATAATATTCATTTTAACCTAAAGGAAAACTATGTTTAATAATGTTAAACAAGGTAAATTCACATGACATAATTTAGTTCTACAAATTTTCTATGTTACAGAAATACAGTTCCAGAAATGAAGCTTATGGAATGTTTACATGGGGAAGATTATAACATAATGTGTATATAATATTTTTTATCAGAGTAAAAAAAAAACCAGAAAGTATAAGAAGGTTATACTATCATCCTTTATAAAAAATACAGTGTAAATAAACTCAAAACAAAACATTTAACATGTATGAAATCTTTTAACACAAAGATTAGGGTATCCAACAACCATGGATAAAGGTCTCCTGATTAATACATTTATGAAAGTCTATCTAACCCACACTAGGGTAATCCCTCAACAGGAATATTTGAATAATTATATCTATCCTAGCAATCCCTTAAACATTTATGTAGTTGGAACATTTTTCATCCTATCCATGGAAGTCCTTAAACATTAAGGGAGTCGACACCTCTGTATTACTATCCCCATAAGTCCTCGATTCTATATAGAAATAATTTAACTCACAAAAAGCTAGATGAGCAAGATGTTTAGTACTAAAAAGGCATGAAAGTCTCTCTCCCTAGAAATCATTTCAACAACAGGAAATCTCTTGAGTGATGGATCAGGTATGAGATAATTAAAATGAGCTCATATTTATAGGCTTTAATCTAATGGTCAGATCCCTTCTCCAACCGTCATATTTTTCATAAATTTTGGTGGGATATGTACATGTGTCACTTAAACAATGGTTAGATAGAAACAAAATTTACAACATTGTTTCTGAACAATAAAAAGTTAAGAATGATAAGGTTGATTAACAGAAACAATATTTCGATGTCTAGAAAAAATAATTGTTTTGAGTGTAAGTAATTAATCACTTTGTGACTATAAACTCTGGATATTCAGATTCAATTTTCAACGGAATTTAGAGTCTAAATTCTAACGATTTTGGAGTCCGAATTATGAAGAATTTGGAGTCTGATATTTGAGGAATTCAGAGTCTGAATTTTGAGGAATTTAGAGTCTAAATTATGAAGAATTCAACGTCTGAATTTTGTGGAATTTGGGGTTTCACTTCAAAGGAATTGGGAGTCTGATGTATGAGGAATTCATAGTTTGAATTCTGAGTAAGTTGGAGTCTGAATTTTTAAGAATTCAATTTCTGAATTTTTGGGATTTCAGATTCTAATTTTTGAGGATTTTAGAGTATGAATTTCAACGAATTAGAAGTATGAATTTAGGAGAATTCAGAGTCTGAATTTTATAGAAATTTGATTTTGAATTTTAAAGAATTTGGAGTCTAAATTTTAGATAATTTTTTTTTGAATTTCAGAGAATTTAGAGTATAAATTTCATAGAATTCAGAGTCTAAATTTAAGAGAATTGGGATTTGAATTTCATAGAATTTAGAGTCTAAATTTTAGAGAATTTAGAATCTAAATTCGGAACCTGAAATCAGAACATGAAAACAAAATACCATGGATTTATAGGATTTTAAGGAATTCGATGTGAAAATGATTTTTATAATTTATAAGTAAAATTATGTAGATATTTAGAAAATATAGAATGAATAATTAAAAGATATGTAAGGATATAATTTCCTTGGTGATTGAAAATTTTCCTTATTAATACAATTTTTATGGTAAATAAAATATTATTTCAGATAGTGTGTTTGTCATTTTCAATACATGAAGTAATAGAAAAGTAAAAAGTAACTATTTTTGACTCAAAATTCTCCCCCTTTTTGGAAAACACAAAAATCATTATGAAAATGTATATAAGGACATAGAATTTCTATGAACATGTAAATAAAAACATATTTCACTTTAATTATGGATCAAAGTGAATACAATTAATTCCCCCTTAGGTTTTGATGTCCCTAATGATTTTATTCTTTATTTCCCGAATGATATTTTTAATTTTATTGCATAGGAAAATCTTCATTAATAAAAAAAACCTCATAGATGAACTCCCCTTACATAGGGAAATATGGTCTTACTTAGTATTATTTTTTATCATTCTCTTTTCCCCTTTGTGATTTTCAAAAAATGAATAGATGGTATAGAAAAAAATAGAACCTGGAAAATTAGTACTAAACAAAAAAATATGTGGAGAACAACCAAAATTTCATTATAAGTGAATGAATTTGTACAAGAAAAAAAATTCAACAAAAGATCAGAATTGGGTAAAAAATAATCTGCCATTCTCCTTTGGTATCAGCTTCTTGACCATGGTTTTTAACTTATTTATCTCCACGTTATCTTCTTCCACATGCTTGAGCAACTGATCTTGATCTTTAATTTTCTTCTCTAAGTCTTTTATCTTTTCATCCTGATCATTAAGAATATATTCCAGTGCCATCAATAATTCTTATTTCTAGAGAAACATTTCTTCAAAATTGATTCTAATATCCCTTTCCCTCTTCCAATTCATATCCACAGAATTAAGATTCCCATTCAAATATTTAACTTTCAGCTTCTGGGTATTCGGTTCGAGACATGAATTCTCCTCAGTACTATTAGTAAGGTCCTTGATCTTCACATCTTCATTGTCAAAGTAATCATTCAAATTACCTTAAAATTCATCAAAAGCACTCAGGTCTTTGATTGTCTTTCTTGATAACTTGTAATATCCTTAAATGATATTTTATGAGCAACATAACCAATGAGAAACATTTGAAATCTTCCCAAATTCTGACAATGTTATCCATAATCATTAAAACAGAATCTGATATCAGATTGAACGAATGCATAAGCAACTAAAACCTAAAATATATTTTTTGGCACAAAGGAATACTACCAACCATCTTTTTCAATGATTGTACCACAAAATCATGTACAAGGGAGGAAAATTTCAAATCAGAGTGTTTGGTCAGTGAGGATTGATTTTTCTAACTCTTTAGATTTTCACTTAGATAAAGCCCCAACTTCTTTCTTCTTCACCATAGATTTAATAGGTGTATCTACTACCACCAGTTTCCATTATCAGCTCCCATAATACTGACATGTGCTTGGGTGATTCTTTCTCGCTATATGATAACTAACCAATATTATCTTTATTAGCATCATATTTCTTAATAGTATCCACTTGATCTTCCAGATGAACTAAATAATGATTAATTCATTCTTTTTTACATGTTTTGCTTACTTCTTCCTGACCCAAGTCATCTTTTACTGGAGTTTCATGTTTTGAAGACTCTTCTTTATATGTTTGGATTGAATGCTACATAGAAGCACTATCCTTCTCAGGATAATCCTCCACATTTCTTATCATGTCTTCTGTATCACCACTGACTTCTTATTATTATTCTTCCACTTAGTCCTCTTCAACTATTTCTTCATCTAGATGTAGTTCCAGAATCCCCACCTTCATTCCCAGAGTCATAGAGAGTGATTCTTTCAAAAACGATTCTGGTACCTGAAGTTGTTAAAAGGGTTTCTTAGTTTCCTTGAGAATAGATTGTACTATCTCAGCTCTAAACAATTTATTTCTTAGCTTCTTTTATTTTTCTTTGTTCTCAAGATTCTTGGCAGCCTTCAACTTCTATGATTTTGTCTCCATTTATCTACTACATCATCTGGGTAATAATTTTTCTTCTTTTTCTTTGGAGGTGCAGATTGGGTTTCCTTAGCCCTAGGAGTTTGTCCATTTTCATATGGTTCCTTTACCTTTATCTTCCATCCACCCTTCTTGGATGTCTCAGCCACTTATGATTTCTTTTAATGGACTTCGATATCATCTTCTAACAAGCCAAATTACTCTCTGTATTGAATATTGAATCCAACCTTCATCCTCCTTAGAGTATCATCACTCGATAACATTACTTTGAAATTTATTAGCTTAAAACATTATGTATTTTTGAATGACTCAATGAAAAGAAGTATAATTTTCAATAGTATAATTGAATACATGGTAATTTGATAATTCACATTTCTATTCTTGATATTCTCAATTGTAACCAAGATATACATGACCATGTTTATCTTCTTGAGGTTCACCAAGAAGTACAAAATATAGATATCACTTTTCTTCAGGGCGTCTTTAACCCCTTTTACCTGAATGATAAAACCTTGGACCCATAACTCAAAATTATAAATGATTATAGATAGATGAACAATCTTAGGATTCTTCACCACTTTCAATCCAAGTCAAGATAGTGTCGTATCCTTACTAAAAGATCATGAATCATTCAGTAATTTGTATGTAAAAAATTCTTCTTCTCCTTCATAAGAAATTCCAATCAAACTTTCTTCCTTGATGTATGAAGGGGAATAGGTTTTCCCATATCTCTTGATAAAAAAAATATCTCTCCCTCGTTCCTTACAAAAACACGATGAATCATAATATTTATTCAACAAATTCATATTGACATGGTCATGGGCCTTTGGTTTTGATATATATCGGCTCCCCCAGCCATTTTTCTTAATATTCATTGAAATAATTGAGTCATACTTAGCAACGAATTTTGGATTAACCAACCATTATCAGTATATCATTCATTTGAATATGTATTTTATAGTCGTCATTTGATTCGGATTAGAGGATTTAGTAGACATTCAGAAGTAAGTAAATCTTATAGATTTAGAATAGACATAAGTAGGGGAGGCAACACATTAGCACATGAAGTCATTGAAGAATGATGTGGGACAGACATCAGGTGTTCCTTATATAGGAATTTGAGATGACAGTTCAACTTATTTAATTGATGCAATAGTTGTAAAACTCTTGACCAGATATAACAATTGAGATTATATCTAAAGAAAGAGTTTGGTAGGTTCATATTTTTTGAGTATTTTAAGATAAAAATTTGTATTTAAGAAAAATTTATCCTGAAAAAGTTTCTTTAACATGATAAGAATACCAACTTGTAAAAATTTTCTTATAGAAATTAAAGAGGGAAATCATACATTCCAGATTTCTAGTAAAATTATTCATAAGTGGGAAAATTCATCTTGAAGTACATTATATTTCAGAAAATACTTGTTAAAAAAATATTGATTAAAAAAAATTAGATTACAATAATTTTGATTATAAGGAAAATTGACTATGAAAAAATATTGACTTAAAAGAAAATATACTCCCCCTATGAAAAAGTGATTATTAATATAAGGAGATAGGTACCAACAAGAGATTAATATAGATGATTACCTTACAGATATCATTACAAACTACTGTTTAATGTATTAAAATCTATTCAAGGGTAATGATATTGTGAAAATATCCGCATGTTGATCTTGCATTTTGATAAATTGAATAATAATATAACTTTTTTGTGTGTGATCCCTATGATAATGAATCATGATATCAATGTGTTTTTCACGAGAGTGATGTGCATGGTTTTTTACTTAGGTAAATGTCACTAGTATTATACCATAATATTTTTTCTTTGGTAAAAATCATACCATATTTAGTTAGTGTGTGTTTCATCCACAAAACTTGAGCACAAAATCTTCTAGCTGCTTCATATTTAGCTTCAATAGAAGAATGTGTTACTAAGTGTTGCTATTTTCATGAAAAATAAAATATTGAATCTTCGATGAAATGATAATTTCTGAATGTACTTTTCCTATCCATTCTACATCCACCCATGTCATCATTCGTTAATCTTTTTAAAACAAAATCATTTCTAAAAGTATAAAAGATTCCTAAATCAGTGGTTTAATATATGTAGAGAAAAATTCTTTTCACTACCTTTAAATGAGATTCCTTAAGATTGGATTGATATCTTTCACTTAACCATACTGAAATCATTTAGACCAGATGACTAGATTCCAAGTATAGTAGACATTTATCATACCTCTATATAATGTTTTATCTACTAGTTTCCCATATTCATTAAGATCCCATGAATTTGAGGTACCAATGTGTGTACTAATACTTTTGGTGTTTTCATATCCATAATTTTTGACAAGATCTTTAATATATATATGTTGAGATATATTAATTCCTACTAGTTTTTTACGAAATTTGAAAATTAAAAAAAATTGTTAACTCACCCATCATACTCATTTGAAACTAAAATTTCATTAGATTTGTAAACAAATTGGATAATGATTTATGAGTTTAACCAAATATAATTTTATAAAAATAAATTTGAAAAATGAAAACATTTTTCATATCTTTCTTTATAGAATTGGTTGGATCAAAATTTCATTTACTGGAATTATTTTGTAAAAAAACTCTTTTAAGCCTATCATACTAGGATCTAGAGGATTTTTTAAGTCCATATAAAGCTGTGGTATTTTTGAAAACATGTTCATGATGTTTTGTATCTTTAATATTATGAGGTTGTTTAAAAAAACCTCATCTTGAACATATCCATTACGAAATGCACAATTAAGATCCATTTGTAAAAGTTTAATGTTAAAGAATGTTCCAAATCAAGTAGAATACAAAAAGATTCAAGTCTAGCTACTAGGGCATAGGTTTATTCATAGTCAATTACTTCTTGTTTATTATTGCATTTTGTAACAAATATAGCCTTATTTATTACTATGATTATATTTTCATCATAATTATTTCTAAATACCCACTATACTTTAATAACAGATGTTTTTTTAGGTCATTCAACCAAGGTCCAGACATTATTTATTTTGAATTCAATTAGCTCATATTGCATGGCTTTAATCGAATCATCATCACCTAAAGCTTCATAACTACTTTTAAATTCTAATTGAGAAAGGAATGATAGATGTTCTACTTCATTCCTTAAGGAACTTCTAGTCCTTACAGGTTTATTTACTTCACCATTGATGCTATCACCGCGATGATTATAAACAAAAAATTGATTTAGATTTGGTAAAACCTATTCATCAACAAAAGGTAGGAAATATTCCGTGGTAAACATCTCAGAAACATTTTCCAAATCATTTTCCTTATTATAAGGATCTTTTATCAAAGGTTAATAGTAATTTTTTAAAAAAAATATATGTAGATGTAGGTTTAGGGTTTTTAAAAACAAAAGTATCACTTTCATCAAATTTAACATGTACAGCTTCTTCAAAATTACAAATATTATTATTAAAAACTTTATATGCCCTATAAGTTGTGGATAAGACTAAGAAAATTCCTTATTCTGTTGGGTGTAAATTTATATAGATTATCATTTGTATTCATAATGAATACATTGCATCCAAATTCCATGAGGTTGGAATGTCTAGGTTTTATTCCATTCCAAAGCTCCTAAGTCATTTTATGAAGAAAACATCTAATCAAAACTCGATTTAAAGAATAACATGTAGTACTTACAACTTCATCCCAAAAATGATTGGCATCTGAATACTCACTCAACATGGTTCTTATTATCTCTTAAATAATTCGTTTTTTTCTTTAAAAAACACCATTTTTTTGAGGAGTTCTTGGTTCTAATAAGTTATGAGTAATGCCTTTTCTATTAAAAAATGATTCAGAATCAGAATTTTGTAATTATTCGCTTTTATCACTAAGAATATTTATCAATGGAAGGTTTTTCTCATTTTTATATTGGGCTCTAATGATTTATTAATAATATAAACCATCAAGTTTATTTTCTAGAAAATTTACCCACATAAATCTAGTGTATTCATCAACTAGAACAAACACATAGTATTTGCCTCTAATAAATTCATTTTATATTAGATTGAAAAAATACATATGCACCAACTGTAATGAATCAGTAGTTCAGACATCTCCTATTGATTAAAAACAAGATTTATGTTTCATGAAAAATTTAGAAGGATCAAAATCTTTTGAAGAATCAAATCTAAGATTCAGAATATCCTTAACAAGTCTTTTCATAGAGAGTTTCCATAGGTTCCTAATGTTACTGTGTCTAAACCTTCAATTCCATAACCAAGAATTATCTACAATTTCGAAAAAGTAAAGGTAGATCTTGGATCCTATGGTCCTCTAGGTTTAGTGTGTGTAAATTCCCTTTCTTATGGGAAAAAAGAATAAACACTTGTAATTTTTTACTAAGCACCTTTCATTCCAAAAATTCACAAGGAATCCTTTATTAAATAATTGAAATATGCTAATGAGGATGTGCTAAAGGCCCTTAACAAATAAAACATATGAAATGAATGATTTTCCAAGAAGAAAAATGATACCTATACTAAATATTTCTCTTTTGGAATTATCTCTGAAAGTTTATTTTCCTCCATTCGTCCTGATAATCTTTTCAAAGATGTTATTGTTACCAGTCATGTGGCGGGAACATCCACTATCCATATACCAAGTACTGCTATTGGTACTATCTTTATTTTCTTGAAAATAAGAGTGTTAAACTTTTGGAACCCAAAAATTCGTGGATCTCGAGACATTAGAAAGTAAAATTATACATATCTAAATTTTCATTGATAAATTGGGTTTAGAAAATAATAATGACTATGTTTTGTTTAAAGAAAATTTTTTGGCCCAATTTCCACCACACTGACATTTAGTGCAGAATGGAGTAATTTGAGGAACAAAATAATTGTTACTAAAAACTAGTTAAGAATTGGTATTACCTAATATAGAATTATTCCTTAGAGGTTGAATTTGTGAATACACTTTACCAATGTTTTCTTTACCTGAGGTAAAGTTTGAAAAACACTTCCCCAAGAAAAATATTTCAGAAATTAGCTTAAAAACTATGTTTTTATCCTCAAAAACATTATATCTAGATTTTGAGTTAGTCTCTAAAATATTTTTCTTATAAATGATATTTTCAAGATCTTTATAGTCTTTATTCTTTTAGGAATTAACTTCCTCAAGGTTTTTTCAATATACTAAGAAATTATAATTTTTCATATCAAGATATTTGGAAAGATATGATACCTCTTTAGTAAAAATAGAAATTCATGAATTTCCCTTACAATTTTTTTCTTGAGTTTTTAATTTTTATTCTCATGAGGTTTAGTAATACTAGACACATCTTCATATGTAGGTAATGTAGTATCATCAACAGAAAAAAAAATATTCATCTTAAAAGTTATTGTATTTATCATTACTATAATGTTAATTGAAGGATACATTGGTTATATATTGAACATTGTGTACCTTTGCCATTAGATAATGATTATCAATGGGTATTCTAGCTAATAGACCAATATTCTTCTGATCGGATGATTCATACTTTGAGGATTAATCAGAAGAGTTACCCCCATTGGAACTCCATGTGTCATTGTCTTTTAAAACACCGTTAGCATTAACCTTATAATACTTATTTCTATTTCTCTCAGAATAATTTTCCGTTTTATCCTTTCTCTTAAGCATTGGACAATCTGGCCTTATATGCTCATCAATTTTTCATTCATAATAAGTGACTTCAGAATGATTCATGTCCTTTATTTCATTCTTATTATATCTATGCTGATTGTATTTTATCACAAATATCTTGTTCATCTATCGAGCAAGTTTAGCTAGCTTATTCTCAGAATGTTAACATCCAATGTATTTAGATAAAACAGTCACTATAGATCATGTAACTCTTTCGAAAGTCTTGGATTTTTTAGTATTAAAGGCTACAAATCCACCCCCATTCATCTTCTTATTCATATCACCATATATTTTCATTATTGTTGAATGTTGAAGAAGAGTTCTAAATAACTCCTCGAGAGTAATTTGATATACATACCTATTATCATATATAAATATTCTCTTATATTATCACTCATTATGCATGATATCTATAATCATGTCCACAAGTTCCTAATCATGAAGACCATTTTCAGCGATTTGTTGTAAACTATTTTACAATAGTAATAAACCTTTATTGTACCTTGCATACCAGTTCACCATAACGAAATAGAAGTCCGTGATATTCTGCTCTAAGCATATCTTTTCTCATTTCTATATCCATGGATGTACCAAAATGTGTAACCACCAATTTCTACCAAATACAAGTTGCAGATTCACAAGAATAAATACTACTATATATATTCCTGATCATCGAACACAAAAATACATTGTGTACCTTGTAGTTTAGTTGTTTTTTTTGAATTTTAATGGTTTGAAAAAGTTCAGATTTCCTTATCATGAATCCTATAATCTCCAGTAAGCATAACAATGTTGTCCAGTCCACTATTAATAACAAGAGACTTCATACAGTCTCTCCAATATTAATAATAATTCCCATAAATAATAGGTGGTCGAATAGTTTTTAGATTGCCAATCGAATCATCATTTATTCATTCCATCTAAAATAAAAAATCATTCCACAAAAACATGATAATAGAAAAATTTCATAAACAAGGATAAAAATCCTATGCAAGGAAAATAGTTATAACAATGAAAACGTGAGCTTGAAAACCTATAAGTGAATATAAGTATTTCAAATATGTCCTCTAATACCAATTATAGGATCCAAGTATTAATGTAGATGCTATATTATAAGAGGGGGTGAATTGTAAGTTTAATAAAAAGTAACCTTAAGGAAAACTATGTTTAACAAGGTTAAAAAAATATAAATTCACAAGACCTCTTTTAGTTCTAAAAACATGCTAGGTTCCAGAAATATGGTTCTAGAAATGAATCTTAAGTAATTTTTACTAGAAAAAGATTCTACCTTATTGCATATAGAATCTTGCTTATCATAGTAATCAAAAGAAAAAGAAATTATAAAAAGGTAAAACATTCTTCTGTTATCTAAAATATAGCATAAATAAACATGAAACAAAACAAGTACCATGTAAGAAATCATTTAAACCAAAGAGTAGGGTATCCAAAAACCTTGGATAAGCGTCCCTTGATTTATACTTTCATCAATTTATGTCTTAGCCACAATAGGGTAACCCTCGATATGAATATCAGAATTTGTCTGGCAATCCCTGCAAGCCCTCAATATTTAAGGCAGTCAGAAGCTATGTCTTCCAATCCATTGAAGTAGTCAAACATTAAGGTAGTCAGCACCTCTTTCTTCTTCTCCCTGGAAGTCCTCGACTGTACATAGTAAAAATCGGATTCTCATAAAGCAATATGAACATTATATTTCATATACACAAAGCATGCTATTCTCTCTCTAAAGAAATCAATTCATTAACATGCAATCTATAGTGTGATGGATTGGGTATGAGCTAGTTCAAATGAGATTTTACTAATAGAAATTTTACCAATTGTTGGATCCCTCCTCCAATGATCATATTTTTCCTTGAATTTTGGAGGGACATGTACACATGTCACTTAAACAACGGTTAGTTAGAAACAAAATTTATTACATACTTTCAAAACTATAACAAGTAAATGAAAGATAAAGTTTCATAACCATAAATATTTTTTAGAGTCTGGAAAAAAACAAATTTTTAGAGTATAAGTAATTACAAAATTGGGGACTATAAACAATGGATACTATGTAATTCAGAATCTGAATTCAGAAGAATTAAAAATTGGAATTATGAATAATTTAGATATTGAATTCTAAGTCTAAATTCCGAGAAATTTGGAGTCCAAATTATATGTTTCAATTCTGAGGAATTCAGCGTCTGAATTCTAATTCTAAATTTTGCAGAATTCAGATTCATAATTCTGAGGAATTGGGAGTCTGAATGTTATAGAATCTGGAGTACAAATTTCAGAGAATTTGGAGTCCAAATTTCATAGAATTTGGAGTCAGAATTTCAAGGAATTTGGTGTTTGAATTTCCGTGAATTCGGAGCCTGAAATTTAGAGAATTAAGAGTTTTAATTTTATGGAATTCATAGTCGTAATTTCAGATAATTTAGAATATAAACTTTAAGGAATTTAGAGTCTGAATTTTAGAGAATTCAAGAATCTTAATTTAGAACCTAAAATTAGAACCTGAAAACATAATACCATGGATTTATTAGATTCTGAGGTTTTATATATGAAACTGATTTTTAAAAATTATATGTAAAATGTGTTAGAATTAGATAAACTATAGATTGATCCCTGAAAACATAGGAAGAAATATATTTTCCTTGGGGAAGGAAACATTCCTTTATTAAGATAATTTTTAGGGAAAATAAAATTTTCCTTAAGATAGGGTGTTTTGATTTTCAAAACCTGATTGAATAGAAAATACTTAAGTAAATATTATTGACTCAACAAAATTATAACAGGTTTTGCACAACATTTTTCATACTTGCATGATGATGGTCAATTTTGGGTCTTTTACATGCTGATGTACCATGCTTTGTGCTATGGTGGTATACTATATGTCATTGTAGTTTTTTAATGTATACCACTATAACAAAATAGCATTATTATATTGTAAAGACTCAATAGTTTCATTAGATCCTTATTTTGTTGTGGATATTCCATTAATGTAGTTCCTCCTTATTCAAATAGAACCTGAAGAAATATATTGTTGGTGTTCAAAGTAATGAAATATTTTGTTCAACCCATTTTCAATTTTCTCCATAAATTATCCTAAAATTCATGTAATCATTTATTAGAACCTGTTACATGAGTCCTTTTTCTATGATCTTGTTCTAGTTATTGTGAGACCATGATTTTGGTGATTTTTTCATCGAAAAATCATAAATTTTTGTTGGAAACCATTACATTATAAGGTCCTTATACTTTTTTGATTTTTATTATATATGATTATATTTTTTATATTTTTTTCATTACCTATGGCCATTCATGAATTTGATTGAATGTGGGTGTGATCATATCCTTTCATACCCATTTTATTATTTGATTTCATGATAGAAACCTAGGTAACTTATTTCATTTTTTGATTATGGTCACAAGTTTAAACAAATTGGTTTTTAATATACATGTTTCTAAGTTAGTCATGCATTCTATACCAATCGTATATGTTTCCATTCATTGGTGGTATCATTTTTCATGCTCTTAATTAGGTGATTATTTATCCATCATGTATATAGTGTTCATTACTTCTAAAACTAGTGACATGGGACCTGATAACAGGGTAGACATATGAAGATTACCTAGATATTTCATTGATGATTTAGTTGAGGATTACTAGTGAATATCAAATACCTTGATCTCTAACACGAATAAGGATTGGTGAGTAACATAGTTACTCATGACTAGAATATTCCAAGTTTAATGAGACACATAATGACTAGAGGATGCTAGGTAGTATGCAGACAGAGTTCCATGGAGATGGTGAGATACTACTATATTATCGTTATGTCTAGTTTGGATATATTTATCATATATCATTATCCATATTTAATGGATCCTTCATAGTTTTGGTATGGGGGTTTATTCTTCATAATTAACGCATATGCAATATATTTTAGAATCATTGTTTTATACTCATAAAACCTTTATTGTTATTATATCATTCTAATTATAAACAGGATCACACATGGTTAATGATGCATTAGTGGTGCCGTACTGAGTCTTATACTCAAAATATACACATATATATCATTTCACTTGCAGTTATCATCATAAGAGATACAATGAATAGAATGGGAAATATATAGTATTTTATTGTAGAGGAGTGTGGACATGGTAGTAGACTATGGATGACTCTTTTAAAAAAATATTTATTTTTTTATTCATTATTACTCTAATTTTTAACACAACATTGGGAGATCATTATTACTTATATGAAACATATTATCCTATTATTACTTGTTCTTTCATGATTTGTTTTATTTTATTTTATCATTTGTATTATTTTTTATTTTCATAGTGACATTATACTCAGGGTATATTCACCAGCCAAATAGACCTTAACCCTCACTTAAAGACATTATTATCTTGCCTACATGGAGGTGTAATTAATATATTTTGACCTTCATCTTGAGACTCATTGGTTTGTGTCATGTTTTTACAAAAAATGTATCATAAGACATATATTTAATCTATTGTTTCCTATCCATTACTTGATTTTGGATAAGGTAGTCAAAAGATATGATGCATGGAACTCCAGTAGGGGAACAATTTTAGTGACTGGCCACCACTCTATATTAAAAATAAAGGATTCTATAAAGGGGAAATTATTTTTTGTGGTAATCGTTGAGTAAATTCACCTTTGCGATTTCTGTATGATGTTGATATGTGATTTATGCTATTATGGATGCATTCATGAACCATGAGGTGTTATGTAGGAATGCATTCCATGCAATCATACACATATCAGTGGTTTTGTTTATAGTATTTCGTAATTAAATTCCATTATTTTTTTCAATATTTATTATATTGTGTGATATATCTTTTTTTTAAATTTTTTTATGTTACAACATTATTTAAATTAATTATTATAGATGAGAATGTTGTTGTTTGAGTTTAGATTTATTAAATATTATTAATTTTTAGGAATAGAGACCCACCATAGTTCCATGATTGGATACATTAGGTTATGTTAAAACTAATTATAGAACCATGTACGATAACATAAATAGGTTGGAATCTATTTATGATCCTAATGTACCTTTTGTTTTATAACATATAACCTCAAATAATATTTTTCGGTGCTACGGGTTGTGCAAGGAATACCAGATCACATCAACACACCTACCCTAATATGAATGTAACGTCCTGAATGTAATTAGGTACATACTATTTTTACTTAATTGTAGTCTAATTAATTAAGTGACTCGGGGCCCTTGCCTGCACACCAAACTATGGGTCCCGAGAAGGTTTTTATTGAATTTAAATAATTGCAGACGTTTCATAAAAAATGTCACATCGCACTTTGGCATGGTGTTCAGGTTTTAAATAATTAAATAAGGTTTTGAAAAGAGTAATAAGAGATTTAATAAAGCTTTAAAATAAATCACGAAAGGATAAAAAATTATAACATCAAATAATTAGGGGGATACAGGAAAAATAAAATATTTATAATGGGGGATTCCCATTTTTAATTATTTCTATTATTTTCCTTTCCATTCAATTGTTTTATTTTATGTTTTTCATTTATTTCCTTTTTTCCTTCTCTTTTATTTATCTCTTATTTTTTTATATTTTTTTTATATTTTTTTTTCTTTTCTCTCATTTATTTTTTCTTTTACTCTCTCCCTCTCCCACTCATCACGTCTCACCCCTCAATCCCATCACACCAACTAGTAGCCACATTGGAAGGCCGTTTCTCCTCTATCTGACTTCTTATTTCTTCATCGTTAGGTGCATATAAAACCTTAGGGAATTTATAAAATTTCATAGGTAGAATAATTTGATTCTGTTGAGTATTTTGTGCTCATAGCATTGTGGAAGATTCCTACCCTATTTTGGGGTTTTTCTAAAATCATTCATTTTCATCCATTTCAGGTAAAATATAAGCCTACCAAGGATTTTGTAGTCATATATGACTACAAGGTAGGTTTCATTCTCACTTCGCTCTGTTTTGTTGTGACTTAAAAAAACAAACTATTGTGTTGTTAGTCGGTGCCTACCAACTTTGTGCAATTTTACCCATTTTAATTTCTTTAATAGTTCTATTTAATTTTTTTCACCCTTAATCTTCTAAAATTAATTTTTTTAATGTTTGAAGCAATTTTCAGACACCTCTTTGGGTGTGCTGACATAGTCAGTGTATTTTGTCATTAGGTGAGTTATTATTTTAATTAGCTTATGGTATTACACTTCCCAATTTTATTGTTTTTAAATTATGTGAATAGTTGATTGATTTATTGAAAAACATTCGGACACCCCTTTGGGAGTGCTGAAATGATTAGTGCATTCTATCATTTTTTGAGTTTATTATTTTATTAATTGCATGTTTGTTGATGAAAAATTTTATATTAATTAAAATAAATAAATAGTTTCTTGAACATAAACTTTAATTGTTGGTTCATTGAAACTTTTTTTCTGAACTATTTTTTTATTTAAATATTTATTATATACTCAGGTTGATATTTTATATATATTTCCTTGAATGTTGTTTTGTTGTACTTTTAAATTTAGGCCTTGTGATGCACGAGAGTATCTAGATAGCTTTCTAGTTGTAACTTTATATGCTGGTTATTTCATATATGCTAGTGTAAAAACATTAATTATATTAAGTGCGGGGAAAGGAGGTGGGTCATGTATTAAGGGCCATGCTTAGATCATCCATTGTTGATGGGTTGCCTCTATGTGTCGGGCGGTGGTGTCGTTGGCTTTGCAAGACCGAGACTTCCCCAGACGTTCAAATACATTAGAGTGATACCGGTCCCAAAAGGGCCTACTAGGATGGATCCATTGGCAATGTGGCTAGGCCTCCCTCAGATGACACTCTACACCTTTTGCTAGATCAGGATGGACTCAGGGTAATGCCATGCCTCGGATGATATTTGGAGTTTTGAAATATTGCCTTGGATAGGCTTAGTGGCATGGGATAAATTGACAGTTGTTCTGTGGTGATACCTTCAGAACAGGCTAGGATTCCATATCTCAACTTGAACCGTAAAAATTATGCATTTAAGGATTATATTACTGCTAATTGAGTCTATTGAGAATTGAAATATTTCTCCTGATACGTGGAAGTGTTCCTGGTTGACCCTAGACTTGATCCCCAAGTTAAAACAGAAGTTTGTTATATACTTTTTCCTTGTATATACTTACTTTCTAGGTTATATATATATATATATATATTCATGTTCATGCATTTATGATGATAGGTACCCTTTCAGTCTACCAGCTTAGGCTGAAGTAGTTGACCAGGAATGGGTTCCATTTGGGACTTGGGCCGACATAATTATTTCATTGCTCTACAATTAATTTATTTTAAATGTTTATGTAATGGAACACTGCATTTTTTATTTTTGCACGAAATGGAATGGTTTAGACACCCTAGGTACCGACCTACTAGGATTTTATCTCACACCTTTCTCACGTGTCATCGACTCCTGAGTAGATTACATGCTCACTGGTATTGATAAGGGTAAGTGTGCTTCTTTTGATGCATGAATATTCATTATTACTTAAGATGGAGAATGGGGTAGGGGACTGGGCCGTGCTCGCGATGTTGTAGCTGCTAGTGTCTTTACTTTTAGTTGACTGTGTGTTTCAGTTTTGTTTTCTGTACTTTCATTTCAGACTCATATCATGGCGTGACACTCTTTTGTGAGTTTTTTCTCTGTGTTTTTATTATTCATTTGATTATTTACATTTTTTCTTCTGCAGTTTATTTATTCACATGATTTTGCTACATATAATTTTTTGTTGTTAACTTCCATTGTTATATTATATCTTAGCTATGAGGGAATAGTCTCCCTCACAGACACAAAAAGGGCCCTCGCTGCTAGTCAGCATCCTCTAGCGTTCAGGGAGATATGCATGAGGTTATGTGATGTACCGGTCCGACAACCATCTCAGAGGTGATCCCGGTCAGGATGTTATAAAGTGGTTTCATAGGGGTTTCTTCCTTTTTTATTACTGGTTGGGTTAGATATGAGACTAGGATATAGGTATTTGGGATGTATTATGTGCTTAGACGTAGCTAACCCATGTATAGGGGAAAAATAAAATTATTGGGTTGGGATTGCAGTTATTGATTATGGCAGTTACTGTTGACATGATCTCACCTTCGATGACTAACTTGTATGGCATTGTTATTGTGATGGTATTATTGTAATATTGTGTTTACCATTACATCCTGATAATACGAATGCTAAAAATCTCATGCATTATGATAGGAACTATAAGATTTAAATGTCATGCATATTTCCAAGCCATATCTACTTTCAGCATTCATTTTCCTATTTCATGTGAGTCCTGTTATAGCTAGAGGTAAAATTTTGAATTGTTGGTTTATTAAATATAAGGTTGTTTTAGTCTGTTATATGTTAGCTTGACTCAACCTAGGAGTGGGATGTAGAACTGTTTAGTAATACTTCTAAGTAGTCTCTTCTATATCGAAACCCAACTCTTGAAGAGGGTTGTATGTTGGTTAGTTCTCAGAGGTGGGATATGTACCTAACCTCTATTGCAAAATACTTGTCTTCTCACCTTCTGTACTCCTTGTCTAAGGTGTGTGTTTGGCTGTTGTAGAAATGTAACGCTGTGACGTCTTTGTATCATGCCTTATGAGGGTGGTAATGAGCACATTACAGAGGTGGTGGGTCCTGAACCACCAGTGGTGCCTCTCATAGATCCACTTGTGGAACTACCTCTAGTCAATCTTCTGAGGGACCTTGAAGCTTAGTTTAGGGATAGTCACCTCAGGTTTATATAGTCAGAACAGAATATCCCTAGACCTAACCAATCAATGGTAGACCATATGAGAGACTTTCTGTAGTAGCACCCTCTAACCTTCTTAGGAAGTGGTGTCCCTCATGCTCCAAAATCATGGATAGAAGATGTATGGTCTATCTTCGACAACCATGAGACACCTCTAGATTAAAGGGATAAGATTGCAGTCTACAAGCTTCATGACATCGCCAAAAATGGTGGGATGTTGTTTCTCAGGGTGAGTAGGTTGGTGATATGGCTTGGGCCAATTTCAAAGCAGCCTTTTAAAATCAAATTTTTCTATATACTCTGAGAGATGATCATGCATTGGATTTCATAAATATTTAGCAGGGCACTATGATTGTGTTATAGTATTCTTCTCGTTTCATAGAACAACAGCGTATTTCCCCATATCTCACTAGTGACGCATAGACAACTGCAAGGAGTTTTGGGGAAGGACATGAGTACACTATCCTCTCACATGTGAATGTCTTCCATTTGACCACTATTTTAGAGATATTGAATATGGAACTGATCTTAGAGTGAAATGTTAGGGATGCTAAACCAGTGATCCTGGGTGGTTTAGTTCCGAGACATGGTGATTTCTCTTTTGGCAGCAGGAATCATCATTTTTAAAGTACATATTGGGGGAATCATAGCCAAACAACACTTCTTGATAGCTCTGTCACTTGTTATCAGTATGGTAAGGATGGTCACACGAAGCCGCAATGCACAAGAGATCTGAAGGAGTGCTGAGATCGTAGCAGGATGGGTCACCTTCAGCATTTCTCTCATTCCTTCTCTTCTACATCCAACGGTGGAGGATCTGCACCTACACCTCCATTAGGTATGGGGTCTATGACTCCATCGCGGGATGGAGGTTCTTTTTTCCACCGGCCAATCAGGCCTAGGAAATAGTGGAGGTATTTTTTGAGGAAATCATGTTCCAGACTATCAACCTAAGCATAGTGGACCTACTCAGGCCAACCAGGAAGCGTATCAGGGTCGTGGATTAGGTCCCATGTATGAAATTCAATCTACTCCCAAGGAGAAGAGTGTTGGACCATATATAGTGAGAGGTACTATATTAGTAGCCACTACCTTTTTTTCTTCTCTTTTTGATACCGGCACATCACACTCTTCTATATCTACTGTTGTTGTTGTTGATAGTCTTGGTTTTCCAATTGAGTACCATTGTGGTGTAATTTCTTTCGAAAATCCTCTTGTGGTTAGGACAGAGGGCATACGCTAGAGCCAAGAGTTCCACCTTAATATAGGTGGGTACAATTTTTTTTGTATATCTATATCCTCTATTTATCTAACATCTAAGTCACTCTTGGTATGAACTAGCTTTCTAATTACCCTCCACAAGTGGATTGCTATCTTTGTCGGGTTTCCTTCACATACCATGAGGGTGACACATATCTTCACAAATGAGAATGGGACCTGTAGGCAGTCCGAGATAATGCATAAATATGCAGGGTTGGGCAGAGTTACTTCTCAATTGTCAAGTCTCCTCTTGAGCGATCAAGGAACACTACTATTTGAATTCCCTCTAGTGGTGGATTATTTCACGGACGTCTTCCTTGATTATTTCCATGGCTTACCTCCTATGGGAGACTTCAACTTCAATATTGAGCTCTTTCCAGGTGTGACACCAGTGTTTATTTCTCTTTATAGGATGGATCCAACAGAGCTATATGAACTCAAAAACCATCTTCAAGACCTTGAGGCTATGGGTTTCATCAGACCTAGCACATCAATGTGGGGTTCTCCTGTCCTTTTTTCAAGAAGGCAGATGATACCCAAAAGTTATGCGTTGATTATCATCGACTCAGCTAGATCACGGTAATGAATCAATATCCACTTACTCATATAAATGATCTCGTCGACTAGCTCTGGGGAGAAAATTTTTTCTACAAGATTAATCTGTGGTCAGGATATCAACAGGTGCATGTGTGACCATCTGAAATACAATGTATATGATTCCGTAGAAGGTATGTCTTGTACGAATATCTGGTTATGCCATTCGGCTTCAAAAATGTGCTGATAGTCTTCATTGACCTGATAAAATGAGCTTTTCATCTGTATGTTGATTCCATTATGGTATTCTTCATGGATGAAATCTTTTATTATTCACATTCAAGACACAACCATGGAACCCATCTTGAGATCATGGTGAGTACATTGAGAGAGCACCAGTTATACGCTATGGTGATAAATTCAACTTATAGATTGATAAGGTATACATCTTGTGTCATATTATATCAGAATCTGGGGTATCTATTGACCCATAAAAGGTGAGCATTGTGGTTTCATGGGAGTAGCCCAAGAGTGTCTTTGACATCCTGATTGTCTTGGGGTTTACTGGATATTAAAGGTAATTCGTCTGAAATATCTACCGCATAGTTGTTCCTATCACGAACTTGACTAAGAAAGGTGTACAGTTCATCTAGTCAGAAGCTTCTGGAAATTATTTTCATGATTTTGAAGGAAGACTGGCCTCAGCCCTGATACTAATTCTTTATAAACCTGTTAAGAGAAATATAGTTTATTATGTTGCTTCATGAACTATACTAGTTGTAGTTTTGATGCAGGGTGATCGAGTCATGTCTTATAGATCCCTCCATTTGAGACCTCACGAGTGGAACTACCATACCCATGATCATGGGATTGCAGCTATGGTTCATCCTCTATGTTGTTTTAGACACTATTTTTTAGTGAGATAATCATTGTTTACACGGATTATAAAGTCTTGAAATATGTCTCCCCTCAATGGGACATGAACTTCAGGAAATGCAGGTGAATTAAATACTTATAGTCTTTCAATTTATATCTTTCTTATAACCTTGTTAAGGGTAATGTTGTGGAATTCACTTTAAGCTTCAAGAAACAGACACATGCCATGCCAGTAGCCAGTAGTGAGTAGGAGATGATGGCCTTATTTTCAGAGATGCATCTAGAGGTTCATGAGAAGAGGGGACAACCGATTCTAGAAGCTCTTACACTGACATCATCCCTTCTAGATAAAGTCCACATGCAATAGTTGAATGACCATGAGGGTATATTTTTAAGGGAATGTGTTACTATAGAGAACCCACCTTCTGGTTTGGTAATTGATGTCAGTGAAACTCTACTCTACCATGGTCGTATATGGGTACCATCTGGTATTAAAGAAGAATAGATGAAGGAATCTTGCACCTTTGTTTGGGTAGTTCATCTTGGGATGACCACAATGTATAGAGACGTGTGTTGATAGTATTGGTGACCTTGTATGAAAAAGAAGATAGTAGGTTTCATCACTCGGTGCTCCACTTACCAATAGTTGAATGCAAAGCACCAGTGACCTGTTGGAATCCTCTAGCCTCTATCCATTCCTAAATTTAAATGGAATGACATAACTATGGATTTTGGTACCATCTTGCCAAGATATCCTCGAGGAAGCGATGCAGTATGGGTGGTTGTCAATAGGTTGATCAAGGTTGCAAACGTCTTGCCTATCTGAGATACCTTTACAATTGATGAGTTGGGAAGGCTGTATATCTAGGAAACTGAGTGACTTCATGGTGTAACTCTTTCTATTGTCTCCAAAAAAGATACTTTTTTTTACTTCAGGGTTCTAGAATGGGTCTCAAAAGGCACTAGGATCACAAAAACTTCTTGAGTACTTCATATCACCCCCAGACCAATGGGAAATATGAGGGAGATATACCAGTTTTAGAGGAGAGGTTATAGGCTTGAATCATTGATTTTGGAGGTTCTTGGGAGAGTCATTTACCTCTTGTAGAGTTTACCTATAATAACAGCTTCCAGGTGATAGTCCAAATGGCTCTATATGAGTCTCTGTATGGTTGACAATGTTGTTCACCGATATACTTGATCGATGCAGGTGAGATAGCTCTGTTGGTTCCTCATATCATTTACGAGACATCTGACCAAGTTCAACTATTTTAGATGTGTATGATTACAGCTTAGTCCAGGAAAAATTCTTATACTGATCATCACCGTAGACCTCTTGAGTTCGAGGTGGGACATTGAGTCTTTATGCCTGTTTCTCAGATGTTGTGTCACATGCAGATTAGGAGACAGGGTAACTTATCACAAGGATATGTCGGTCCATTCGAGATAGTGGAGAGAGTTGAGCCGACAACCAATCAGTTACTGCTACCTCATAGGTACCTTTCCATGCATGATGTTTTTAGTGTATCTTGTCTTCAACAATAACATCCAGACCCCTATCATTCTTTTGAACCTAATGACATCGAGCTTGATTTTGATGCATCCTTTGCAGAGCATCCAATCAATATCATCGACCATTGCATGAATGTCCTCCAAGGTAATCCAGTCCCACTGGTTCGGGTGTTGGGGAAACACAGATGCGTTCAGGACGAGACCTCTGAGTGAGAGACGGATTTACGTGCACAGTGGTCAGAACTCTTCTTTGTAATATCCCAAACATAATCAGGTATGATAATTTTTTACTTTATTGCAGTCTAATTAATTAAGAGACATGGGGAGTGCTCCTGCGCACCTCACTATGGGTCCCAAGTAGCTTTTTATTTAATTTAAATAATTGTAGATGTTTAATGAAAAATGTCACGTTGTGATTTAGCACAGTGCTCGGGTTTTAAATAATTAATTAAGGATTTTAATAGAGTAAAAAATGATTTAAATAATATTAAAAAGAAAAAAAGAAATTATAAAAAGAAATTTAGAATTAAAATAAATAGGTAGTTATGAGAAAAATCAAAAATAATAAAAAAAGGGTGATTAACGTTTTTTATTATTTAATTATTCTCCTATCCATTATTTTGTTTTATTTTATCATTTAATTTTATTTAATTTTTCCATATCTTTTATTTTTCTCAAATTTTTCATTTCTTTTATTTTTCATTCTTTTCTCTCTTTTCTTTTTTCCTCACCTCTCTCCCTTCCCACTCACACATCATACCCGTCAATCCCATCACACCAACCATCATCACCTTTGGAAGGACACTGGTCCTCTGTCTGACATCTGATTCAATTGTCTTTAGGTGCGTAGTAAACCTTAGGGAATGGTTAAGGTTGCGCAAGATTAATCATTAAATTATGTTATGTTTTTTGTGCGCAGTGCATCTTGGAAAAATCTTACCCTATTTTTTAGTTTTTCTAAAATCCATTTTAGGTCAAATCGAATCCTAGCACAGATCTTAGTGTTTTCTAAATATACAAGGTAGGGTTCTTACTCACTTTCCCTTTCTGTTGTGGCGATTTATTAAAAGGATCGCACTGTTGTGCCATTAGTCGGTGCCTACTAGGTTTGGGAAATTTACACATTGTAATTACTTTATTGGTTCTATTTAATTGGTATATCTATAATCATCTTAAATTATGTTTTTTGAATGGTTTCAAAATGATTGGACACCCCTTTGGGTGTGCAGATATAGTCAGTGTATTTTTCCGTTAGTCGGGTTATTAATTTAATTAGCTGTGGGTATTACGCAATCCCTTTTTATTGTTTTTAAATTTAATGAATTGTTTTATGAATTATTGAAAAATAGTTTGACACCCCTTTGGTTGTTATGACATGATTGGAGTATTTTGTCATTAGCTGATTTTATTCTTTGATTAATTGCATGTGTTGCGAAAAAACATTTTATTATAATTAAATTAAAAAAGTAGTTTCTTGAACATGAACTTAAATTGTTGGATCATTGGAACATATTTTTCTGAACTATTTATTATTTAAATATGAATTATCTACTAAGGTTGATATGATATGCATATTTCCTTGAATGTTTTTGTGTTGTACTGTTAAATTTATTCCCTGGGGTGCACGGGTGAATCTGGTTTGTTTTCAAGCTGCGACATCATATGCTGATTATATCATATATGATGCTGTGAAAATATTAATTAATTTCTGGGCAGGGAAATGTGGCTGGTCTTGTATTAAGATCCACTCTTAGATCCTTTGTTCCTTACAGTTTACCTTTATGTGTTGGGGGTAGCATCGTTGGCTTTTCTGGACCGAGACTTCCCCAGACATTCTAATAATAATGAGTGATACAGGTTCTAAAAGGGCCCATCGGGATATATCAATTGGAAATGTGGCTAAGCCAGCCTCAGATGACACTTGACCCCTTTTTGTGAGATCAAAATAGACTCAGGGTAAAGCCATGTCTCGGGTGATACTTGGTCTTTCGAAAGATTTCTTAGGATAGGCTCAGTGGCATTGGATAAATTGATGGATGTTCCATAGTGATACCTTCAGGATGGGCTCAGACTCCAACTCTAAACTGGAACCTTAATTAATTATGCACTTATGGTTTATGTTATTGCTAATGGAGTCTCTTCAAAATTGAGATATTTTCTTTGATATGTGGAAGTTTTCCTGGTTGACACTGGACTTGAACTCCATGTTAAAGCACAAGCTTTGGGTATACTTTTTCCTAGTTTTACATTGATTTTTGGGTTATATATATATGCCTCTTCATGCATTTCTTCTGATAGGAACCATTTCAGAATACCATCTTAGGCTGAAGTAGGTGACCAGGCACATATGTTGTTTGGGACCCAAGACGACTTATTTATTTCATTGCACTGTAATTAATTTATTTGAAATGTTAATGTAATGGCACACTACATATTTATTTTTGTCATAAATTGAATGGTTTAGATACTGTGGGTGTCAACCTACTAGGATTTTATATCACATCCTACTTGAGTGTCATCGAAACCCTAGTAGATTGCATGCTCAAAGAAATTGACAAGGGGACGCATGCAAGTTCTGATGCATGGCTGTTCATTAATGCTTAGGATACAGACAAGGGAAGAGGACTCAGCCTTGCTCGTGATGCAGTTTCTGCTTGTGTCTTTTCTTTTAGTTTACTGTGTGTTTGAATTATATTTTCCATACTTTCAGTTTAGACTCATATCCTAGAATGACACTCTTTTGCGAGTATCAAAACGTGGATTTTATTATTCAGTTGGATTATATACATTTCTTCTACTGCAGTTTATTTATTCACAAGATTATGCTACTTATTATTTGTTGTTTTTTACTTTCGATGAGATACTATATGTTACCTATGAGGGCATAGTCTCCCCCCACAGACAAAAAAGGGCCCTCGCTGCTAGTCAGATGTCTCTGGAATTCGGGGAGATTTGCTTGAGGTTATGTGATGCACCGGTCCGACCACCATCTTAGAGGTGAGCTAGGTCGGGACATCACAATGAAAGTAGATGAACAATTATATATACTTTTGAGATCAAATTTTTATTATAGTTGGTATTTCTATATACAGTATCCTCCAACCATTCCAGGAACTTGTGGACAGTTGGATGAAGATGATATAATAGAAATAATCTTGGGAATAAATGATTTTGTTGAGATGTAGAAACAATGAATTATATTTCTATATGCTTTCATAATTCTAGGACACACCATCCACTAGAGGGGAGTTTTGGGAAAAGAATGATGACATGAGGGTCTCGACAATATGGACATCTTGGAATTTTAATTTGGGAAGTTATTTTTAAAAACATTGATTCTATATTTTTAATAATAGGTCATGGAACTTTAGTAGTTCTATATTTTAGTATATAACTAATTCACTAATTTTGTTGACTGTTGAGAATATCATGGATGATGGCCCAGAAGATGGTCAACAAATATCATCCATACCCTATAATGTGGACCTAAAACAACTTCAATGAGTGTGTCTTGTGAATGAAGTAGGGTAAAGTCATGGGATGTGTGATAGTGAAAATATATAAATGTGGAATTGAGCATTTATTTTTCAACCAATTTTAATGGTTACTATAAATGGTTTATTTTTTTTTTGGACAGAAGAGTTCGGTAATCACTTCTTCCCGAATATTGTTCTGCAATGATGAAATACATGATATCAATAGCAGAATTACACAAAAGAATCATGTATGGAGTCATGGATGAAATAGAAAATGATCTAGAGATTTAATTGATGTTCTCTATAATAGACTCAGTCTGGTTACACACCCCAGGTGAAATTCCATAGATCTTGGACATGACATGTCTACACTATAGATAAATCACAAGAAGAAAGTGGATATGGGGGAACTAGTGATCAATTTATGTCATTGATTAGATACTCATTATATACTTCTTTATTCGATAAAACTATTTTGAATTCCATTATTACTTCAATTTTGTTGCTAGAATTGATATTCATGTCTATTTATACATTGAGATAGTCATGCAGGATATCGCACTCGACATGAAATTTGACTATAGATAATGATACCGAAAGCACTTATAGTAATATTTTGTTATGGAAACCAATTTTAAGTCATGATAATGAAGACACAGACCATTTATGTAATTTTCATCATGGACCGACTAACTATCTTATGATCTCAGATTGATTTCTATATAAATTTTTTTCATTCACTTAGTTGCTGAGAGACATATAATAGTTGATGAAAGTGTTAGAAAAGTGAGAATATAGAGTTATACTAGAACTATGTTATCTTGTGATGATCCCAACATAGATGCCGGACATAACAATTTTTTTAGGATTAGTGATATCCATCTCAACATATCCTCAAGTCATGGATCTCTATTATGAAATCTTTCTAGGTGGAACCGCATGTGCACCCAACCATAGAGGGGTTGATATGTTATTTAACTCACGATGGTATAAATATAAACTATATAACCAGTTATAAAGTCTCCCAATATGAGCTGAATGAACTTAAGGTACAACATGATGGTATAGAGAAATGATTACCAAAAAATTCACAAGGGTTTCCCCGATGATTGGTTGTGAGTGATTTAGGTTGTTCCCAAAATTGATGACATCAGTTTTACTATATTTTTTATTATAAAAATTTTCATTAGTTCCCCATTATATAACTAGGAATATAAGTAATTTACAAACGTAGGTGATGAATTAGGTTTTCAAACCGATTAATACATTAGAACTAACATTGGTCATGAATATTTGAGTTCATACACATCACAACCATTTTGGATATTTGTTCCATATTTTCAGAATGTCATATATATTTGATATTTTTTCATAAAATCCATCCAATGACATGATACTAGATTGGTAAGCCAAATCCTAATGAATTGATTACAAAAACATACTGTGACGAAAAAATATTTTTTTAACCGATTCTCCATCATTCACTAGTAAAATGATTATGGTTTTTATATTCATGTTCATGATATCTAAAATTTATTGTCTTACAAGGAAATGGTTGGTGCCTCATATCTTGGATTGAACATCTACGATGTTTCCTATGTATCATGTGATTACATGAATCAAAACTAATGAAATTTATTTAAAATAGTTAATGTTCATCTTATAGTGATATACCCAGAAGAATAATTTCATATGTTAATGACCAAAATATTCACGACAATCTGAGAAGAGGTATCATACACATCATTTTAATATAAGAATTAGAATATATGAAGTTTTTGTAATGGGTATCTTTACCTTGAAATATACGACAACCTTGGCTATGAGTGTGATATATGAATATAAAGATTCCCGAGAATGACACATTAGAGATATGACCAAAAGAGTGAAGATCACATTGCATCAAATGAAAGTCCCCAAAATGGAATTAAACTCACGATTATATAAAATAATGATCACCATCCCATGTGAGTCAGTATCAGCGTGAGAAATAAGAGATAACAGATGATTAGACACATCACATTAGGGAAACACTATAAAAGTCTTACCCATTACAATTTCTCATAGAGAGGGATTATTATATGTCTCATCAGTAATATCATCCGGAGAGCACGAATTATGAATGAGCCATATGTATCATACTCCTAATAGGATTCAGACTCATCATAGTCAATTTTTACCTAAACCGATTATCGGTTAGAGGTATATCATTTAATGGTTGGGGATTACACATAAAAGATGCTCAATTTCAAAATCACTTATCATGGAAAGATGGACATGGAAAGAAATTTGATTTGTGGGATAATTTTATCCCCAAAATTAGAGAATATATGAGATATAGTCATATAAAAACCGAGTGGATACCCATAAGAGCTCCAAAAAAGGGAACCTATCCTACACATCCTATTTGTATAATAATCAGAGTTCTAATATTTCATTTAGCACCAAATGTATTGATGTTTTGTATTGGGTGATTGCACATAGAGATTTTTTTATCACAAATACGGTCATATGAATTTGTAACCCAAACCAATTAAGGACACAACCATATTAAGGGGATATATATCTGATGTTTCCTAGATGGGGGTTCACATGGTATAAGTCAATATGGAAATCCCGAACATGGATTACATGTCTTCAAATCATGTCTCTATTGTGTGACCTATATTTTTTGATCATCTGACTGATATGTATTTATTTTCTTCCCAATATGCCTTAGTTTTATGTTATGCATGTCTTTATTTCCATCATGAAATTCAAATGTCGTCAATTTGCCAAGCTAGAAACATACAAGTTTTTCATCTTTATATGTCCATGATTCTACACAGGATAAAAACTAATATGTCTACGACCTATCGAATGATCAAAATGATTTTTCATGGTCATATTTGCATGATTAACCAAATGTGCCCATAAAAAATCACAAAATCAACATGGTTTTTTCATTGGGTTTCATTTTATTATCCTAATTTTTTTTGTTTCATATAATTAACATTTATTGTCTATGAAATCATCAAAAAAAAATATTCACACTTTCAAGATGCACCCACATGCCCAAAATTAATTGTTCATGGGTTGTTCCATGATAATGCTGACAAGTCAATGGAATGTTTCATGAAATTTATAGCATTTTTAGTGATGAATAAGGGAATACTAAGACCTCTAAAGAGTATTATTGTCTTGTAAAATTAATTTTATCATGTGACATGGTATTGAAAATTTTTCATGGATCCTTCATATGTCGATGTGCTGATGTCAAATGTCAAAATACATAATGCCTTAGGGACATATGATCAATATTTTTCAAGGGAAGATGTGTTCCTGAATAAGGATTCAAATCATAGAAGAACCTCATATTTTAATTAGGTCTTATTTATGTTCCTAATTATGTGATAAAACCATTCTATATAGCTTATATCTGCAAAAATTATCATGGATGTCCCTCATGTTCGAGGCATTGCACCACATGTCTAAATAAATGCATTGTGAGATTGAGGGTTTTTCCTATTTATTTTTCTTAGAATATAATTAGATAATTGAGTCTCATTATTTCATCACAAAACATTTTCCCTCATGATTGTTTCACATAATGATTACATCATCATCACATCCACTAATATCTTAGGGACATTTTTTTATGCGTACATTGACCATGTCTAGGGGCGTCATCTTTCATCCACATGCAAGGATGAGTTCTTTAATGGGGGATTCATGTAACCTAAAATTTTCCACTTGATCTCATGAATTCATAACATAAGATAGATTATCTGAGTGGATTTTCATGATTATTTGTTTATCATGTTATTTAATGATCTTCAAATAGCCACATGACATGTTTCTGTGATCACCGAAAGAAGCTCATTGATGAAGGTAGCTGATGGATACTCTCCTATTTTTCATTCCATATGCTTGATCTAATTATAATCCTATTTATATCTCCTATATGATGTCTCTATATTTTTTTAGTGGTGTAATCTCCTTTATTAGAAGAAGATTTATAAAGGTGGTGACTCTTTTCATAGTGTGCAATCCTTTTTTAACAGATAGATGAAGCGTCTATCATAATCTGAATGAATGATTTACAATGGATTAACAAGATCATGTGATAATCCGTAATGTGATTGATCTATTACTTAATTGTATCATATATAAAAATTATTAAAGAATAAAAAATTCATGTACTTCATGTAATGGGGTGGAAGAGAACTAATGATGGCCTCATGTGATTACATCACGAACATCATGTGATGGTTTGACATATGTATAAAAAAAATTAGACAAATTATGTAGTATTCATGGGAGAAAATAATATTAATTCTATAAGCATGAATCCATTGAATAAATAATTGATACACTATTTTTCAATTGAATTTTTGAGGCTAGTATGGCTTCATGTGATCGTCATTACTTGACCACATGATCCATTTCTCATTTAGTGAGGTCTTCTCACAATTGTATGATCAATGTTAGTCTATTTTCCTAATATTGTATAAGTTAATTTGGATATTTCAATATATTCACTAGTTACACTGAAGTGATATCTTGGATGTAAGAATGTCATTGGTTATAGCCGACTCAAACTCACTAGGTCTTGGAAACATTTCCATTACCCACCACGTAATCATGAGACATCATAATGATCATTACCATGCCTTCATGTGGCTTTTCATCCTAGTTTTATTCACTAGTGATTGCTCCAGTATATCACATAACCCAAATATAGTCTCTTAAAGATATCTGATAATATTTTCTCATGGTGCTCATCATATGATGATCTGGTTTCTCAAAGAAATGTAGGCCTGAAAAATAATGTTTCATGCTTTCCATTGGTGTGATATATAACCGCATCATTCATGGGTGGGTTGATTTTCATGATGTTCATTGGGTGAAATGGATGAGCATGACATGGGTGTGTGGTAGTGAACCATCGATATTGAGAGTGCGGTGGGTGAGTGTGTCATTGAATGTTGGGAGTCTAATCGAACAAATGTGATTGATTTGACATGGTGGATGGGATTATGAAGAATTATTCACAAGTATTTATCTTATATAGACATATTATATGGGAGGTAATCACCTAATAAGGAATCATTGATCCAAAGATATATAATGCTGGGTATATAGTTCCACTCTTGGATGTCTAAGACACCTCCCTAGGTTGGACCACATTACCATAGTGCTTACACCCTATAGTGTAGATCACCTCCACTTGTGTTTGATCTTTATTATATAGTAATTATTCGCATGCTAAATGGCCGATCAAGATTCCAAGGCATGTTTTGAGAGCCTCCCCTGAGAGATTAAATTGTGATGGCATGGATTGTTACATGTGGCTGGAAAAAAATTTCTTAAGGGATTAACCAAATACATATAAAAATAATCTATGTAGTGAGGATACAATAAGGGCCACTACCTCTTTAAAAATGAACACATTCCCATCCATAATCATTTGAAAATGGTGTTTCTAGGGTCATTAATATTATCCCTCACACATCTCAAATAACTAATGAAAAAAATGTATGGTGCATACTTATTGGATCATACTTATGAAGCAACATACCTAGTTAAGTACATCATCATGGAGTGCACCAAAACTATTATTCAAGAAGGGTGTATGTAATATTTATATATGTATTGATTAATATATCCAAAACAATGTAATAGTAATGTATCAATATCTCATTCATAGTATTATTGATGTTTTTGAACAATTTTATGATCTATAATGTTATGAAAAACTAGTTATTAATAATGTTACATCAGTTTTGAGTTATAGAGAGAGAAATTATATATTTAGAGTTCTTAATTTCTAGTGGATTGTATGAGAATATAGTAATGAAATTGGTACTTGAATGTTCCATTATAGTTTTCAAGGAAAATTTATAACCGATCTTGCATCCATACAAGGACTTATTCATCATGGTGTCCATTGAATAAATTATCATCTACATAAAGACACAAAAACATAAAGCTATACATATTTAGATAGTAATGAATACTAATCATGAAAATTATCACCATTCCTTGTTGTCTAATTGTGACATCTATATATAGAGGGTGATTTTCTTGGTTCATGTTTTTTCCATTATAGTAAAATATATTGACCAAATAAATTTTGGGGCAGAAATGCAATGGATATATCTACAGAACGAGTTCAATATTAGATCATTTTTGCATTTTTATGATATTGTTGATTGTCCATCTTGATATTATTTTATTATTAAAACCCATTACCATCGGAATAAATATATGATTTAGGTACTTATGGTCAAACCAGTGTAGAAAGTTCACCATTTAGTTTATGATATGTTTAGTGAGTAATCTAGTTCTAACACTATGTAACCCAAATATTTGATATTACATATATTATGATTCATTAGATATTTTGGTGGATGAGATAATAATATAGAGAGAGGAGGTAGAAGACAATTGGAATTGTTTTCTATGACCCAACTAGTGTAACGGACAAACTCATGATCTAGAACTTGTAGGCATGGTCCATGCTATGGACTGTATATGAAAACATATAATTAGTTTCGTATTGGTTATTTACATTGATGAAAGATAAATCAATATATAGTCACATATCATTACCTGAACTTATATAAAATGAATTTTGACAAGAATGTGTAGAAAAATCTATTATCGATGGATTATTTACTATTTAAAAATAATTTAATTTCATATTCTATTAGTCATGAGATAATTGACACATAGGATTATGGTGAGAGAACATCATATGAGTAGTAGTTTCTAATGATCTGGTTGGATGATTAAAATAATAATTTTTCAGTGGATTGTAGATTCACTACATGTGCTCTATTGGTGGTCCCATCACATATAGTAGACTATGTAGAGGTAATACATGATTCTTACCCAAATTGTGATGTGATGATGGAATATCTAGCAGGTGGTGATATGGTACATCTATTTTCCTTGGGTGGTGAGGATGTGATCCATGTTCATGGGAGTGTAGTAGTATGGAAATTCATCAGATATGTAATGATAAAGGATTTGCATACAAATTTATGTGATTTACTACCTAGATTATCAACGATGTACAATAACATCAGGTAATACCTTAGGTTACTAAGGATTAAGATATATTATATTGGGTTAGTCTCTTGACACCATACCTTATAAACAGTGAAGGATAACCACTATAGTTTTGGTGGGCACTCCATTTAGTTCTAGCTCCTAGGTGGATGTGGAAAGACATGAATATGGACATTAGGATAAGGTTTCCAAGCACACAAAGGTGTTAGGAGACTAACATGGTGATTATTAATCTATTGATGAAATTTTCACAATCTTTACCAATAAGAGATACTCACTATGTGGTTTATTTGGGAAATATATTTGTTTGTGAGGTTATATTATTATATAAATATCTTATGAGAATTTTTTCATATATAGATTAAAATATTAAAAAAATACTTTTGAATATTTTATAGAAGGTTCAGGGAACTGAGTAATGATTAGTTACAACATACCATCCTCATATAGGGAGGCGGTGTAAGAAGATGAAATTTTTGTCCCAGAGAATGATTGACTTAATAACTAAATATGGGGTGAATTATGTTCTTCTAATTTTCTTGTATATTAGACCAACCTATTCAGGGTATGGAAGTTCAATTATTTTCTTTCAAAATGTATGCAACATAATTATATAAATATGTGGAAATGGTTTTAAATATATATGTTTCTATTTTACTCGGAACAAAATTTCCCCATTCCAGTCCTCCAAAACAACTCTATATGGGTTTGATGATTTTCACTATAACAATCCTTTTACATTGGGATCCTATCCAAGTACAAGTAGTTTTCATATAATACAATGATATAATATCTTCCAAAAATTATATCCCTTTACCAGACCAATCATTAGTCTTAGATAAGATCTTGTAATGAATGAAAACATGGTATAACAGACAGAAACATTGTGAGATATGTTTAAAGTACACATTTTCTAAATGAAACTAACAGTATATAAAGATTAATCCTAAGATATTTATGGACATATAATTGTATCTTTGTTTTAATTTTTTTGAAAATGATACAAATTATAAGAAATTCAGGAATTATTTTTATACTTTAATATGTAAAGGTCTCCGTCATTTTTCTTATGATGATATTTATTATGACAACCCTGCTTTTTATTACAACTTAAACATGCTTTATTACATAAAACTTCACTTGATACAACAAAGAAGATCGAGAGGTTTAGTGTCTTTGGGGCTTAGGATCATTACATAAAAACTTTAAACTTGAAATACAACATCCTTATTGAAAACTTCCTTTACATGACCACTACATTCCTTCGTACTTAGCATTTCATGGGATAACCTGAGGACATGCATAAGAAAAGGGTGAGCTATAAAGCCCAGTAAGGGAGTACACAATGAATAACATGAGGAGTACAATACATTATAGGCAATAGGCATATCAATAGAGCATAAGAGAGACATGAACATAAAGGCATGATAAAGCATGATAATCATAACATGGAAATGTGGCAACAACACTTAACATTGAATTAGCATGAGCCAAGGCTCATTGCACATGGAGCATGAGTAAACCCTCATTGCACTTGAAGCACGAGTAAACCCTCGTTGCACTTGAATTAGCATGAGTCAACACTCATTGCACATGACGTATCATGATACTATACTTTACCCAATGCATTGGAGCGCTATCAGGGCGCACCCTTCTTAAACATTTCATTTCATGCATAAGTGTGCCACATGGATCATAAAACATGGATTCATAAAACATAATCATTTATTCCACGATAAAGGAATGTGGAATTCATACATGAAACTTTACAATCAATAAGTAATCGTGCATAAAGGTGAATACCCTTGATGGAGAAATGGGCATGGTATTCACTACACAAAGACATTGGCTTAGAAAATCGGTGCGATTTCAGCAGCGTAACAGCGTGACATAAGAATTCATAAAAAAGGTTGATGAGATAGAAAGGGGTTCCTCATCATATTTACATGTAATGGACAGTAAGGATATCATATATATACATGTCCCAACAATAGAAATGGAATTTAGATTCATGATACAAAAGTATTGCTTGAATGTAAAAGAAGAGAGAGAAGTTCCTTTCGGAATTTCGGCATAGTAACGGGTGTACATGGGAGGCATTTAATGAGAGAGAAAGGGTTCTCCCATCATTCAAACAATAAGAGGGAAGTATGGGGGAGGTGCGAAACCATACCCCAACATTCATAAATGAAATAAAAAGGGCAATAACAACTTAAAGAAAATTGTCAAAAAATGAGAAAGGAAGAAAACCCCTTACTTGGAAGTGTGCTTTCAAAGGCTAGAGAGAGGCTTGTGAGAGGCTTCTTGGGAGCTTGGGGAACCTTGAGAGGATTCTAGAGAGAGTAGGGCAGAGGTTGGACGAACTTCAAGGGCTTTGGGTGAGGAGGAAGTGGGAGCTTGGGTGGGTTTATATAGGAAAGGTGAGAGAATTCTTTATTATTTAGGTTTGGGACCCCTTATATTAAAATAATCCAAACCACAAGCCATCGCATGGTATTTGCCCATGGTTTCTGGAAAAGGGAAGACGAAAACAATATTTTACAAGTCCAAGGTCCGAACTTATTAAAAAATTAGGGTTGCTTATGTGGAGGTGAGTCACACTCCCATGGAAATTATTTTAAAAAGGCAAAGTGTTGAATAAGTCTTGAGGGCTCCATTAATGCTTTGAAAAGTGATTCAAAAAAACCCAAAACCTCATTATTTTAATGATAAAACACATATTGGCCGAACATAAGGATTATGGTATTTTATTACATCACCATTGGGTCATTATGATGTCATAAAACACATTATATATTTAAATGGTATTTAATTTTTACCCAAAAATTTGACTGTCTCAGAAAATTATGAAAAATTCACCGTTGGATAATTTCGACGTCCTGATTCCAAAAATAATATTTATTTTATCTAAATAATTTTCTAAATATGTGAATTTTCACTTTTAAAATAAAAACCGACATTTATAAAAAATTCACGAGTTTTGACAGAAATGGCTTTCAAACCTTAATAAAAATTTTAATTGCATTCATAAAATTATAAGATCATTTATATTTAATAAAAATTAATTTAATATTAATAATAATATTTTATTAAAATATTATTTAATTCAAAAATCCTTTAATTTAATAAAATATAGTTCTTAATTAAATAATAACTAAAAACATCATTTGTACTTTAAAAACTAATTACAATGCATCAAAAATGACTAGAAATTATATTCATTATTATATACAAAAAAAATAATGTACATGAACATGGTTCTACTTATTTGTTACATAACCCTTTAAAATAGCCGCATAAGACCTAAGGGTAAGGTGTGCGATGGTGACAGACTCTTGGGGTTGCTCGGATAACATCGCTCGAGTGGTGATCTCTATCAACTTCCATTTTTCCCGTAGACGATCACGTTCGAGCTTGACTTGATGAAGCTCAGCTTGGGTTTGGTCAAGGGCAAAGCCCAAAGATGCCACCTCCTTTCCGAGCTCCGACAAATGGGCTTCGTAAGGGGCAATTCTACTGGATGAGGCCATCGATTCCTTTGTCTGAGTAGAAAATTGGTTCGTTAAAGCCTTATATTTAAACTACCCAGATGATCACTGTTCAACGGCTATAAAAGTAACGGTCACAAATCTTAACGTAAAACTAAAGAAGTTGACATCTTATAAAAACATAAAGAAATATTTAACTGGATCAAGAGGGGTTTTCCATTAATGAAATTTTGGGTCGTTACAACATTCCCCCCTTAAGAAATTTCGCCCTCGAAATTTTCCTTTTCCCACACTAAAACAAATGTGGGTAACTTAGCTTCATCATATCCTCCGACTCCCAAGTTGCTTCTTCAAACTTGTGGTTTCTCCACAACACCTTGACGAGGGGCATTGTCTTATTTCGTAGAACTTTTTCTCTACGATCTAAGATCTTCACTGGTTGCTCCTCATAAGAAAGATCATCTTCTAATTGTACCACCTCAGAAGAGAGTACATGTGAAGGGTCTGGTATGTACTTCCTTAAGAGGGATACATGGAAGACATCATGCACCTTGGCCATAGTAGGTGGAAGTTCTAGTCGATAGGCCACAGCCCCAACACGATCAAGAATCTCTAAGGGGCCGATGTACCTTGGACTTAACTTCCCTTTCTTTCCAAACCTCATGACATTCTTCCACGGAGATATGCGTAAAAACACCATGTCTCCGACTTTAAACTCAAGGTCTCGTCGACGATTATCTGCATAACTCTTCTGTCGACTTTGGGCTGCCTTGATATGCTGCTGAATGGTTTTCACCTTCTCCACCATTTCTTCGACCATTTCTGGTCCAAGCAGCTTACGTTCACCGACCTCATCCCAACATGCCGGTGTTCTACACCTTTTCCCATACAGGGCTTCATATGGTGCCATTTGGATGCTCGAGTGGAAACTATTATTATAAGAGAACTCAACTAGAGGAAGATGTTGATCCCATCCTCCTTTAAAGTCCATTGAGCACGCTCTCAACATATCCTCAAGTGTTTGGATAGTCCGCTCGGATTGGCCATCAGTTTGAGGATGATAGGCCGTACTGAAGTTCAGTTCAGTATTCAGAGCATGTTGAAGACTCTTCCAAAACTTAGAGGTAAATCTTGGATCTCGGTCCGACACAATAGATAGTGGTACTCCATGCAACCGTACCACTTCCCTGATGTATATCTGTGCCAGTTGATCCAAAGAGAAATCCTCTCGAATAACAATGAAGTGTGCAGTCTTTGTAAGACGATCCACAATAACCCAGATTGCATTGTTGCTTTTGGATGTCCTTGGAAGTCCAGTGACGAAGTCCATGGTGATGTTCTCCCATTTCCATTCTGGTATGGGCAATGGTTGCATCATCCCCTTAGACTTCTGCCTCTCTGCCTTCACTTGCTGACACACCAGGCACTTTGATGTATATTCGGCGATCTCCTTCTTCATATTATCCCACCAAAAGTTTTCTCGGAGATCTCGATGCATCTTTGTGCTCCCTGGGTGAATAGAGAAATTTGAACTATGTGCATCATCCAAAAGTTCCTTCTTCAGCTCCGAACTTGATGGGACACATAGTCTTTTCCCAAACCGCACAATTCCTTCTTCATTAACATTAAACTCTGAGGATTTTCCCTTTTTGATAGCTTCCACTTTTTCTTGGATTCTCGCATCATCCTTTTGAGCATCCTTTAACCTTTCCAAAAGAGATGGTTGAGCAATCATTTGTGAAAGGATTGATGATGTTCCCTTCTTTATGATTCCCACGTCCATCTTCATCAAGTCTAAGAAGATTGGATCCTTCTCAATTCTCATCATTGATAGAATTGCTGGATCCTTTCTACTTAGGGCATCCGCCACCTTGTTCGCCTTCCCAGGGCGGTAATGTATTGAACAGTCATAATCCTTTATGAGCTCTATCCATCTTCTCTGGCGCATATTAAGCTCTTTCTGTGTGAATATATATTTAAGACTCTTGTGGTCAGTATATATCTCACATTTCTCCCCATAGAGATAATGCCGCCAGATTTTCAAGGCGAAGATCACCGCCGCCAACTCCAGATCATGCGTTGGATAGTTTCGCTCATGGATTTTCAACTGCCTTGAGGCATAGGATATCACTTTATCATTCTGCATCAGCACACATCCTAAGCCCTTCTTCGAAGCATCACTGAATACCACAAAAAGCTCCCCACTTGTGGGTAAAGTGAGCACAGGTGCAGTGATAAGCCTCCTTTTCAACTCCTTGAAGCTTTATTCACATTCATCACTCCAAGCAAACTTTACTCCCTTTCGAGTTAGCTTGGTAAGAGAGTTGGACAATCGTGAGAAGTTTCTCACAAATCGTCGATAATATCCAGCTAACCCCAAGAAGCTACGGATATCAGTTACCGATGTTGGCCTCAGCCATCCCTCAATTGCATCTGTTTTGGAGGGGTCCACAGATATCCCATTGCTTGTGATGATATGGCCCAAGAATGAGACCTCCTTCAACCAGAACTCACACTTGCTGTACTTGGCATAGAGCTTCTCCTTGCGCAAAGTCTCCAGTACAGTTCTTAAATGCTCCTCATGGTCCTCCTTGGTTTTGGAGTATATTAGAATATCGTCTATAAAGACTACCACAAATTTATCTAGGTAATCTCTAAAGACTCTATTCATCAATTCCATCAATATTGCTGGAGCATTGGTGAGTCCAAAAGGCATTACTATGAATTCATAGTGCCCGTACCTTGTACGAAAAGCAGTCTTGGGGATATCTTCCTTCTTCACCCTTACTTGATAATATCCCGACCGCAAGTCGACCTTGGAGAAGTATTGAGCTCCACGCAGCTGATCAAACAAGTCATCGATTCTTGGGAGAGGATACTTGTTCTTTATCGTGATTTTGTTAAGTTCACGATAATCGATGCAAAGCCGCATTGACCCATCCTTCTTCTTGACGAAGAGGACTGGTGCACCCCATGGTGATGCACTTGGGCGTATAAACCCTTTATCCAGATTCTCCTGTAGTTGTTTCTTCAGTTCTTCAAGCTCAACCACAGCCATTCTATATGGAGTCTTGGATATTGGTAGCGCCCCAGGTATAAGTTCAATTTAGAACTCAACATCTCTTCTTGGAGGAAGACCAGGAAGTTCCTCGGGAAATACTTCAGCGAATTCCCTCACAATAGGCATTTCTTCAAGGGTGGTTTCTTCCTTGGACTCAATCATCTGAGCCAGATATGCGTGCTCATAAGGCAGTAATATCCATGCTTGAGATGATGGAGCTAAAGGATATTCATCTTCCTCCTGACACTTGTAAAGAATCGGGGGTCGATTCTCCATATGGAGTGTGATTTCCCTTCCCGACAATTTATGTTGGCTCTATATAAGGAAAGCCAATCCATGCCAAGAATTGCATCAAATTCCACCAAAGGGAGTATGACGAGGTTCGCCGGGAAATTCAATCCACAGATTATAACAGGGGAGGACTTATACTCATGGGATGCAATGATTGCCCCATTTGCCGTACTCACCGACATCTTTACTTCCATGACTTGTGGTGGTGCAGGGATTATTCTACTAAACTTTTGAGATATAAAAGAATGCGTAGAACCTGAATCAAAAAGTACGTTCGCTATTCTTGAATGAATAACTAGTGTACCTGTCACCACTTCATTGTCGGGGTTCACTTCGGCAGAAGTGATGGCAAAAGATCATCCTTGCTGTCTTGGAGGTTGTTGATTGCCTCCGATAACCCTTGGATTAGGGCACTGATTCACAAAATGACCCGGTTCTTTGCATTTGAAGCATTGAACAACGCGTTGAGGTTCGAACGGAGCGTTCCTCCCCTCCGTCGCAGCCGCGGGTCCTTCTTGCTGACAGTTAACAGCTAGGTGCCCTTCTCTTCCACACTTGAAGCATTTTCTTGTCCCCCTAAGGCAATTCCCAGGGTGCTTCTTTCCACACTTTTGGCAAGTGGGGTGCTGGAATTTCTTAGCGCCGTTGGATTTATCCATCGGACCACCAGCATTGAAGTCCACCTTCCGCTTCTTGTCCCCATGATACCCCTGTGATTCTCCGATCTCCATTTCAACCTTGAGGGCACATCGGACAATTTCCTCATAGCTGTCGAAGTCACGGATCGCTAATGCTTTCCGCAAGCTAGGCTTCAGCCCACCAAAGAAGCGGTCAACCTTGCATTCGGGGGTAACGACAAAGCCGGAAGCGTATCGTGCGAGCCTTGTGAAGTTTGCCTCGTACGCTCCCACAGATTCCTCATCTTTCTGCTTGAGGGAAAGGAAGTCCCTTTCCATCTTAAGACGGAGGGTGCGTGGAAAATATTTATCGAAAAACATCTTCCGGAATACCTTCCATTCCAAAGCCTCGATCTCCTCCTCAGGCTTCGTATTTTTGATCAACGTCCACCATTGATCAGCTTCACCCTCCATACAATAAGCCGCCAGGAGAACCTTCTCTTTTTCAGAGCATTGGAGGATGGAGAATATCTTTTCAATGGAGTTGATCCATTGTTCAACAATCGTGGGATCGGATGATCCACTAAAAGTAGGAGGCCTTTGTCTCATGAAGCTTTCAATAGCGACTTGTTCTTTCTTAGGGGGGGTTGAACGTTCCTCTTGACCAGTGTTTCTATTCAAAACTTGAGTTAACTGAGAGAGAAGCGTGACAAAGTTCGCGATTCCCGCTCCCATTGGATTGGGCATCTCATTGGTACAATCATCACAATGATCTTCACAACGGTTGTTAGCCCGAGTTCTCCTATTACCGGCCATTGGCTGGAATAAAAGGAAAGTTAGGGGTAACACATAAAGGGTAATACAAAGACAAAAGTTGATGACTTATAAATAAATTTTAATCTCTTTAACTCATGAGTCTATAGGATTCAATCCAGGATTTTCATGATCTTCCTTCTAACATATATTCTTAGGGGTATTTTTCCCTTAATAAGGGTTCATACTAAGATTGTAAATTTATCAAAACATATCCCCCGGGAGTGTCGTAACCAAGAGTGCAGCAAGGCCCGTTGTCGTGCACCAGTTCCCGTTCGAGTCTAGCTCAAAGCGGTGTTTTCGGGTTTTACCCCTAGGATACATCTGTGCCAGAGCCGCCTCTACCTGCTCGTATCCAGACAGGGATGTATTTGTTTGATAAACCACTTACTTAGTATTTACCAAAACTTAGGGATGTTTTTATTATGCTTAGTCTTGTATCTAAGGCTTTACTAGGGTTTCCTAATCCCAAAAATAACTAAACCTATCCTCTGATACCAACTATGACAACCCTGCTTTTTATTACAACTTAAACATGCTTTATTACATAAAACTTCACTTGATACAACAAAGAAGATCGAGAGGTTTAGTGTCTTTGGGGCTTAGGATCATTACATAAAAACTTTAAACTTGAAATACAACATCCTTATTGAAAACTTCCTTTACATGACCACTACATTCCTTCGTACTTAGCATTGCATGGGATAACCTGAGGACATGCATAAGAAAAGGGTGAGCTATAAAGCCTAGTAAGGGAGTACACAATGAATAACATGAGGAGTACAATACATGTTAGGAAATAGGCATATCAATAGAGCATAAGAGAGACATGAACATAAAGGCATGATAAAGCATGATAATCATAACATGGAAATGTAGCAACAACACTTAACATTGAATTAGCATGAGCCAAGGCTCATTGCACATGGAGCATGATTAACCCTCATTGCACTTGAAGCACGAGTAAACCCTCGTTGCACTTGAATTAGCATGAGTCAACACTCATTGCACATGACGTATCATGATACTATACTTTACCCAATGCATTGGAGCGCTATCAGGGTGCACCCTTCTTAAACATTTCATTTCATGCATAAGTGTGCCACATGGATCATAAAACATGGATTCATAAAACATAATCATTTATTCCACGATAAAGGAATGTGGAATTCATACATGAAACTTTACAATCAATAAGTAATCGTGCATAAAGGTGAATACCCTTGATGGAGAAATGGGCATGGTATTCACTACACAAAGACATTGGCTTAGAAAATCGGTGCGATTTCGGCAGCGTAACGGCGTGACATAAGAATTCATAAAAAAGGTTGATGAGATAGAAAGGGGTTCCTCATCATATTTACATGTAATGGACAGTAAGGAGATCATATATATACATGTCCCAACAATAGAAATGGAATTTAGATTCATGATACAAAAGTATTGCTTGAATGTAAAAGAAGAGAGAGAAGTTCCTTTCGGAATTTCGGCATAGTAACGGGTGTACATGGGAGGCATTTAATGAGAGAGAAAGGGTTCTCCCATCATTCAAACAATAAGAGGGAAGTATGGGGGAGGTGCGAAACCATACCCCAACATTCATAAATGAAATAAAAAGGGCAATAACAACTTAAAGAAAATTGACAAAAAATGAGAAAGGAAGAAAACCCCTTACTTGGAAGTGTGCTTTCAAAGGCTAGAGAGAGGCTTGTGAGAGGCTTCTTGGGAGCATGGGGCACCTTGAGAGGATTCTAGAGAGAGTAGGGCATAGGTTGGACGAACTTCAAGGGCTTTGGGTGAGGAGGAAGTGGGAGCTTGGGTGGGTTTATATAGGAAAGGTGAGAGAATTCTTTATTATTTAGGTTTGGGACCCCTTATATTAAAATAATCCAAACCACAAGCCATCCCATGGTATTTGCCCATGGTTTCTGGAAAAGGGAAGAGGAAAACAATATTTTACAAGTCCAAGGTCCGAACTTATTAAAAAATTAGGGTTGCTTATGTGGAGGTGAGTCACACTCCCATGGAAATTAATTTAAAAAGGCAAAGTGTTGAATAAGTCTTGAGGGCTCCATTAATGCTTTGAAAAGTGATTCAAACAAACCCAAAACCTCATTATTTTAATGATAAAACACATATTGTCCGAACATAAGGATTATGGTATTTTATTACATCACCATTGGGTCATTATGATGTCATAAAACACATTATATATTTAAATGGTATTTAATTTTTACCCAAAAATTTGACTGTCTCAGAAAATTATGAAAAATTCACCGTTGGATAATTTCGACGTCCTGATTCCAAAAATAATATTTATTTTATCTAAATAATTTTCTAAATATGTGAATTTTCACTTTTAAAATAAAAACCGACATTTATAAAAAATTCACGAGTTTTGACAGAAATGGCTTTCAAACCTTAATAAAAATTTTAATTGCATTCATAAAATTATAAGATCATTTATATTTAATAAAAATTAATTTAATATTAATAATAATATTTTATTAAAATATTATTTAATTAAAAAATCCTTTAATTTAATAAAATATAGTTCTTAATTAAATAATAACTAAAAACATCATTTGTACTTTAAAAACTAATTACAATGCATCAAAAATGACTAGAAATTATATTCATTATTATATACAAAAAAATAATGTACATGAACATGGTTCTACTTATTTGTTACATAACCCCTTAAAATAGCCGCATAAGACCTAAGGGTAAGGTGTGCGATGGTGACAGACTCTTGGGGTTGCTCGGATAACATCGCTCGAGTGGTGATCTCTATCAACTTCCATTTTTCCCGTAGACGATCACGTTAGAGCTTGACTTGATGAAGCTCAGCTTGGGTTTGGTCAAGGGCAAAGCCCAAAGACGCCACCTCCTTTCCGAGCTCCGACAAATGGGCTTCGTAAGGGGCAATTCTACTGGATGAGGCCATCGATTCCTTTGTCTGAGTAGAAAATTGGTTCGTTAAAGCCTTATATTTAAACTACCCAGATGATCACTGTTCAACGGCTATAAAAGTAACGGTCACAAATCTTAACGTAAAACTAAAGAAGTTGACATCTTATAAAAACATAAAGAAATATTTAACTGGATCAAGAGGGGTTTTCCATTAATGGAATTTTGGGTCGTTACATTTATAAAGTAATCACCTATCCTTCTTCGTCTACTTTTTATTTGCAGTGGATAAAAGATACATTTATATTATATTAAAAACTTGACACATGATAACTCTTATTGTTCATCTAGGCCTATATACTGATCATGATGAGGTAGAATGTTAATGATATGCAGTCTAGCATTCCAAATATAAGAATTTCCCTTGTAGTAGAAGGCTTTTCATTGTCCTGGTTGTTCTATTCAATCATGTCATTTGTTGACCATCTTTCTATAAACGGATATTTTTTTGATGTCATATTAAGATATGCAGTGAAATTTTAGATTATTAGAAAATTAATGATGACTTTGTTCCATAAATGTTATTTGTAAAATATAGACTAAAAGGGAAGTTCAACATAAGATAAATTTCATATGATAAATAACCACACCATCATAGGATAAATAAACATCAATTCACATTAAAATAATCCTTCAACATTTGATAATATGTTTTAATATGTTTTAAATTTATTTTCTTCATCTTCTTCAATTAACATGTATTCATTTCAAATGATAATGTCATTTTATAGTCTCATTCTTACTAGAGAATCTATCAAGAGAAAATTGTCTGAACATCCGAAGATAATGTCTTACGTGTCACATTATGAATCTGGGAATCTTAATATATTATTAAATTATTATAGGATATATTAAATGTAATTAATTTGATAAATACTTCTATAAACAGAATAAGTTAAACATTTCATAATTTTAACATTAATCATTCAGAAATAAATTATTTTTTATTTTGTACTTTTCCTTTTCATTTTCTTCTCCCAAATATTTTCATTCCAACTCTGCATTATTTAATATAAAAAAGTATTTTATTTTTTTATTTTCCCTTTCATTCTTTCACCTATTTGTTATTGCAAAAAAAATTATAATATGGGATGCATATCATATTGCACAAAGAAAAAGTAACGAGTTAAATATATTTCATTATAAATAGGATATGTTATAAAATAGAATTCACAATGAAATGTTATAACATCATATCCTAATATAATAATAAGAAAATATATTGAAGAGAAATCATAAAACTGAATCATTGAATATCTATGAAAAATACACGATCAAAGGAAATGTAATCATGCAAGAAAGTGTAGTGATGAGATTCCATTACTACGATCTGTCAATAGAAAGTGTGTATCAAAAATTTAATATGTTTGAAAAATTAAATCATTTTGATGATGAAGAATAATATTGTTAATGTAAACATATTAATATTCTAGAGTTCCATAATTTAGTAATAATTTGATTGATTTTGAGAATTCCCTACCACTGGGAATCCATTAATCAATTGTGAAGGGTAGTGTATCCACATATTATTAGAGAAAATATTTTTCTATGCATATTTTTGATGGATATGGTTTGATCATGAGGATACAAGGATAATGGTTGAAACTTTTTAGTTGTAGTGCCAAGAATTTCACCCATTGTTAGTATGGATGCTCCATGATCGGTGTGATTATCATGATAAAACCATAATACTAGGGATTCTATGTAGAGAGAATTTTTATTTTCCCTCACAAAAATCAAAATTACCCACATGAGTAATGGTTTATGTAGTGGATGGTTCACATTAGCATAAAAATGGTTTTATTGAAATCCTTATATTTTATCTTTGATAATACTTTGACAGACCAAAGATTTGTATATAGTGCTAAGAGGTTTAGGTGTGATGGTTAATAAGTTGTATTCCTAGTATTTTTCCTCCATGAATTTTAGAAAGAGAATAAGTGAATGATTCAAATCTAATTACTATATAATTTATTCCTAAAATAAAAAAATAAATATAAAACCATTCCACAAATGTTTAGAAATGTTCCCATAATGATTTTAAAAGTTACCTTTCATAAGAAAATTTGATATCAATATTTTCAAAACACTGAATAGATTCTCTATCATACAAATGATAGAAATAGATTCTTTTTCATTTGAGGGAACATGAGTGTTAGAATATTTACAAAAGGAATCATCCTCTACATCATCATCTTCATTGGAGTGTAGCTGAAAAAAATTATCTACTACATGTGGATGCAATTCCACTATCATATCTAAAACATCATAACTATTTTCTAGTAGTCGAACCATTTTTTGATGTCCCATGATTATGAATCATATATTTATCTTTACATGTGTATAATTTTATTTATGCTTCCAGAATTTTTTGTGACGTCATAGAAGACATCTCCTTTGTAGATTTAATATATGTTTCCACAATCTATTTTATTATAATGGGTATCATTTTTACTTAGTTTCCAATCGTTTTCTAATGGTATAGATATATTTTTATTTAAATTATTTCTCATTATAGTGACTCAATAGTTTCAGACACCATATTAAAATCATGGGATAATTCCACTATCTTCAACTAAACATCAAAATAATACAAAGTGACTTTGGAGGGTTATTATTAACAATTTACTTTACAAACTAATAAAATTCCCATCAAGAAGATAATATTTTGATGCCATTAAATGATGAATATATTTTTCTTCTCAATAGTATTCATTAACATGAAATTTTAGAGATTTTTCATCATTTTATAACATTTAATTGCTTTGTAGAGCATTTTTAGATATACCATTATCGATGTATGATATTTATTCGTTTCTAGTATCTTGAAAAATATGTGTAATCATTTCATATTTGACTTCAATTATTTATTATTGAATTGATTGTTTTTTAGCAACACCATACACTTCTTCCACATTATATGATTCTTGCAATTATTTCTGAAAGATTAACTTTTTATCCAATCTTTCAAACTCTAGATGATGTGACATAACCACGAGTGGTGACATTATCGACCATAAAAATTATCTTGTGTTGATTGACTAAAATTTTTATGTGATAGTTGAGGTTGTGATTTAAATTTGATTTTGGGTAAATATTGATGTATGAACATGGGGGGTTCTCTATGGATAGTTAGTAAGTCAGTTTGATAGAATGACAATCATTAATAATCTTTTATTTAGATATAATGTTTCATCAACCTCATGAAATTATCTAATTTTAGTTTGGTAAGAAATTATTCCCCTAAAACTAGTGTCTTATGAAAATGATTCCAATCCACTATAGTTGAAGAAGGGTATTCTTCTAGTACCTAGGAGAAGGACACTAATTTTTCATAATGAATTGTGCTTATGAAAACCATGTTTCCTTAATGAACTCACATTTATGTTATTTATCATGAATAAATGAGTTAAATTGTTTTCATCCTAACAACTCTAGTGCTTCGAAACTCAAGGGTTAATATTCATCCAAAATGACAATATTTATATCAATTGTTTTGAAAATCACTTGTGTATCATTACACATTGCATTCCACATGCACAAGTGTTTCTATCATATATAAATAATGTAGGGTAGAATATTAAAAAGACATTTTCATCTCACAATTTTATTGAGAGATTACCCACTATATGAATTTTGTCAAAATGTGTGTTTCATTCTATATATCCTTGACATCATTCTTCACAAGGAATTAATTTCCGATCAAAGACATCATGTGTTTCAGTGGGGTGACTTCATCTTTAGTAGATAAAAAGGTGCTGAAGGTAATATTACCCTTTTTTGGAGCGTTAAGTACATATGGAAACATGACTGAGGTTATTGAGAGATTATTATAGTTAATAGTTTCAATAACCAAGCTATCATCATCTTAAAAATGAAAGATTTATGAATCATAAAATTCCATAAATTCTATCTTCAAGACAAACATAGTTTGAGAAACAATGGAATCTTATTATCAAACGTGATTATTATTGAATTTATTCAACATAATATATGTCTACTAAACAATTCAAAATAAATATCTCATCTAATTATATCATTCCCTAAGATACATTGATGTTTCATTCTAATAGATGAGAAACCGACGATTATTTTTTTTTCTCAATTTGTATAGGGTTTGATGTAATATAGGGTCAGAAGGATATGGTAATGGGTGTTTTGAGCAAATTTAATTTGTGTATGAGTTTTTTCAAGCTGTTTAACATGTAATGTTGATTCACATTTTTTATGGTAATCAATTGGTCAAAAAATATGTACAAGGTAATTATTAAAAAATTTAGGCATAATGGCATATTGGATATGAATAGTACTAAAAAGGGTGAAACAAAAATATATCTAAATAAATAAAATAATTCATTTATATTAAATATGAGAAATGTATAATAAAATATTATTAATTCAAATTAAACAAAAAAAACACTAACTTAGTATATTTGAATCTATTTTCAGGCCAAGTTTTAGTAAAATTGTTTCTTAATTGTTTTCATTTATAGATGAATTAAAAAGAGATATCATTAACATGTGTATGTTATCTCATGAAACGATGTATTAAATCATTGTTCTTTATTCGTAAATGGTTTATTAGATTTTTGAATACTTTCTATAAAACTCATGTAATATAATCTGATTGGAACACAAAATAAATTTAATCCATAATCAATTAAGGTTTGTTTCATGCGTATCATGTGTTTAAAGAAACTCGTTGTTAAAATATATTCAGCTTCAAGAGACAATGGAGAATCAAAGTGTATATTCATACTTGACCAAGCTACTAAGGATTTACAAATAAAATGAGAGGTTCTTAATTTGTATTTCAAATATAATATACATAAAGAATAAGCATCCCAGAATAAAATTAAATAAAAACATAGGTTTTGATATATGAAAATAAAGAGATAAATAACATTTTAGATATCTTAAAATTATTATCTCCACATTAAAATGAAATTATTTTGGATTAGATTGAAATCACACAAAAATGCATACTAAAAACATAATGTTTCTTATAATTTCAATAAGGTAAAATAGATATTAAATGATCACTCTATACATCTTGTTTTTAATCGTTTTTATAGTTTCATATGAAATATGATTGATATTGGAGAATATAAAATTTAAGCAGGTCAAACTGTATTGAAGTCCAACATTCATGTGTAATTAAATTATTTATTTCCTTTTATATAAAATAATTCCAAATATTTTGATAAAATAAATATTCAATAAAATATATTATTTCACACATCATACACATTTCAAATTATATTTCAATATATTTTAAAAATAAATAAAAAAAAATTAGTTTGTTTATTCTAAAATTACATAATCTACATATATTTAAATTTAATGAAAATTAGAAAAATAGTTTTTCTTAAATAATGTAGAATATTATATTAATAGGTTAAAATTGTTTGATAGAGGAAAATAACTTCATTTTTATACAATGGAAATTGATATTATTGTATCTATATAGGGATTTTAAAAATTTAATATCAAAATTTTGAAAATTTTGTTCATCAAAACCATGAGGTTGTTTTATATAAATATCTTCAATTAATAAACAATTAATAAAGAATGATTTGATTTCCTTATGATATTATTTAAAATTAATATATAATGTATTTTCTATAAATATTGAAATAGATAATAATATTTTAATATGGGAAAAGGATTCTTCATAATCCATTAAGTTATCCTGATTATATCCTTTAGAAACATATCTTACATTTTTTTTATCACACCATGTCAATCTTGTTTGTTTTTAATAACCCATTTTCTTCCCAATATATGATAATAAATGGTCCATTCATCTAGTTCGGATACATTATTTCATATCAAATGATTTAACTCTTCTTTTATTATTAAGAAACAACATTTCTCTAATACAGTAACTTCTATGGATTTAGGAAATAATTGGGATATAATTGTAGAGAATAAAAAACTATTTCCATTGATTATTTTGGTTTTTACTCCATCATCGTGGCTTCATATAACTACATCTAAATGATTCTATATGAGGTTTCATGGTATTATTCGGAACTCACATCCTGGTTACCTAGTGTTTACCCTTATGATATTTTATTTATTGTAATTAAATACAAAATCATCAATATTTTTTTCATTAAAGTAAGGTTTAGGTATCATATTATTTTCTAAATCATTTTTATTATTAATTTGAATGATTTTTTGACTAAAAGAATGAATTTCCAAAAATTTCACTTGAACTTATTTTTCAACAATCCTAAAACTATTATTTAAAGCTATATATTGTTTTTTTAGAAAATTCACCTTTGAAGATTCATTTATTAGCCTTTAAATAAGACATTATAATATTATTCTTGGTATATATTATGTGAACCATACTTCCAAATTAACTGTTGAATCCTATACTGAGTTTTATATAATTCCACATATCATTGGGTGTTTTTATAAGGGTCATTATTATCACTCTTTTTTATATAGTATGACGTGTCAACAAAATTAAAAAATAAATAAGTTGTAAAGTTATATTAAAAAACATTGACCTATAAATTTCTTCTGAATTTTTCTTCCTCCATTCATCAACAAAATTATGATGATGTGTCCAATGGGAATGGAAAATATATTTAATTTACTTCTTTGAGAAAAAGAATTAAATTAATAATTCTCTTGTTCCCATTCATTATCAATTTTTATGGACATTAATTTGTCGTCCTTTTTATTTTTCACAAAATTAAATAAATAAATTAACACAAAAAAATATTCACATATGAATCTTAAAAACAAAACACATTTAAATCCTAAAAAATCATCAACTAACTCACAAAAAAATGAATTACTAGTAAGAGATATAGTTCTAGTGTGTCCAAACATATCAATATGGATATGATCCTGAGGAAGAGAGTTAGAATATTTATTAATTGAATTGAGATATGAATTATTTTGTTTAAACAATTTCCATGCATCACATATATTATTTCCATCCAATTTTAGATATGGAATGTCAGAAAAAAAATTTATTTTAGAAAAAATTCTTATTTAATGAACATTTTATTATGAAATATATCTATTGAAAATTGAAAATTCTTGTCATCTTGCATCGAAATAGCTTATATTGTGTGTACACAATGATTTAATATCTATTATTTAAACAAAAATTTTTCTTGTTGATTTAAACATGAGACATTTATCTATAAAGAATAATTTGGAATTTCATGAAAAATCAATAGAATATCCATCATAAAAAATGTGGTAGATAATACTTTGCGGTTTTTGTATGAATTCATGATAATGTACATGATTGATGAGAATATAATGAGTATATTTAACAGTGACAATACACACTCTCTTTAATTATTCAATATCACAACACATGACATATCCTCCATCTATTTTTCATAGAGAATGAAAGTTGGAGTAATATTCACTCATATACCATTATGATCTGTTTTCAATTAACCATTACCTATATTTTTTCATATAGCCATCTCCCTTCAATGAAGAATAAAACAACTAATTTCTTTAGTTCCCAAATTCATTTGTGTCTGGAAATGTTAGATATAAGAGATATATGAAACCAAACTTTCTTATTTTTTCTTGAAAAACCTATTAGCTCTTTTTAAAAAACATTTGAAGGAAAAACATGTTTCTTTACACATAAATGAGGATTTTTTGAATTAATTTTTTTAAATTTCTTATATCACCATAATGAAAAATGTATCTTTGGGGTGGTGTTTATTTTTGGAACATGTAACACATTTTTTTATACTGTTTTAGTCATTCACAATGTCTCTGAATTATGAATTTATCTTTAATATGTATATTTTTAGAGATAATCATTTTAAAATAATTTTAATCTTTATTAAAGACACTTAAAACATCATTAAAATTTTGAACCACCCTCTATTGGTTCTTAAATATTTTAAGAAGTAAAATATCATAGACTATATATTTTCCCATGTAGCTTTTACAATCTAAAATATTATTATCCAAATTTTTCTCTTCACTAACTATTTTTTTAATAATAATTACAGTGGTATTTTTTTTTCAAACATTTATACATGATATTTAACATGGTGAAATACTCATTAAAGTTTTTATATGATCAATTTAAATTTTCTAATTCTTATTCATACACATAAGAGTAGTATATATTTTCCACATTTGACTATTCTATAAAATATCTAGCGTTTTTCTGATTACTAGATTCTTCATTCGACTCTGATGCATTGCGTTTTCTAGAAAATTCTGAGTCACTCTAGGTTGTCTTCATAGTTTTCATAGATATCATATATCATTTATTTACCATAAATTTATTTTATGTCTTCTTTTGTTTATTATTTTTTTGTCAATCAAGCTTCATGTTTCCCAAATTTGTACACTCATAGCATCTCAATAATTTAGAGTTTTCCCTATTCATTCCTTTCATGCTGAAGGATATTCTAAAACCTCTCATCACTTAAAAGAAATGCTTAAACATTCATTCAAATTGAGTAAGCTCATCATTTCATTTAGGTTTTATTAAGATGTATTGATTTTTTAGATATTATGAAATGTGTAAACATTTTTTATTTTTTTTCATCATTAGAAGTAGAAACATTCAGGATAGCATTTTCATTTTTGATTATTTTATTCTCTTCATATCCATTTTTCTCTTTTAATTTCATATATATTTAGAGTCATAGAGATATATTTTATCATGAAATTTTTGAGTTATGTATATTGTATTATAGAGGCTGAGATTCTACTCCACTTAAGTGGTAATTCCATCGAATCCTATTTTTATTTTTATAAAATTCAATCTGAACATCATCACCATAACCATAATTTAAAGAGTCACCACATCTATGTTGAGAAGCCATCCTCCATCATTTCAATCACTATCGAGCATTTTTTATCCGGTCTCCACTGTAAAACCTTGAAATAGGACGTAGTGAATTCTTTATAACAAAAAAGAAGAACCTCAAGAAAATCCTAGTGTATATCACTCCTTCATCATAACTAGAACCACTTCATCAATGCCCAAAAATTACAACAACTAGATATGCAAACAATATTTCATATAACATTAAAAAAATTTAGAACAAAATCTGTTGACTGTAAAACAATCCCTATTATTGTTGTCATATCCAAGACTGAAAGTATCTATCAACAATTATAAAGAGTTACAGAGCCATATTCAATGAATAAACCTTAAATAATAATGGAATCCGAGAAATCCAACATATTTCACACCACCCTGAAACACATACCACCTCCGAACACATCCCAAAGGCCCCTTGGTATTTGCAGATCATGACCGACCTGGAAGGGAGGTATGGACGTGGACACCAGAGTTGGGAGGAGTGAAAAAGAGGGGGATACAATGGAAATAAACTACCATGAAACAGGAATGAGGATAACATGGGTTGAAACCGAAGGTAAAATAGAACATTGGGTATAGAAAAGGTCTATTAAAATAATAACCAAGTAACGAGAAAGGGGAACCCGTGGCTGAAACAATAGAAGAATGAACAAAATAACCCAAAACCAAGGAAATAAATGGTCCACCACTATGAGCAGCCACAAATACCTACAATGAAGTATTACCAAACATCATGCAAGACCCAGAGTGGGGTCATGCATGATGGATGAGACCACAAGAGTAGTGGAAGAAATATGCAATTGTAATACTGGAGATAATAAGACTTAGTAAGAAGATGTACAATGGTGATAATAATAGAGAGGTTAAGTGCTCAAAAAAAATTTCCCAATCTAGGAGGAAGATGCTATAAGAGGAGGAGATCTTAAGAGATAGTGATCTAGGAGAGAGTGGTGGAATCCTTTTAGGTGGAAATACTCATAGAAAATTCAATGCTTTTTTAGGCTCATTGATATGAATTCCAAGAGAAGTAATGTTTTTTGAAATTATCTTTTTGTTTCCCATTTAGTTGTGTAATGTTATCCCTTTAATCCATTATAAATGCATTGAATATAATATAAGAATTATCATATCTAAGAGCTTCCATGTTGTATGTTGATTCATCTGAAACTGTTATAATGGTACACATTTCATATGTTGTGTGATATTAAGAGATTATGTTATACTTACTTAGTAAAAATATAATGATTATAACCTTCATAGATTTAGAGTTCAAATTATTATTTTCATCAGTAGTTGGATTACTAGATTTTTTGTTCTTTCATAATATTTTCAATGGTCATTACAACTGGTTGATATGTTCCAAACTGATATTTTTTATATAAATAATCTTAGAAGCTTTCTATTAACCAAAATTTTCAGCAATGAAGCACAATCATTGATCAATAACATAAATTCTCAGTTATCATACATAACAGCCATCCAAAGACATATTTAGACTTAATAATTATATATTTTTAAATTCCAGAGTCACTTTCACTGATAAAAATTAATGTCCAATATAATTACTATCTGAAAAACATGAGAGGGGGTGGATTGAATTATTAGATTTTTTCTTGAATATTTGAACACCCTCATCGAAGTATTCTTGTCTAATTAATTACATTATAATATATTTTGATGAAATATAAAAATATGATAAATGGAGATTGAAAAGAGCTGTTTATATTTTTCCAAGGAATAAAAATATCCTAGTCCACTCCACCAACACACATTTCCACTAGTTTGCTAATTTTCACAATAAAAGAACTTTTATCGGGAAAACCCTACTACATACAAGAACATATCCCTTGATACAAATTTATATTATATTTAAACCAATAAATCACTTTATAAGACATATCATTATTCATAAATACACTTTTATGATTAGTGAAAACATGATTGTATCAATAAAAACATTGATTGAATCGTTTTTAGAAAACAATTGTAAATATCAATAGATGGTAGATAAATTTTATTCCTAATAGAATTATATAATTAATAGTTTACCTCACGATGATAATCAGTGAAATAGATATAATGGATATTCAAATCTAAAATGATTTGAATTATTGACTATATATGGGCCCAAAATATTTTTTTGAAGATATTTAAATTTTAATCTAATATTATTCTTCATCACCATTTTCTTTTTAATGGATAAATGAACAGTTTATATTCAATTTAAAATAGAAAGTATGATAAATAATGTAGTTGATTGAGGAGTATACAATGAACATTATTGGATAATATATTAAATATATGAATATTATCTTTCCAAATATGGGAATTACTTTTGCAGTAGAAATATTCTCATTATACAGATTGTCTCACTCTTGAAGGTAATGTGAAGAAATACATTCTGGTAAATCTATAATCTACTATTGATGTTTTCAAATGGCAAGAATTAACTTATTGAAAGATTATAAATGTAAATCATGATGTTTTGTAATACCTAATCTTTGTATGATACAAACTAAAATCATTTCCCATCTTATAATAACTGATGTATGATAATGCAACATTTCCTTGTAACAAAAAATGACTTCAATGAAGCGTAATTATATTCATCAGCATAAGAAAAAAAATCATACTATGGTGTATAATTTAGATTTATCCAGTTTTTCTATCTACATGTAATATTTTTAGAAGATTTATTTTTTTATAATCTCATTCTGACTAGAGAATAAATATTGAGAAACTTATTTAGAATTTATAAGATATGGTCTTACATGGAACTTTTTGATTCTGAGAAACTAATGATATTCATTATTTCTCACAAGATAAAATTAATGCATATCATAATATGAATACATTCCTAAAAATCATAGATAAAAATGATTAGAAACACTTTAGAGAAACTGGATATATTAAAATTAAGGGTTTTTTAAATCATCAAAACAGGTCACATAGATGTATTATGGAGTAGTATACTATGAAATTGATACACATACTTAAGGATATCATTTTTTCATCTTTTAAATATTTTTTTCGAGTGTGGTATTACCATACACCCCTATTTTGGGATACGTGAAACAAAATTTACCAGGATTCTATTAAAATGGAACCTAATGAGGATCCTTATATGAGGCATGGTTATTCACCAAATATACTGTCATGTGGAATGTGAGGTTATAGTTGTGGGTTATATTTTTGTTTAAGAGGTCTTAAAGAGATTAAGACTATTTCAAAATTGTTTTATAAATACATATAATATACATCGATAACATTCTAGCCTTAGGATGAGACCTGTTGATTTTGATGTAAATGATTATGTTTTCTAGAGTGTGACTGCTTTTTTATCCACAAGTGTCTTATGTATTACTGTAAGCCTGATCCATGTAATTATAGACCATTTTAGATCACCATAAAAATTGGGATCCTAGAATACCAACTACATGTTACTTCTTATTATCTAGATATGCATGCCATGTTTAATGTGTTATAACTTTGGAGGATCAAGGCTGATCCTTTTCATTTTATCTACTATAATTTTTTTTAGTTGGAGGCAGATGTATCTTATGAGGAGCCTCAACAGTGGATATTAAAACTAAGTTGGAAGGTCTTACAATGAATTAAGATACCAATATTATAGATTTATATGGATTATTTATCAAACCATAATTATACATGGGAGTATGAGGATGATATTCAATCTCAATGGAATGACTTGATCAAGCACAAAACCAATATATGTTTACGGATTTTGAGAAACATTTAATATTGGGAAAATTGAAAACCCATAAATTTGTTAACAATGAATCAATTATTTCTATTATATACCTTCAATTTTTTTAGTTGACTATTATTTCTAGGAAGGTTTGTGGGACTTGGGAGGCTTGTTGAATGTTGTATTTAGTTATGGAATCTATCTGTCCAAATCAGCAACAATATACTATAGAAGAGGTGGTTTTACCACAACACCACTGTATATTTGAGCCTATCTAACAAAAATAGTGGCTACACTATATGGGTGCATTAAAAAAGATGTTTCTTCATAGACTATACATTAGAGGACTAGTTTTCAAGGTACTATTGCAGTTTTCAATACCTCACTAAAAAACATTTTCATGCAATAATTTCATTAATATATTCATCATTTTTTATTTTAAGAGTATATAATCATCAAAATCTATTATAAAATTTATTTTCGGAATTCATTTCAATATTTAAGAGGTAGGAAATGAAGGTTTTCTAATGGAATGATTCAGAAAGGATCCCAAAAAAATAACATTTCATCCACATACTCTCCCATTGTTCTAGTGCTCTAAAGGGCTCTAAAATGTATCTCCACATTGCATTTCACATCAATAAACCACATCACTTTTGATTTCAATGATATTTTGTATCATAATTATCTAAATGCATTATGGTGATCATTTATTAGGGTTTTCCATTATCATGTAAACTATTACTCACCGTGGTCACATACTTTTCATTGTGGGGGTTGTTTTAAATACACCTTCATGACTCAGTAACTTGCAAGCAATGTAGATAATATATGTTATACAACAATCCTTGTCCCATAAAGGGTTTTCAAGATAAAATCATTATCATTTTTATTAATGAATATAAAGTCTTTTATTGATAGTGGTTGACCTCAGGTATTAATAGTATATAACCTTTGAATTGATTATCTTTTACTTTCTGTATAATCCATGTCATGTTAGATTGGTTCCAACTCAAGGAGTCGTTGTAGTGTATAAATTTTAGATTAGTGTGTGAAATTCATTCAACATAAAAATATTTCGATGATTAATTATGTTGAAATTGGAAAATATGAGGTTAGAAGTTCTTTAACTTTTTAGGAACTCATTTACACATGGTTCCATGTTTAGATTATTTTTATTTGAATAATTGATGAATGTGAAATATCGTAATCACCTATGCATACATGTGTAGCCCATGAGAACCATTGGGATAGTAGAAAAATGGGAGATACTAGAGTAGCTTGATTTTCTGATTGATTATGATCACATGATATTACCTATATCTTAATAGTGATCATTTTCATATGCTACCCATGATATATATACCTTTTTTATATGTTACCACGATTTTGAGGAATTAGTCTCTGTCCTTGGAGTAGGTGGATGATCATTACATTTATATCCTTTTTTAGATGAGTGTAAATGATAGACGACGTTGGAGACACTGAACATGAGTACAAGGAGGAGATATAATGACTCTAAGAAGAACATGTTAGGGATATATTCGAGGATGCCTATTAATATTCCTCTAAAATGGTCAATAAGAGGCCTAATTTATTCCAAATAACATGTTTTCTCTGGAAAATATGATATTTAGTAACATAAAAAACATAATATATGCTCGTATCTGGTGATAATTTATTCACAATTCCTTAAGGATTATTAGATACCAGTTTACATGCCTCATATATATTTTTTACATATGAAATCACTCTTTACCCCTCTTGCATATAGATGCTACAGGTATGACCAGTGGTTTTTGGTGTCTTGGTTAGAATATGAATTATCAACCTTGGATTAGATGTTTTATAATAATTTTTCTATTATTATAATTATTATAAAATAAACATGTAATACATGGGAAAATTTGTTTAATGATTATTTTCTTGTGTCCTATATAGTATTTTAATCACAAACTACTAAGTAATTTTATTATGCTTGTAGATTTCATATTTAGGGAGTTTTTGTAGGTTAATATCTTTGTGGTGGACGGATATATAAAGGATCAAATATCATTATAGGATTTAGACATACTCCAGTCAACCTATTTTTTTACATTCCCTTATTACTCATTTTTAAATTTCCACATAATGATCCATTTATTACATCTATAACATGTATTACCATTTGATTTATTATTATATTAAAGATTTATATTCTCATTTATTTTATTTTTAATATTATTATTCATCTAATCAATGAAATTATAAAAAGGGTATATCCTCTATGCTGATAGACATAGAATCTTGTAACTAGTTTGTAGCATTGTGCTTATAGGGATCCAAACATGCGGTCACGTAAGCTTCAAGATAGTATTTTGTTGTCTAGGTCCATATGATATATATATATATATATATTGAATCCCACTAAAATCGTATCATTTAACATATACCGACAGGGTATACCTCCTATATAAATCAATTTTAATCTTTAGAACTTTCACACTGTTACCTGACCATTCCACATAAAATCCATAACCGGATCAAAATATATGATATGTTTTTAAGGAGACAAATGAAATTATCACCCCCAATTATAGTAACCACACTATTAGGGTAATATGTCTATATTTCCTAATCACCCCTTGATAACATATGTCACATCATACACATATAATACACATCGGCTCAAATTTCCCATTATTAGGTCTTGGGTAATCACCAATCATTAAAATGGGTACTTATCCATCAGTGTTGTCACGCCCTCAATAATGACTTATAAGAAATTTAAGAAATACACATATACTTATGTCGTAAGATAGATATTGACACAAAACATCAATTTTAGGAAATAGGCTTATCAACTCACCCAACCTATCAGCATTCCCTACCCTGTGCATACCAACCTGGTGATCATTAAATTCTAGCGGGGACACTCGCACAATGACATATTGATTATCCAAATGAGACAATGGAATATCAATGTTGTCATAATTCTTACATAAAACAAGCACTATAGTGTGTTACCTCTCTACACATGCAATTCACCTTGGGCCCCAATACTAAGGAACACTTATATTGATTCATCTCATTTATAAATTAATTTACACATATCATGGTCAAAGTTTCTCATGCCATATATATATAATCATTCCATCGGCAATTAGAGACTGATAAAATCAACAGATTTCAGAAGGTTCTATCGTATACCATTGAAATTTATTCATACCTTGATATTTATTATAATAAAAACCTGCATTTAATTTTTAATGGTTTGATAACCACCCTAGTAAGAAAACTCATAACATTTCATTGAAACAAAATAAATAATACTAAAAAGGTAAGATAATGGGACAATGATTTTTATTCATTTATCTGTCATTTTTTTAAGGGACCAATAGAAAACTATCACATGAGCTGATCCAAATCTGTCCAGCCATTAACCACCATTTTGTGGCCCTATCTAAATACATGGTACCCATCATAATTATTTTTAACAAATTATAATTAATTAAACAATATAAAATAATTTTATTTTAAATCTTCATGATAGTTGAAATCTCACATTGCGACCAAATCACATAGAATCTACAAGATACATGTTTTAGTACATTCTGGATGCCCTCATGGAAAAATACGAACAAAAAATCAATTACTATTACATGAAATTTCAAGAAAAAATAAAATAAAATACAGAAAACATTAAAATTATGAACATTGAATTATATTATCAAAAATAAAATTGAATGGTTATAAAAACCACCTAAGTTCCCCATTTAGACACATAATAATTATTATGATTACAAATTACTCATTTGAACATGATCCATTTGATTTAGAATTTATTATTAAAAAATGATTCTCTAAAATCAGTGGCAAACCATGGAGGTAAAAAGTATTAGAAAAAGGTTGAAACCTTCTATCACTAGAAAGAAGCTGTGAAATTATACCCCATTAAAGGGGATTTAGTGGTGGAGTGAAGGGTATATGATAATAGATAAAAATAAGGCTTCTTTATACATAAACCAAAAAAACACATGGGACTCAATGTGGAAAAGACTACAATTCAATATCTAAATATCACACTCAAGAATAAAATTTAGGGAATTAATATGAGTATATTAAAACTAATTGTATAGAAATTATCCTTTTAACTAGGTATCTATCTTTTCTTGCTTCAAATAACCACAATATCCACATTCATAGTTTTAAAGGCCCATTCATGTCGAAAAAGGCCTGATGATGATTTTTTCATATCCTAGGATGCCGACCTCCTCCTTGATATTCACTTGACCCCCTTATAAACATATTAATGATTAGTCCACCTCAATAACAACAATTTATGTATTTTAAAATTATTAAAACATCTTTTTAGTCAATTTAGTATAAAAATTTCTTAAAAAACTAACTTCTTGTGAATTTCACACAATAAAATGTTATAAGGTTTTAAAAATATTATTAACCCTTTTAAAATCATTTATACCCATTAGTGGACCAATTTCAATATATTACTAAGAAATAAATTTCATTTGAGTTTCCTAAAATAAAATTTTTTTAGGTTTCCCATTTTTTCATCAATATTATATATTATTCAAGAATTTATATGAATATTACTCTTATCTTTAATCATATTTTAGATAAATTCATTACCATTATTTTATTAACGCGTTATTATTTCTGAATCATTGGAATGTTCATCATTATGAAAATACATTGAATGAAAAGATAATAAATAAATAAATAAATATTTTTTATAATATTATAATTGATTAAATAACTATATCCAAACATATTTTTCATTCACATTTGTGTATAATGACTAAGATATTGACAAAGGTTAATTTTTGTATAGAATGTGAGAAAAATTATATTGGTGGAGATTAATTACTCAATAATTTATGTCTTTTTAATCCCATTATGTATTCATGCTTTTGATTATATAATATTTTTTCATAGTCAACAAAGAAAATAAATATATTCAATATATATATCAATATATTCATTTCATATATAGATATTATATATAAATAGATAAATATTAATTACATATAACAAAAAAATTAGACAAGAACAATATGGTATCATGTATTTTAAAATATGGAAATATAAAAAATTATTTCTTGAAACAACTATAACATTTCTATCTTATTATTTCATAACAAGAACCCTTTTTTTATTATTGTACGTAATTCATTTCTGTATATAATATGGAAAATAGCCATAAAGGGAGTGAAATTATATAACCAATAAGAATAAAGCTATAATATATCAATCCATGATCTTATTAAATAATATGTTATGAATAAGGTTACGTGATCAGGATCATTACATAAAATGTTCATACCCAACATATCATTGATTATAAACCTCATTTAGGACATGAACAAAATCATCTCAGGAAACATGGACCATAAGGGTAATAAATCATCATAAATGAATCACTATATAAAATTTCATGTCAAAAAAGTGAGTTTCCATAGTTAATATAATGAACCATTTCATGTGTCAAGGACATCTACAGTGAACATCAATATAGTAGATTAGGACACACCTCTTTCACATAGTGGATCAAGATGCACCCGTTTCCCAATGTAAATAATTCTCATAGACTTATTACGCATTGATATATCCTAAGAAATATAGTTATATACAATGCATCAGTGGTGGTATATTTTTTCTAATCCTAAAATAATAGAAACCAAACATATTTGTTCCATAATAACACAAATAATCAATAATATCAGAACCCATGAAAATAAATGGGTTTCATTAACAATTTATCATGTAGTAACTCGTGGAAAATAAATGGGTTTTATAAATTCCATTGCATTATAAACATAAAAAACTATTAAGGGAATAATAATAATATCCAAGAATTGTATCCCCCAATATATTACAAGTAATATATAATAGTGTTATCTTTTATGGCATTTTTTTGGATAATCACATGAAATAACTTTTTTCGAACAATTAAAATTCCCAATTTGAAATCATTTCTTCTAAATAGTAAAAAAAATTCAATGAAAAAAAATTATTTAAAAATAATATTGGAATCATGTAGTTATGTTATCAATTATATAAATTTTCATTATTGTGGGAAAAATTTCTCAGAACATATACATTTTAAAAACATTCCATTCATATCTTAATAAGAAAATTCAAAAATACCATAATTTAGAAAAATAATATATATAAATCATTTAAACCCATTTTGTAAAAAAATTAAAATGAATAAGAATGTCTTTAAAAAAAGTGGCAACAATTTTATAAAACATGTACCTGGAGAAAAAGTTATTTTTATTGGAAATTTTAAAAAAATATAATTTTTATAATAAATTCCATTAGAAATATATTATCATTGAAGTAAGAATTAAAAAACGTAATAAATTATGTTTATCAGCTATAAATTCATGTAAATTTTTTTAAATACCACATAAGATAATAAAAAGTAATCTCACACAAAAAATTTAAATGGAATAATAAATAAAATAGATGTTTAAACTAACTAATGGATATTAAGTTAAGATATATCATACCACTTTGTAATTAGTTGAATCGTATTCCACATAAAAATAATAATATAAAATTTAAACATTTTATAAAATTAAAATAATCATAATAAAGAGATGACATATCAATTGGAATTATATAAACACCATAAATGAAATAATTTGTGAATAAAGAAGATATCTCACTAAAGAAAAAGTGTGATGAAAAACCCTCACCTCATACATTCCTTTAGTTATTGTGTCTTTTTACCCAAATATATTGTTTGAAATAATTTTATTAATTCATTAATGTTATTTATTATTATTTATAATAACCTATATGTTTAATTTATAACATCTTAACTCCCACTAATTAATAATATTTTTTTATTTTCATTTTTTATGGGCATTTGTTTCATGGTTTCATGGTTTGTTCGTTTTTGTAAAATTAATGTGTTTTCATTAATGAAAATAAGAAAATATAATTTAAATTGAATGGAATTCATGAAAGTAAATAATTCTAAATTCCCACATATATAAGTTTTATTTCTTTTATAAGGCTGATTCATTTCGTAAAACATTAATGATAAATGTTAATATATTTTTGTTGGTTTCTTGATCATCATGAAGTAGTTTTATTTTATTTATTATTATATCTATAGATAAAATAAAAAAATTAAATATTTTATAATATTACTATTAAAATATTATATAAATATAATAACACTTTTATTACCATCTTGATGGTTTTACTTGAAAACGATGAAATCATTATCCCGGGAGATAGTTAATCATTATGATTTGGAAAATGGTTTTAGAAATGGATATAAGATATTCCTAAATAAATATAAAATTCTTATGAATATATCATACTATAGTAATTATAATTTTATGAATGAAACAGATGATTAAATTGTAGTAAAAGTTAAAAAATTAAGAGATGTTGTTTGAGAATGTTACCTCTTGAACATCAAATCCTTGATGAAACCCTTATAGAATATTGAATTGGTATTTTAGTGAGACATGAGGAACATGGAAGAGAGGAGAGAGGTAAGGAAAGGGTTTTTAAGAAATTTGAATGCCTTCTAGCCATGTGTGGATAACTTTTGTGGTGAGATTTTTTTTTACTTATTGGGGGGGTTCAAGTTATTATGTAATGATTACTATATATTTAAATCCAACCACATTTGGGTAAAATTAATTCAAAAAAATTGGATAATAAAAAATTTAATATTTGTTTTTATTTTCTTGAAAAACATGAATTATCCATTTAATGTTTTTATTTTTTAAAATTTTATTCATTTACCTTTTAACTTTAACAGGGTACTATATTTTACAGATACTGTGATAAATCATATTTTCACCATAGTAACAATATTGTGAATAATAATGAAAATAAAATTATACCAAAATCTGGAACATATTATTCTATATATGAAATTCATTATTAATTATTACATACATTTAATGTCCTTAATTAATTAAAAAATCAAACCCACAAAATTCAATGAAAATAGTTTTTTTGAATTTTTTTTTCTCAGCCCAAAAATTTATATAAACCAATATAATATATAAATAATTTTAATTTTAGTTAATTAGTCAATATCATACAGAAATAAATTTTTTTACAATATGATTAATTTAATAAAAAATAAAATTCAATACAAAATTAATAAAATGAGGGATTGTAATTATTTTTATTTTTTACTATTCATATAAAAATAAACCCATACAATGAAAATTAAATAAAATTCAACCTATGATAATTTTGACATGATACATTCATTTTTTTCATTTTATCAGTATTTTTTTTTCAAGTTTTCAAATATGATTTATATTTATTTTTAAGTGGAATTATATTAAAATAAATTTTTCAAGGGACAATGTTATTTCAGAACAATCTAAATTAATAAAAACTATGTGCATATTCATCATTAATTAATTAATACGTTAAAAAGAAGTTGTGAAATTATATATTAAATATTGTTGTCTACATTATTCATTCATTAATATTTAATGTAGAGGTTATAATTGTTGTGTTAATTTTACAATCTTTTAGTGTTCATAAAAGTATAGTGTTCAGTGAAGTATAATAAAAAAATTGATTTTTTAAAATGTTACATAAAATAAAATAATGGGGTTATAAATTTTACAACACATAAAAATTATTCAATCCTCAAAATGTATCACTCAGAACGATTGAGATGATGATACCTCTTTCTCATCATATCCTCAAGTACCCACATAGATTCTTCATATTGGTGGGAATATTGAAAAACATTAAACAATTTAGTGGTCATGTTTCATAGATCATTATATCTAAGATTCAAATCACTAGTGGTTTTTCTTAATAAGAATTATATTTTTCTAAATGTATGACCCACAATTATAGTACATTTGATTATCATATTTTTACTTCCTCTAGACCGATACATGGAACACATCATGAATATGAGATAGACTTGGTAGAAGATCAATTTTAATAGAAAACATACTAATATGATGAATAATTTCCCAAAAATAAATCCTCATAATTTGAAATTTCCTTTCAAAAAATAATGTTGGATATTTAAAAATTACATTGGAGAAACACATAGTGTAAAAATGGTGAATAAGACAACTTCTAAAAAATAATAAAGGAAAAATGATATAACCTACAAAAAAATATGAAGATTATTATGATAATATATTTGGAATGTCAAAATAAATAAAAATATCTTGTGGAGGGATGTTACCTTTTCATAGGGTGACACCTCTTAGATTTCATGAAAAGGCTTATGTGGATTTATTTCATGAAAAGGTGAGGCTTTTAGGATGAGGGGAGATATTTTTGGAGATTATTTGGGTTGAGGTTGTGAAATAATAATGTCTTGATAGGTGTGAGTAATAAGTAGGGGTGTGTGTCTTTTTATACTAGAATGAGAGTGGTATACTTTTAAATTATTACAATGGGAATTCCACCCCCATTTTTCAAAGCAAAGTGGACACAATATTGTTCCATATTTGATAGAATAGAAAATTAGGATGATATATGGTCTTCCAATGTCCTTTGAAAATGTTTCTATGACTATTTGGGAACAATGTTTATGTTTTAGACCTTTTGTTAATATATGTTTTCTATTAATTTTCTGTAATTAATTTTAATCAATTTAACTAGTATTTTCAGTCAACAACTATGTTTAATATAGAAAAAATTATAAATAATTATGATTCAATGTATGGAATCAATTATTTAAAATTCCAATCAAATAATTTTCGTACATTAATTTAAAATTAATCTCACAAACAAGAAGAAAACACATGTTTTTATTTAAAAATGATCAAAATTATCCAATGTATTTATTTCAACTTTCATAGTGAAATTGATTCAAATGTATTAAATAAGATAATATGATATATAATTAATCCAATTAACATTTCATACCAATGAAAAATATTATTTCACATTATAAAAGAATTAGTTGAAAAAACAGTTTTGAATTAAAATTATGTAATTTTTATAAATCATTAGAAAATGAATCATCACATGAAAACAAAAAAAAACACCCTATGAAAATTTATGTTTAACTATTTCAAATATGATGTCAATTTTTTCATATATAATTTATAAAATTCTGAAAAATAATATTAATATATATTCAATATTAAATGGAAGAAAAAGTACCTTCAAAAAATATATGGTGTGTGCATAATAATGGGTTCTTCCTTATTTTACGAATATCAAATTTATTGGATGAATTAAAATATTTTTTTAATTAATAAATTTTATATATTCTCAATTTTTAGTTAATACTATTCATATCTCATTATATAATTGTGATTTTAAGTCTGAATATATTAACTAATTCAACTTTAATAATATAGTGTTTTTAGGTAAAACCGTGTCATTCATGTAACACAAGCCATCAAAGAAAGTCATTGTTCCATGCGACATAAGATATCTCATTATTTTGGGAAATTAAAATATAAAATAAATATTCTGATATTAAATATTCCAAAATTCCCAGAAAGTTTATACGCTATCACATAATAATTAATTTTTTATAATATTCGTGGTGTTACATTATACCAAATATAAATAAATTTATTATCACAATTTAAACTCAATCAAGGTAATAAATTATTCAAATGTACCTATGTTGTAATCCCACATCATGAGAAGGGACTGTCAAATATCCCATAGAATTGATAGAATGAGAAATACAATGTTACATGGACTAATATATAACCATGTTTCCATGTGGGAGAACATTAGTGTAATGTGAATATGTGTATAGGGATTAAACAATTACATATTAATAGGATTGATTAGTGACATCAATCGAAAAAAATTGAATGACCAATAGAAGGATAATGGTCTCAAATCCATAAATATATGGTGATTTAAAAGTGCATAGATTAAACAAACATTACGTTGTTAGGAAAATATTATTTGGATCATTTTACTATAGTGGAGTTATTCTTTAGTTTCATAAGAATGTAATTAAATATACTTATTTGACAATTTTCTATTTCATAAACACAATTACATATTTCTTATGATTTTATAACTTTAATTCATCAGTTACATTAACAAATTTATATCTATAACATAACATTGATATTGTAAGCACAAAAAATCAATTTTAATAGATTATAAGATACAGGAAACGTGAAAGGAAATTATGTATTTAAAAAAATATTTTTGAACACCAATATATTTAATATATTAAAATCTAAATATATAATTTAACACTGTAGGTTTATACTTAATATATATTCATCAAATTTTTTATCTATAAAATTGAAATATTATTTAGGGAATTTTTTAGGTTAGTCCATAGCATTAAACCCTTTCCATCCTTTGATCAGGGGTTCATGTCCCATAGCCTTTTCGAACATAACTGGATGTCACCCAACATACTATATAGACAATTCTAAAAAAATATCAATATAATTTCGAAATGAAATATCATTGTAATCTATGAAATTTGATCATTAAATAGACTTTTGAATTTGATTTTCAATACAACCGAAATATATTAATAAATAATTCATTTATTTCCTCATATGTCCTTCAACGATCTAGTAATTTTCCTATAGAAGTGGGCATTGACTAGGGTAATTATGATGATCCCTATAGTTAAGGGAACTAACAATAAATGGATCCGTTTGGTGATATTTATTTTATTGCATAGAACCCTTCATTTTTACAATAAAACTATTTTCCCAATTCAAATTCCATAGATAAACTATATTCCAATTCCATTGAGGCAGTTTCCTAGAATTACCTTCCCATATTTATTGCATGATGTAAATCAAGCCTTCTTTTCCATATGGTCTCCAACACTTGAGTTCTTATCAACCTCTATCCATCTCTAAAATAGCATGGTTAAGTGTTGTTTAATGTATATATTGTTAATAATATTTTAGGGAAACTATTTAAAATACCCACAATATACTTCAATCATTTCAACACCTCATTTTAATTCCTAATATAACTAACTTTTTCTTCATGTACATTGTAAATATAAGTCCTTCGAGTTTAATCCATTGACTAAAACCATATTTTATAGTGTGGTAACACTAGTAAACTTGTAAAAAACATAAAATATTTTACATGATATCAAAATTATAGCGCATTTTTTTCAGTTTAACAGATCATATTTTTAGACTAGGATATTTATTTTCATAATATATTGAAATCCATCAGAATGGAACGAAATGAAAAAGGTGAATTATGATAAGAATGTTCCACATGAGTGTCAATCTAGTTGCATAGTAAGGCATGTTGTTATGTACCATGTTACACTCATGTAAGTTCCAACACACCTTTCTGAATATGTTTCCCTAAGATTAATTGTTCCATAACCACATCCAAATGTAGTATCTAGACTGGGATATACTTCTTGAAAAAAAACATAATCTCTATCTAACAGAATCATTATGATGTTATTCTAAACATATACATAAATTTTACCATATGGTTAAGTTATATAATCAATTTTTTATCTAAATCTAGTTCCTAAGTGTTTAATTAAACAATATCGAATACAAACTATAGCTACCCAACCCTAAAAGGAATCGATCTTGTGCATAATAAAATCACATTGGAATAAGATACATGTAAATCACATCCCAATGGACCATACAATTTATTAGTCTCAGTATATTTGATATATACAATTATTTTTATTAAAAAATGAGTACAAAAACGATAACATAAATTATTTTGAAGATAATAACTTTATTCCATCAAGAATATCCTTTCATATCATTCTTAGTACACTTCAACAAATATTTTTAAAAATAAAAAAATAAGGGTGATCTCAAATTATTAGTAATGTTAAATTACTATGGATGAAATAGTGAATCAAGGAGCATAACCAATATAAAAGGTAATAAATGAACACACATTAAATATATTTAGTAAACTATGTTGGAAGTGTATAGAAATAATAGAAAGATAATTAATTTAACACAAATTCCATTTAAAATATCTGGATAAGGAATAATTAATATAGAAAGGTAAATAAATGAACCCACATTCCATGTAATGGAAAAACCATGCAAGAAAGTGAATCCCTATATAATTTCAAATAAATAATCTCTTGGATAATAATAACAATATAGTTATCAAAAAAGATAATAATTTATTATTGTACATATTGTTTCCCTAGCATATGATACGAGTATAATAATGATATATCCTCAAGATATTTTAAAAAATACTAGTTAAAAACCAATTTTATTAGGCTAGACATATGATTTGATCTCTTGATACTATATATTAATTTTGGGGCCTATATTAACCACTCCCAAACCCATAGATCTTGCATTAAACTCTTCCCAACCCATGTATTTCATGTCCAAACCATTCCTCATATATCAAATAATCCAAATAATTAAAAAAATGATATATCAAAAATATATATTGAGTAAAGAATACATATTTATAAATTTATCCCTTGTAACTTATATAACATTCGATGTAAAAACCATAAATATATATGATATAAATTTTTAGAAGCCAATATATCCATGATAAATGATATAGATAATAAGGTGAACTTAAAAGTTCAATCAGCATAGGAAATTGAATATCTCAAGGGGGATATATAAATGAATGATGAATATAAATATAATTATTATTTTTGGTAAAATCAATCCAAAACAATATATAGGAATAACAAACAATGTATCAATACATCATATCCTATGTGGTTTAAAAATAATTGGTTTGGTCATTGATTAATTTAAATACTATAAAAATGTTTATTTAAAATATTACTGAGAAAATAACATTTTCATTTTATTTTTTTTAAAAATAATTTTATCCTAAAATAACATTTAAACTGATTTTATTTATATATTAACTTTTAATCCTTTAATGTTATTATTCAATTAAACAGTAGGGTGTAATTCCTTACATGTCATACAATGTAAAAAGAGAATTCTTTATACAAGGTAAAAAGTTTAGAAAAGTGCCTTGACCAGAAAAAGACATGAAGATTCATTTGAAATAATTTTCTAAAGGGATAATATGAAAATATTTCTTTAATAAATAAATATTTATTTCTTAAATTATTGTTTGAAAACTATTTTTATAAAATATGTTTTTAGTAGATAACTGATTCTTTGACTGAAGAGAGAAATCAAATCAAGTATTCTTAAAGACAAATTCTAAACTATATTGAGTACCAAGGAATGAAAAAAATTATCATTAATTAAAAATGTTCATGAAGGAATATATTATAGTAGAATTAATGGGATTATAGATCAGTGATCCAAATATTTACTTTAATGGAATTTAAAGAATAAGTAATCTTGATTAGAATGAGATTGTGAAATAATCAATTAAAATGATCCTAATGTTTCTGTTAGAAAAGATTTATATATCTATAATAAATACACATTTAATAATTTTAAATAAGTTAATTTATATTAAAATAAATTGTAAACATAATCTCATAATATTATCGATAATTAGGATGTAATATAACCCAAGGAAAAAGGAATTGAGTTTTGAAATTTCTTTACCACTTTGTAATTTTATGTTCAAATTAACCTAGAAAAAAATTAGAAATTAAACTCAAAAGACAATGAATAATAAATATTTGATGATGAAATTTAACAAAATGAGTCATTGATACACAAGATAAAATCTATTAGTGGAAAATATAACATTTATCGAAATAATGTAAAATGTTAGAGGAGAATATATTACATTGTTATTACTTTTGGTTCAACGTCCTCTAACATTCAGTAAAATGGTATTAATAATGTCAATAAATTATAAATGAACCATTATAATATTTATAATATCATATATTATCTTCTAATATTATCTTATTTCATGTTTTTTATAATCTTTCATTAGTTTAATTATTTCATTTCATAATTGAATAGTTCTTTCAGTGTTTTTTACAAGTAACTTGTCATTATTCATTCGTTGAACTTGATTTCATCATTTATGTGTTCAAATTAAATATTTAATAATAACATATATTCAAAATGTATTATTTATATTAATCCATAATATATTGAGATAAGAAATGAAATGCAGAGTTCCGGGAGAGGCAGGTCTAGCGTAATCAGGAACGCCCCATTTATTTAATTGGTCATATTGTAAAGAATGTAAATTAATTAATATATATGTGTATTAATATTCTAGTATCATATTTATGTTAAATATATCACATTTTTTAATTATAATAATCATTTATACATCATGTGTACTGTATGAACATATCGCATCGCTTCGAGTAGGCGGTAGTCTAGACATCCAGAAATCATGTTATCATATTTAAGAAAAATGTATGACATAGAGCGAGTGATATATAAATATCCTGAAGTATATTGACAATATAATTGTGACATAAATAATAAATACTCATGGTTTTCATCCTTATTCCCAACCAGGAGAGGCGTTAAATCAAAACCTAATAATAATTGTTTTGTGAAGCGGTTTTCAACATCACATACAGACTATAATTTGGTTAATAATTGGATAGAATTGTGTATATGTGTAGCTATAACCTTTATAATAAATAAATATTAGTATATTTATTAATATTTTTGTTTTATATAATTATATAATTAAAAATTTTGATATTAAGAGAAGGAAAATAAGACAAAAGAGCTTGTTGAAGGATGCTACCTAATCTTTTTGTAAATCATATTAGATTACACCAATTGGATTCAGATCATTTATTTTCCCACAATGTGAGGGTATATTTATGAGGTTAGGTATGTCTGGATATTATTTAAGAATATTTTGGGAGATCCCATGGGATTTAGAGGAGTCATCATGTAGGATGGGTGAGTGACTTTTTATAGTGGAAGAGGGCTGTCATTCATGTAAATTTTTGAAAAGAGAATTGAAACCATGTTTATTTACATTTTAATTTGGATAATTTAATGATAAAAATTTCATGTAATCTATCATTGGTAATATATATGGAAAATAAATTTCTTTTGGACGTTTTCTAAGTCATTTTGGGATTTAGGAATATGTTTTAGACCTTTGTTAAGATATTTTTTCTCTTAATCATTGTAATTTATCTCAAAAAATTTCACTAATATATTTTTTAAAAAACTATGATAACCATATAAGGCATTATAAATTTTTCTAATAAAATATTTTGAATCTATTTTTTCTAAATTCTAGTTACATAAGTTGCATAAATTAATTTGTTATTAATAACACAACTAAGAAAATAATGAGATTTTTTATTGTGAAAATTATCAAGTGTCTTCTATATTTTTTATACACATTCAATGTGAAAATGATTCTAATGAACTAAATTATATTCATTAATATATAATAAATTAGTGAAAATGGTGTTTTGAATTAATATTCTGTATTTTTGATTATTTATCAAAAAATAATAATTCACCAAAAAATACCAAAAATAACCCTAAGAAAATTTTGATATTTGGATTTCAAAAATTTTGTAATTTATACATATTTACATTATAATAGTGAAAATATTTGATTCAAAATAGGTCCCCTAATAGAATATAGAATAATTCCCTTTTAAAATATATGTTTTCGTGCAAATATTAGGTTCTTTCTTTCTTTCCTATAAAATATATTATATACGTTAAGAAAATATTATTGAGAATATAATATATATTCTTGCAGGATTGTTAATACTATTCATAAATAATAATTTAACGACATGGTTAATAATTAATAAATTAACTAATAATAATTCAATAATACATTGTTGATCGGTAATAACTAGTAATGCATGTAACACATGTAATTGAAAAAACATATAGGTTTTGTGAGATTAAATAAAACTAATTATTTCATGAATTTAATGCTAAAGAATACATTTTAATACTAAATATTCTATAATGTATCGAGATGTTTTACAATATCCAAAAAAAAGTAACTCTGTTATATTTTTCATGGTGTTTTAACTTATATAATATTCATTCCATATAGTATTCTTCAGGATACATATGAAATCTTGAGTAAAACATATTATTTTATGAAAAAATGATTAAAGGAAATTATTCATCCCAATCCCTATTGATATATATATATATATATTAAATTAACTGAAAAATTTATTTATGTTTTGAATTGTACTATATGATAGAAAATATATCTATGAATGATTATAAACATTGAAACAAAACCCCAAATCTAGGGATTACTAAAGATATATCTATAAAATTTAACTTAACCTAAAATCCTGATTAGATAAAATAAAATATGGTTCCTAATGTAATAATAACACATCATTAATCTATATCATTGAATACATATCTTGATAGATGTTTTATCTCATATCATTGATGTGTTCTTACATCACAACAATATTGAATACCACCGAAATATCACTATATACCTTAGATTTATTTGGAATTATTAAAATGAAATCCATAATTATGTTATCCAATTTCACTTATGTTATATTTAATGATTATAAAATCCCATTATAGATCATTTTACATGAATTATCTTTATAAAAAAGAATTATTCAATATAAATTAAATACAAACTCACTCTTCTTGTAGTCCCACCATAGATATCCTTTAAAATATCTATACAACATCATCCATCAAAGATGAATATTGAATTTTTACCCATTGTCTTCTTACAGTAGTTCCTTATTTTAGTATGATATTGATTGGACACATACAAGATTCCTGAACCATATTAATCCTTCCCAATCAGGGTTGAACATGGTAATATTTCCCACCATATTGTGTGTATCCACATCGTACATTTTTACCTTTAAATAATTACAAGGATAGAACTTTGAATAATCATTAGAGAAAAATTATATTTATTCATTTTCATAAATATTTAAAGGCCTATCCATTTAATAAATTATAATACTAGACCATTTTTATCATAATTATAGATAATATAGTGTCAAAATTTTGAATAAATGCATCATCCACCATATTTTATTTAATTGGTTGGAAGTGTATTGTGCATGGAAAATTTATATTCAACCAAAAAACCATAATTGGGTCATATTTAACTATTTCTGAAAACAAATATATACATTAATATATTATTCCTAATACCTATATCAAACATTTCTCTATAAAGATAATTTCCCCATATTATTAATTTAAATTTAGGACTTCCAACTATAAATAATGGATTGTTATATTTTTATTAGGAAACATCAATTTTCAAAATCAATAACCAATAAAAATATCATAATTAATTAGAACATATGAAACCCTTTCATTGATGCATTATTTTAAATTGGAAACCCCATTCCTCTATAATTTAGTGTGAGAACAAGCTCACCGACCTACCGCCTCTTTAATTTCATGAAATATTTCTGCCACATGTACATGGAACATAACATTACACCCATCCATGTTAACTTTGGGTGTTGACTAGGAAGCTATGATAAATCATTTAGTAGGTTCCTATAATATAAACCATATCTATAAAAACTATTGATTTCAGTTATTGTGGTTATACTATGAAATTTTAAATAACTATCATCTTTGATGGATTCCTTGATATAACATTTTTTGAAATTAAATAACCCAAAATGAATATTTATTTAGAAACAATTCATATATAATACAATTTTCAAATAACTTGTACTTATTTATGTTGTTATTACAATCCTTAATTAATCTTCGTACTTATAAATGATATTTGAATAATAACAATATAATTTTTACTGAATATAAATACTTAATAAGGTAATCTATAATGGCATTATTCAATAAATACATGAAGATAACATTAAAATTAGTAATACCAAATATGATCATGGTAAATTTATTATGTCCTTGATAGAAATGTAAAGTTAATTGGTTACATCATAATATTCTACACTAAAATGAAGTTGTATTACACAATATTTATTCATTTATGACATATTGATATCATCAAATTTGGCTGATAAATTAATCAAAATGGTTTAAGGATTAATTAAATTTAATAATGATTTTATTATGTTTTTAACACTCTATTAGGAGTCACATTGATACATAATTCCTCATAACATAATTTATATTTATTCCCCAAAGTGGCACATATGTTCGAATGAATCACATATGATGATTCTCCACGAGATTCAACTTTATATAATTTAATTCAATCTCAAAAATTAAATATAAATTAAATAAAACAAGTGTATCACTATGTATGAGTAATACTAAAAAATTCAATATAATTATTTTTTTGAATACTTAGATACTCTTACGAGAAGGTTTCAATAAACTCCCATAAAATATTAATATCATATAGGTTGAGATTTCTCCTACCATATGAGTTAAAAATGACAACATTTATATCATAATAAACACCAATCAAATATATGTAATTTCCACTGGATATCCTCATTTATCCTTTCACTAATACTAAATCATATGATGGATTTAAATACTAAATGTGTTTTTTATACAATATTTATTGATATGGGATACATATAGTTAAATAAAATACATTAACCAAAGAACATGAAATAAAAAATGGGTAATGATACAAATATTTACGTGATACACATTCCCAAAATCATCAATTGGGGAATAATTATAATCATGATATTCCACTATCGTAATATATCCAATTTTTAAAACTATTTCAAAGTCTATTCAATGATTATAAGAATAAAATTCATCCAAAATTTCTTGATTTTTAGTATCTCATATAAAAAATAATAAATTATTTACATCAATATAAGAAATAATTATTATTAGCTTCACATTTTCATTAAATCATCAATCCCTTTCAAAACATAACAGTCAAATTGAAAATAAAGAAACATAAACATTTGTGATCTTCCACAAACTATCATTTATAGGATATGTAAATCATGGCACCTTTTTGAAAATCTATGAAAACAAAGGATTAAAAAATTATAACCATGTTTGTCATTTATTCAAATCCATTATAATAGCCTATGATAAAAATTATAATTAAGCAAGGAAGATGACATGAGATTGAAAATATTTTTGTGTATGAAGGGACTAATTACCATGAACATTAATGAATTGTGGGATATGCAAAAAAAATTCAGGGTTATTACACCAATATATAGGCGTTCCAAAAACCACAAGTACATAATTTGTCTATATAGGGACATATTTTCATTGGAATAAAATAGAGCATAATTTACCACATGATATGATATTCTTATATATATTGGATAATAATAAGTATTGTCACTATTTTTTCCTTTTCATAGTTTCCCAATGATATATAATCATTCACCTTATAAAAAAATTTGTAACTAATAAATTTGATTGATAAAAATTACTTCGTTTTCTACAAATATTCAATAAATTACACAAAAGAAACTGCCTAACAGTTATTGAGGTTTTGTTCCATTGAAAAACTGGTTAAATAAGAAAAATGGTAAATAAAATATCTAAATAATATATGATTATGTTTTATATAACTAATAAACATTATATAAATTTCATACATAAAATAATTCATTAAAACAAGGGGTAGGGATATTTTAGATGGTTTGTTTTCAAATACATAGTAATGCTAAAAAGGATCCATAAGTCAAAGATCATAAGTGATCATAATATATTATTAAATTAATGAGAACATGATGATGATTTAGAAAAATAATACCAAATCTATCCAAGTTCATAAATCAAGAAAAAATTTATAATGTTTTTTCAAAAAAATGGCATAGGATTTTATGATCATCAATATTAAATTATGATCCATGAATACATATCATTAAAAAAGATATTTGTTTTTGGAATTCCAATACCATTAGAAAAATTATTTTATACTAAAGGATCTCTTTCAAGTATATCCTTGTTGTTTGTGTTTATATATTACATAATTCTCATAGTTGTAGTTTGTATCAATGAATATCCTATTGGATTGTGTGAATTCCATATACAATCATTAATTTTGAACTATTTCACTCCCATGAAAATATTATTTGAATTAATCCCTTAGTCACATCGTTTAATCCCAAAAAGAGTCTATACTATCTCCAGATAAATAATTTTTTACCTTATTCACTAGAGGATTATATAGTTTTTTGCAACCTAGTAACTTAATTAATATCATACAGATATCATACAAATGATAATAAATATGATTCCATATAATTAAATCATAACCTATATAAAGGAAATAGATTCATTAACATTTGGTAATCGTAATATTAAATCATTTTGAGAAATTGTAGTGATAGTAAAAGTGGTTTATATGAAATTTAAATCACATGGAACATAAAAGGATATTTTTTTTAATAAAAAATATATTAAACTATCACATTAATATTTCTTGAGAAATATAACATTTTTATCTAAAATCAATTATATTGAATCTATCAATTTATAAAAAATTTAAAACATAAATATATTTATGAACAACCAATGAATAATATAATGGAATAATTAGTGGAGCTATTTTTAATTATTAAGTATATATTCGTTCATTTATTGTATCATAATTTAAAAATTCATCACAATTGATGCACATTAAAACATGTTTATAACTAAAGCTCTTATAGAGAGTAAAATAGAGATTACTCTCTTCTATTGGAATATTGATAGTGTGTCTGTATAGAATGAATTTTCCAAAATATTTTTATTTTCATTTGACCATTGAACACTCTGATTTCATCAATTAATTGAGAGAATTATTTAACCCTGATTCCATTTTTTATGGTGTAAATGCCAGAATTATTTCTATGAATCCAAAAAAATATAATTCCATAGATATTATAATCATTAGGCCAGATGATATTGGGTATACTATTCCAAGAATTATTAAAATAACAATTCCTCATGGTTGTGATCTTTATTCTATGGATTTGATAACCTCATATCAATTTGATTATGTCCCTTGAAGAGCATTCAAAATCGTCACCACACTTTACATGAATGTGTTAACATCATGAAAAATAAGGCCAAATATGTAAGTTTCTCCTTCAAAAATTAAATATCAAAGGCCTTTTATATAATAAAATATACCATTATATATTCAAAATATATAAATCATGGTATTTATGAATCCTTTATTAATTTGTTTATTCCTAAATTTGAATGTTCTAGGAACTTTATCCTCATTAGTGAGTCCCCTATATGTTTTTTGTAAAGCTCTAGGGGTGTTAATAAAGGGGACCCTATTTATATCCTTCTATATGTTGAGGAAGAATATTATCATAGTTTGTTCATTCATTATCTTGTGTATGATGGATATTGATTAAAAATAATCAATTTAATGGATCATTTTACCCATTTACACATTCTTTATTTTGATGAAATTCACCTTTTTTGTAAACCTAAATGAAAAATAGTCTCATGAAGCCATAAAATATTTCCAAATTATGAATAAATATCATATAATGGTGTAGGATAGAACAATTCCTTTCCATTTTCTTGAAATTTATTTTTTGTCTACAAAAACAAATTAGATTCTGAGAAACAATGAGTGAAGAAAAGGTATAATCATTTAAATTTCCTTAGGGTGTGTATTTTCAAGGGTAATGTTTTTGGATTCTTCCTACAATATATTATTTCCATGATTTCTAAAAACATGCGCACATTGAATGGTAATACAATATATCCATTGGGGAGAAGATTTCTTTTAAAGTCGGTAGTAACCTCTAGGTTGGTTAATGTTTTCTCAGTTTAGAAATTGACTAGTAATATTATTAAAGAGTATAAATATTTGGTAAATAATGTTTTTGGGTGAAATTATTAATGAAAATTTTCTCATTACATTATATTGGAAGGAATGTGTTATTCCCAAAGGTATGTGTGGAATAAAAATCAAGAATTTGAAAATTATAAATGATGATCTAATCAGATTATTCACCTTCAGTGCACTAAAATTATGTGAAACTTCTTCATATATTCATTACAATAGATTAATCCAAAAAATTAATGTAACATCCAAATAATCTATTATACACTTCTCTTTAAATAATAAAATAGTTTTCATTGTTTTGAGCTTTGAGTTCTTGCACACTACGAGCAATCAAACTATCCATTTAAAATGCTGTTAGGAATAGTAATACCAATATTTAGATATTTTTTTAATTTTTTTTTGAAATAGAATTCATTTTTTTATAAGAAAATCAAAATTATCTTACAGTGAATTTTTGTTATTTTTCTAAAAACATTCAATTATCAACGAATAGTGAAAAAAACTACGCTAATGTTTAAAACTGAATTATTATTTAAATAATTATTTTTTAAATTTAATTAATTCTAAATACCAAATAGATATATAATAAATATATTAATCTAATATAATTCATTCGATTCATTTTAAAATAATATTAGATATATAATTTGTTTTTAAAATTTCCAATGTCTCTTACTCACATTCTATACACATTAGAAAATTTTCATTAAACATAATTTTAAAGCATCTATGAATTTAATTTAAAAAATAAAACATAAATGGTATTCATAAGAAAGTCAAATGTTGTTAAATACAATGAAAATAATTTTTGACGAATAATAACTTTTGAATTTTATTTACCATAGTTAAAGGTAACTAGTGTAATAAAAGGTAAAAAATTGTTATAATAATATAAAATTACCCCAAAACATGACCAAATTCTGTTTTATAAGTGTATTTAGACCATAATAATCCTTAGGACAAAAATATGATCATTTTTTATCAACTTGGATTACATTTGGACATTTAAAACATTTTTTATAGAAGATTTTAAAGTGTTAAATTTTATTTTAATAACTAAAACATTCTTAATATAGGCTTATAAATAATATAAATTCAACTGCAAATAATCATTATAAAGATAAAAAGTTTTCATACATCATGGTATATTATTTTAATTTTTTTGAATTATATAAATAAATTTATTTATGAAATAATGATGACGTAGTAATTACCTTATCAATGAAAGATTAAAATAATTGATATTTTAAATAATAAAATAAATGTAAATTGATTCTTTTTGTGAAATCCATGAATTATATCAGAGAATATGACATGTTAGGGTTGATTCAATTTATTTTCATATAATTAATCATGTTTTTATGAATTTAACAAAAAAAATACAATATTGTTTAATAATTGACTTAAATGAGTTTTTAAAAACAAATACAATTTATTAAATTATATAATAGTCCTAAAAATCAAAGGATTAAAAAAAAGACTAATATAATGTTACATATATCATTAATGACCCACTTGAGGTTAAATTGTAATTTTATAGAAAGTTTATTAACCATATAATGTTATAATACAAGAAGATATGGTAAGCGTTAAACGATTTAACATAGCGATAAATCTTAATAATAAGGTTAATATGATTTACTAAACATGTCTAAAAGCTATTGGTGGTGATTACTTTTACCCATACCCATATTATCAATGAATAAAACACTTTTGGAGATTTTATAAACTGATAATAAATTTATAATAAATTAATATTTCAAGATTTTCAAAAAGTTACCCTCACCTATCTAATAAAAGGGAACTTCCCATTATCTTAATTTAAAACATCTAAAGCCTTTTGGTGCATAAGAACCCTGATAAAACTATACTTTCATCTACCCTCACTTCAACCTAGGGTCCTTAATTTGAACTTAAAGACGTCCCACTGAGAGAGTTATCTGAAATCAAAAGGATGCACCTGAAAAAAGAGGTAATTATTTATTCACCTCTTTCAATGTTCTTTTATTCTTATACATTATTTTTATTTGTTATTTCAATACTAAAATAATAAATTCAGTACATTATAAATTATGATATTTTTTTATAATTATGGTAAAACCATATTCACTATTCTATCTATCCAATTAATGTAAATATCACCGTACCTGGGTATGTACGAATTACCATCTCCTTGTGGTGGTGAAGTTTGTTATTCAACAAATCATTATTTGGAAAGGAATAATAATGATTATAATTAATGTAAATATAAAATATCACATTATAAGGAATCATTATATATAATATACCATCCAATTACATAGGATTTCACCATTAATAAAATGATATTTTCGCTCGTGCGTATGTACAACTTACCATCTCCATGACGTGATTAGATTCCTATCCATATCATAACCATTTAAGTATAATTTTCATTATATTATTAAAAAATAATGTTTAATAATTTAATGTCATGATTTATATGAATCAACTGCATCTTATCCATAAGAAAAATTTCTTATGTAACAAAACAGTTAAAGGGAAATGAATCAGTTAGCACCCAAAATAATGATACTACTGAAATATTATTAACAAATAAACATTAGAGGATCATAGATGATGTCATATTTATTTATGTGGTTATTTAATAATTTAAATAAAATGATTTTACCATTATAAAATAGGATAACATACCATCAATTGTGAAAAATTACACGTAAAAGGTTAATTTTAAAATATTTTTATTATTAGAGGTTTTTTATATGTAAGTATCTACGCTGACTTATTTTTATTTAATATATGTGTTTACAAAAAATAAATTTAGTACATTATTAATATTGCCTAGACTTTGAGATAATGTCACTTATAGCCCTGTTTTCCTTTTTATAAAAATATTTGATAGAAATATTTCTGCCTTTTACCAAACTAGGTACTTTATGACCTTTCCAAAAAATTAAGGAAACATGATTTTAAAATTATACGATCGGTGCAGTTCTTTTATACCGTTATAAAACATTGAAGTTTCCATTACTTTCTTATAATAATATTTTAAAAATAATTGTTTTATTTTATAATCATGCATCTTTTAAATGATTTCAAATTAATAATATACATTTCTCTCAAATGGTTTTTGGATTGATTTCTTCTATGTCAACATCTATTTGGGATTTTATGTTTAATTGATGTTGATTTATTATGATATAATATTAAATATTGTATTGACACTTTTATGATATGTTTGACAGTGGATATTATATTTTTATTTTATACATTGTTTATGGTTAATGTATGAACATTTCGTATGGTAGTTGGATACGAATGATTATGTTATGTTTCACCCATTTCATATAGGAATTCATTGGATGTAGTAAGTGACTAGTCGTTCCTTCTATAGCCCCATGATATATTGGTAGTTCTCATGAGACAATCTTGTTTCTTGGAACATTGTCTCAAATTTTTTTTGTAGTCTTGGCATGAGGCCTTGACTATGATGATAAGATGTTTGGTATTATGAATTACATAATTATGACATTATCTATTGATATTACATGTTTATTATTATTTATGATGGTTTATTCTATATTGGTATCCTTACTGAGAAACTGAGATCATCCCTTTTCTTATGTTTTATTTTTCCTAGAATGAAAAGTAGTAAATAATGAATGAACTGCATAGATCAGCTATGGGATATGAGTTTTTTTTAAGGAGACATTATGTATTTTTTATTTCATTATGTATTATTAAATTTATGTTTGTATCTTGTACGTCCAAATTTACTATATTGATCGGCCTTTTAGTACTTGTTATGTTATACTCATGGTACAGTTATGTAATAATGCACCATCTCTGGGTAACTAGGGTTGGGGATTTAGAGTTGGTATCAGAGGAGGTTTAGTACAAACGATGGAAACTATATTAAGAAAAAATGGGTTAAATAACATTACACTATGATAGACATTGAATATTAGTATAGAATAACATCAATTTTTTTTGTAAATTCTGATATTTGATGGGTTTTCTATGAAATGAATCCATGTTTGGATACTATTAGTGGATATGCTTCTAGAAAAGATCAACCAAGTTTTGAAAACTCCAACAATGAGTTTTGGGATTTACGCTTTGTATCCTTATACATGACAACAGGCCTTACTATGCACCTGGTTTGACACTCCCGGAGGATATGATTTGGGAAATTCACATTTTCTATAAAAACAATTAGTAAGGATTTGTATGTAAATACTTTCCAAATGAATTTTTTTATGATTATGGATTATATGAATAAACTGTTAAATTTATATTTCAAATTTTACAAGTTTGTAATTATTCATTGCGATTCATGAACTATTATTATATATGATATTGTTTAGAAATGGATCCTAGTGGAAGGAATGTAAAGCATATCAGCACACATAATCCATGTAATGATTTATATACTATTGAATAAAATTATAGTGGATCTGGGGATAAAACTAGTATAAAACGACATATAACTATACTGGGAAAACATTCATAGATTCTAAATAATAACCTTACCCATATTGAGCACCCTGATCCAAAACATGGATGATTAATGTTAGACTACATCATGAGAAAACAACCACAAAAATTCAATGGGACTAAAAATACATTTGTAGCTGAGCAATGTATAATATCCTTAGAGAAAATATTTCATGCAATATAGAGTAGCAAAAGGGAAAAGTTTTTCATGGTATTTTATCGCCTCTCAGGATATATAGATCAATGTTGGCCATTAATTCAAAACAAAAAGATGGATGAAGAAGTATCCAATATGTAATGAATGTAGTTAAAAGGGATTTTCGTAGAAAATAAGTTCCTCGTGAACATTGAGTAGATATGGAAATGAAATTTTCTAAGTCTGAGGAAAAAAGGAGGATGAGAATGTCACAATGTATGTAGCTAACAATAAATGGTTAGTAAGGCATATGAAATATTATATATGTAACTGAATAAGTAATATTGATTGATTCATTGATGGGTTAAAACCATTTCTCTGATGAGAATTAGTCTCATAATCATTCTCATCATACAAAGATATAGTCTCATGTGTTATCACGACAGAAAAAGAAATTAATAAGACTTATGAATTTAATGTGATACAAGAGAAGAATATATCTGCTGACCACAATGGAAAATGAAATAAGGGGATGAAGGGAATAGTTGAATTTCCATCCATAAGTAATTGTGATTATGGACACTCAAGTACATGCATAATGGGCATGCGAGATTATTACAAGTGTAGAGAAAAATCCCCCAATCTCGTGATTGAAGAGTGAAAGATGAGGTTGTCAATATTGAATGCAACAATTGGAAATAAATGGGGCATTATGGTAATTAATGACTTAAGCATCAAGAAAACATACATCTAAAAAGTCCAACCATTTGAGATCAAAAATGTTGAGGTTGATGTTCCAAATGAAGTGGTTGAAGGTACAATAATCCTTTCATCAAAATTATTCAATGATTTATTTTATTTTGGATAATCACATTCATTCAAATCTTCTATGTTTTTAAAGAAAATTTGATATTTCGAATTTGACATAATAAGGGAGTTTTCATTCAAAACACTTATGTGAAGTATCATTGAAACAATGTTTTTTGATTCTGTTACAATTTTGGAATAGAAATTTTCATTATCAACTGATCTTATTGCGATACCCCTGATTGAATTTGATTTAATAATTCATATATATTGGAATTTGGACAATGATGTAACAATTTATTTTAAGAGAAAGGAGGATATATTTTTTATGATGATAAAAATTCCTTTGTCTTCAGAGATGAAACCTCACCATCTTATTGTCATCTAGATCCACCCTAGTAGCTCAGCTATATTCAATTATTGGGGAGGAAGGGAGTGAAATAACTATGGGTGAGGAAAGGAATGTAAAAATAGAGGATGTACATACTGTTCAAGAATATGTTGATTTTTTTCCATAGAATATACCTATACATTCTTCAGAACGAGAAATTGATTTTTCCATTGACTTAATTCCTGGTTCAAGGATCATATTGAAGACCACTTATATTATGGCTATTGTGGAATTAGTATAACTAAAGAAACAATGATAGGAATTGAGTAATAAAAAGATTTATTATCACTAGTGGTTATCCACTGGGATCCCATTTTATTTTTTCTAAGAAAAGAAATATGGATCTATAATGTGGTCAATTTACTACAGGTATATCAATGTTATAACAATTAAGAACATGTATCCCCTACATCAAATTGACGATTTATTTGATCCACTCCCTGGAGCTCAATATTTTTCAAGGATTGGACTTCGATCCCGAAATCATCAGTTGTGCATGAGGAAGGAATTCATTCCAAATAAATCATGCGAATCAAGTATAGGAATTATGAGTTTACAAGAATTCCTTTTGGACTAACTAATGCACCCTCTATTTTGATGGATCTAATGAATATAATTTTCATGGAATATCTTGATGAATTTTTAGTCGTTTTTATAGATGATATCTTGGTATACTCCAAATGCAATGAAGATCATTAAAATCACTTAAATGATATTCAAAATACATCTTGTTGAAATGAATTATATGGGATGATTAGAATGTGTGAATACTGGATTCAAGAGATTTCTTTTCTTTTCTATATTATCTCTATGAAATAAATCTCTATTAATCCTTAAATTTCTTGGGAAACCCATGAATGGAAAGCACTGATATGTATAACTGAGTTATGCAGTTTTGTTTGTTTTGTAGGTTATTATTAGAGATTCATAATTTCTTTTCCGGATTGGCTAACCCAATAACCATGCAAACACATAAAGTGGGTAAATTTTTTTATACAAAATATTGTGATCATGTTTTGAATAATTAAATAGAGTATTATTGAATGATCATGTCATGAATCTCCCAACTAGGAATGATGGGTCTGTTATTTATTATTATGGTTCAATAAAAGAACATAGTTATGTCATTATTCTAAATTAAAGATTTAATTGTTATGCATCATGCCAGCTAAAAATTCTTGAAAAAAACTATCCCACTAATGTTCTTGAGTTTGCAACTTTAATCATTTCTCTAAAGATATGGAGATAGTAAATCTATAGTGATAGTTTTGAGATATAAACTAATCAAAATATATTTATATATATTTTCACACAGAAAGAACTCAACTTGACGCAAGTATGATGGCTCAAACTAATCAAGGATTATGATTGAACAAAAAATTACTTGTCGGGAAATGAAAATAAGGTGGATGATTATTTGAGAATAAAGAAACATAGAGTTTTAAACATGGTGGTAGTTGAAATGGATCCTATGTTTCTGGATATAGTAATAATGGATATTGGAATAATCATGGAAGGTGATACATCAATACTTTTTCAGATGGTTTCCAAACCAACTTTACTAAAAATGATAAAATGTTCTCAGACTAATGATGAAGAGTTTCAAAAGAAAATTATATATGTGAATGATGGAAGTTATATTGACTTCATATATAATGGTTGAATTTTAAAAATGGGAAGAGGTTTTTTATTCATGATTTACCAAATCTAAATAAAATTTTTGGATGATACTCATAGCTCCAATTTATCTATACACCATGGTACCACTAAGATGACAAGTTATTTGAAGGAAGATTTTTTTAGAGGGATTCATGAAGAAGGATATTTCCAATAATGTGTTTAGATGCGTGGTTTCTCAATAGGTAAATATTGGAAGACAACATCATACATGAGTCATGAAATCTATTTGCATTCTTGAGTTGAAATGGGGTGATATTAGGATGGGCCATTTCATGCGGATACCAAGACTCCGAGAAGAGTGATGCAACAAGGTTAATTTTTCATCGTTTTACTATGATAACACATTTTATTGCTATAATTAAAGATTTAATACATGAATGTTTAGCATGTCCATATATTAATGAAGGTTTAAGGCTTCATGGTGCTCCCAAATTGATTGTTTATGACCGTGATCTCCTTTTTTACAACATGATTCTAGAAAAGTCTTTAGAAATCCTAAGATACTAAGCTTTGTTTGAGCACTACCCACCACCCTCAAACTGATGGAAAATCATAAAAAACGTTTCAAACCATAGAATACATGTTGAGATCTTTCTCACTTGACTTTCAATGTATGTGGGATCAGTATTTACCTTTGTTATAATATTCGTATAAAATTAGCTTCTATTTAGTAATTCAGAAGGCACCATATGTAGCGTTATATGTATTGAGATGTCACACACCAACTTGTTGGGATAATGTAGGTGAACGAAAACTCGTCGGCCCAGAACATGTTGAGGAAAAAATGGAAAAGGGGATGATTATCCAAACCCACATCAATGAATCTCAAAGTAGGAAAAATATCTTTGCTGATAATGGAAGGAAGGATTCAGAATTTCAAGTTGGTGATTATGTTTTTTTGAAGGTATTTCTAGGGATGGGTGTTATACGATTCTGTAATAAGGGTAAATTAAGTCCAATGTACATTAGACCTTTCAAAATATTTGAATTAATTGGAGTTGTAACTTACTGTTTGGAAATTCCACCATGACTCTCAAAATTTCATGATGTGGTCCACGTATCACTGTTGATAAAATACATGCCTGACCCAACAAATGTACTCACCTATGATGAAGTAGAAGTAGAATTTAATATATCTTATTGTGAATAGTGTATAAAGATTATTTATTCTAGAGAACATGTGTTTAGAAAAAAGATTTCTCATCTTGCAAAATTTCATTGGAGAAACCATAAAATCGAAGATGAAACGAGGGAACCGAAGCAACAAATGATGAAGAACTACCCAAATAATTTTTTCCCGTAATATTATAGAAATTAAAAGGTAAAATTTATTTAAATTTGGGAATAATTATACATCCTAGGCTTTCATGGTATTCTTTTCTTTGAATAATACAATAACAAGTGTTGTACGCAGCTCCCTGTTCTAGCACACCATGACCAATCAAACAAGAAATTTAAAAACAAGATATGAATAGTAATACAACTTTTTGGAATTTCATAATTTTTATTTTTCAAAATGGAAGTCATTTTTGGATTCAGAATACCAAATTTATCTTACGGTGAATCTTTGGTATTTTTCTTAAAACATTCAATTTTTTCGAATAGTGAAAAACACTGTGTTCTTTTTTAAAACCGATATTTTATTTAGTTTTTTGTAATTTAAATTTATTTTAAAGAAAAATGTAGATATATAATAAATATATTTGTTTTATTTAATTCATTTGAGTCATTTTATAATGAGACTTGACGTATGAAATTTTATTTATTTTTTTAGCGACTTTTTCCCACAAACTAGGCACATTAGCAAATTGGAATAAAACATAATTTTACAACTTCATTGAATTATATTTTAAAAATCCGATAGAGAAAAAATTAATTATTAATTAAAATATGGTACAATCTGATGAACATATTTTTTGGTGAACATTTACTTTTGAATTTTATTTATCACTGTTCAATGTAAATAGTTTAATTGACAGTAACAATAATATAATAATAATATAAAATTACCCCATCACATGTGAAAATTCTATTAAATAATTGCATTTGGACCAAAATAAAACTTAGGAAAAAATCTGATCCTTTATTATCTACGTGGATTTTATTTATTCATTTATTATATTTTATTTAAGGAATATTTTAAAGTTTTATATTTAAATTTAATTAACTAAACCATTTTAATATTGCGATATTCATAAGATAAATGAGATTATAAATTTTAATTATGAAGATACAAATATTTCTCACATAATAGTGTTTTTATAATTTCTATACATTATATAATAACATCTATTTATGACATAATCTTGATGACATATTTTCATTATTATTGAATGATTAAAATATATGACACTATAAAAATTAAAATAAATGTAAATTCACACTTTTGATGTAATAAAAGAATTTTATACGTTAATATGACATGTTATTGTTGATTACATGGATTTTTTGAAGGAATCATTGGTGATGACTTCAGCAAAAACCATGTACTAAATTGTGTCCAAATCGACATAATTTAGTTTTTAAAAATAGATATTATTTTTTAAAAATATAAAATTGTTCAAAAATTAAAATTATCAGTAAAATGACTTATAAAATGATTCATATGTCATTAATTAACCACAAGAAGATTACTTGGCATTTTATTTTACGTTTACTAACCATATATTGTAAGAATACAAGATGACATGGTAAGAGTTATACTATTTAAACAAGTGTAAAATCTAAAAGATAAGAAAAATATGTTGACCTAAACATTTTTAAAACATATTGGTTGTGAGGATTTTGACATATACACATAATATTATCTAAATTAATACTTTTTAATATAATATAAAATTAATATAATTTTATAATAAATTAATACTTCCAGCTTTTCCAATAGTACCCCTCACCTATCTTATAAAAGTGTACTTCTTCTTCTCTTAATTTCACTACCCAAAGAGATTTGTCTCCGCCAACCCCTACTCAAATCTTCTCCCAAATAACTTCAATTAAACCTGGATTCATTACCTTTATCATAAATCCAATCTATGGAGACATTTTTTTCAAAGGAAAAGGATGCAATTGAAGAAGAGGTAATCATTTTAGAACATTTTTACATGTTCTATTCTTCTTCTAGTCCCTCTTTATTTGTTGTTTCTATACTAACAAATCCCTAGTAACTTCTATATACTAATATGTTTTTATAAATATGGTACAATAATATTCATTATTCCATCCATCATATTATTGACAAATTCACCATACGTCTGTACGTATGACTTACAGTCTCCATGTTGTAGTGTAGTTTGTTATTCAACACTTCATTATTTGGATTGGTATAATAATGAGTATTATTGATGTAAATAAAAACTACAACATAATAATAATTATTTATATATAATATACCATCCAATTACATACTATCTCATCCATCATTATAATGATATTGTCGCTCGTTTGTACCTACGACGTACCGTCTCCACGAAGCGATGATATTTCATTCCCCATCGTATCCATTCAATAATAAATATAATTTGATGATTAAAAATTAATTTGTAATAACATAATTTCATTTTGTCTAAGAATCAATGACATCCTATGCATAACAAACATTACATTATTAACAAAATATATAATGGAAAAAAATCCGTTGACACCTGAAACAATGATACTACTGAAATATTATTAACAAGGAAATATTAGAGGATTATATATGATCTCATAATTATGTATGTGGTTCATTTATAATTTAATAACATTGATTTAACCAATATAAATGAGGTTAACATACCCTTGGACAAGTAAATGTAAAAGTTAAGTATTAATTTTATAACCAGTTTATTATCCGAGGTTGTTTATATGTAAGTATTCACTAGTACTCCTTTATCATTCATATCTGGGTTTCAAAAAAATATTTTCCTATTTTTTTACTATTTACTATACAATATGTTAACATAATTTATATTCTTTTTGGACTTTTTATAAAATGTTTTTGAAAGGAATATTTTTGTCATTTTCGAAATAACTTAGTTTATGGCCTTTTCGAAAAATTAAGGAATGAATGATTTTTGTCTTATACAATGGGTGCAGTTATTTCCCACCATTATAACATCTTTAAAGCGTACCATTCAAGAATAAAAAAATATTTTCAACATAAATGTTTTCTTTCATAGTTATGTTTCTTTTAAATGATTTCGAATTTCAATGATATATTTCTCTCAAATAGTTTTTTGTTTGATTTTGTATGTGTCAAAATATATTCATGGGTTTTATATTTAATTGATGTTATTTTATTATGATACAATATTCTATATTCTATTAATAGTTTTATGATATGTATGACTGTGGATTTGATATTTTTAGTTCATTCTTGTTTTTTGGTTAAAGTATTGACATTTAGTATGGTTGTTTAATACAAATGATTATGTTATGTTTCTCCCATTTCATATGATGAATGTACTAGACATAGTAAGTGACAGACGAGGACCACTATATCCCCTTGATAAATCAGTATGTCTCATGAGACAAACTAGTGTCTTGGAACAATTCTTTGAAAATATTTATTATTTTTATTCTTTGTACAAGGCCTTGACTATGTGTTTTTTATGTACGATGATATGCATTCTATCATTATAAAATTAGATATTGATATTACATGTAATTTTTTGACTAGTAGAATATACATGTGAATATGTAAATGGAATTATTTGATTTATATTTTCCATATTAAGCTAAATCTGAAGATTAAAAGTATTGTGTTTCAGTCTTATAAATTTATGTAAATGTTTATAAATATATATAATAGTTTCCTCTATATTTTCATCCTTACTGGGCATCTAAGATGACCCCTTTTTTTGATTTTTTTTTCACAAGATGTGATGAAGTATATTATGACTTACCTATCGGGATAAGCTATGGTATTTGTGTGTCTTAAATGGGACACAATGTTTATTTTTCTCATTTCAAAATGTAACATAAATCATTTGTACTTATCTAGTACAACTAAAGCTACTAAACTGATCGGTCTTCGAGAAATGATCTCTTTTGATCATGAAAATGTTATGTAATAATATACCGACTCTTAGTAACATGGGTCATGGTGTTACATTTCTTATGGGATTCTCTATGTATATTCCTTGGTCAAACTATTCATCCATCAAACATTCATATCATGACCTGGCTTATTTTTCAAATTGGATTTTGTGAAATGTGTCCAATAATTATTTATAGAGTACATCATGGTAGGAAATACTGATTAATATGTTCTTGACTATTTCTATGCCAATGATTCATTTTTCAAATTAAAAAATATCATTATAAATGTGATTTTTTGGATGTTCATTCTCATTATATTAGGATTGAAATTCCTATGTTCTTATATATTGATAAAGTTACTATAATCTGGAACCCTATCCCCACAGGGAACTTCACATCTAGGGATTCATACATGAATATTATTTATAAAAGTATATACTGCTATTAAGGATGTATAAATTTCAGCTATCTATTCATAGCATGCTAGAGAAAACATGAATGTAGATGGATATTAAATTTCATTCGTGCCTAAATTCTAGAGAGCATATCAATCACATATTCACTTACAATTGAATATCTTCCATATTATATGTTTTTATTAAACTTTTTTTTGGAATAAAGATGAATATGTAAATCCATGATGACATGATAAAATATATCATCATAGCCTTTCAAACTATCTGAACTCATGGAATGATAATTACAATCGTGGAAACAATCAATACTTATTTATGGATTGAAATAAATTTCCTTGATTTTTCGAATCATATATCATATTTTCATGTTTGATTGAATGTTTCATATATGGAGATCAATGATGGGTCAAAAATTCAAATAGCTTCCATGAAAATTTACGTCATTAACATTGATATTTGGAAAATATTAGGTATCACCTATATGTTCCAGAATAATGTGATGATAAATTCTATTATATGGATTCCACCAATCATATTATATCTGAAATTTTATATTGATTGGGTTACATGACGTTCAGTGGGAACCAAAAGAGGTGGTGGGGCCTTCCACACCTATCAATGCTTCTTTAAAATATTTATTAATAATTATATTATAAATAGTTTATCAATTGAATATAAATTGGGGAAATTTCTAATTACATAATTTTTTTTTCAAATGGAGGTCAAGGAACTCATTGGTTGGATTTTAATTTATTCCAGTCATGTATGCTTTGAAAATTTGATACAAGAATGTTACATAGAGAATACCTTAATCATGGATGTAATATCATGATTATAATGATCAACTAAATGTTTATGAATGTAATTTTTATAGGGAGTTTAAATAATTTGTGGATGCTATGTACAAAATAATTTTTTTGCTGGTCAATTTAATATTGTCTTTTGTTACACTAATTTTTTTCATATATTTTTTATTGAGATGAACATGGTTTTTTCATTTTCTTATTTATTGGACCATTTGTTGAAACCAAATTATCAATTTTGTAATAAACTTATTTAGGAATGGGCTTTCCCGAACCAAGAACCTCTTTTACTAAAATAAATATTATTCTCAAATTCGTAATATGATTGAAAAGTTAACACAATTGGGAAATGATATAAATTAATAGAAATTAAAACTATGGTATTGAAAGTAAGTAATGCTAAAATGGAATTAAATTATCATTTAATAATAGAAAAATAAATCACCACAATCTTTAATAGAATATATATACCTAAAATAAATTATTTTTAGTTGATGAGTGTAATTATGTATGTTATTCATAGAGACATTATTCCGGTCACATTAGTGAATAAAGAAATATAAAATAAATAAGTGATATGTATTCAATATAATAAACTATTGGATTATAAAATAATTATCTTATGATATATTAATCATAAATATTTATCATTAGAAAAATTGAACATTAACAAATGTCTATAAAAATGATATTGTAAAATAAAACCCCAACTTCTATAGGAATCATTGAATTATAATTTATTGGATTTCTGATATAAATTTGGATCATTTAATATCATTAAATAAATGGTTAGTTATTAAAATATACATTATTTTGAAGTTTATACACCACAGAAATATGAAATTTGTGTGTAACATAAAAAATTGTCAAAATAATGATAAATTGAGGCAAAAGACCTTACATAAAATATTCATTTATCTACTTGTGATCTAAAATTCAATATAATAAATTTAAATTTAATAAGAATCTATAAAATAAATATTATCATTTATTTAAAATAATATGTTTTTAAATTATTTTTTCACTGATTCAGTAACAATAATAAAATTTCATCTTCTTTTCAGTTGTTATGAATTTAGTTTTACGAGTTTTTTTGTTTTGTAGTTATAGTCCTTTCACATTGATAATGGATAACACATACCAATAATTTAAATAATTATATCATTATAATATATTGTCACAATATACCTATTTATATCCATATATAAATATAATTGATGAAAAATGAATTCAATCCCCAGGTAGAAATGCTAATCTGTACATACATAAGGCTGATGATTCAATTTTTCAATGGATGGAACAATATAAGGATAATAATAAGTAAAATTTTCACAGAGATAATTGTTACATAAATAAAATATATAAAATAAAAATCAATCATATTAACAAATAATTAATGGTGGTGGTGGGAAATTAATTTTACCTCTATTATAACGCCTCGACCCCAGAAGCCCCGAGTCGGTGCATTATTTTAATACAATCGCATTATTACCGAGAATCAAGTCCCAATAGACCGGTCTGTATAGTAGTATTTGGAAATAGATTACTCACATGAACGTTACATTACACTTTAGAAAATTAAATACAACATAAATGATCTGTTGAGAACACAATCAATCCCCTATCATAACACTACTTGTAATTAATAATACACTTCTTTGAATCCTGGTAAAAATAAAAGATAGAATGGGGTGATCTCAGATGCTCAATAATGATAACAATATAGTAGAAACATTCCTAAATAAGAAAAAATATTTAAGGAAATGTATAAGAATAAAATAAAAGCCTTTTAAACTTATTCTTTTGTATAATATTTCAAAGATTTAATAAAATAATTTCATTTACTTATTAACATGAATATTTGTTATGTTGTATAATCAGATGAAATATCAATAGCCACTTTCATAATGATGGAATTCATAATGCCAGACTACATAAACACATAGTCAATGCCTTGTGCCAAGACTAGAAATATAAATTTTTCAAAGCCTTGTTCCAAGACAATAGATTTTCTAATGAGACCTACCAATGCATTGAGGAACTATAGAGGGTTCCACCAATCACATATTAAGTCCAATGCATTCCTCATAATAAAAGATTTAAACATTGCATAACATTCGTATTAAAAATAACATAGAAAATGTAAATACAATATCCATAATACATGAATGGTATAAAAATAACAAATCCACAACCAAACATATCAAAAATCCTTCAATACAATATGGATGATTTGTATCATAACAAATCAACATCAAACAAATTTTAAATCCATCAAATGATGTTTAAATAGATGAAAATGATTTGTAAAATACATTACGACAAATATCCCATTTACATGAAATAATTTAAAAGTCACAAAATTTAGAAAGGATGAAATTTAAAGAAAATTTTGAATCATATTTTCCCATAACACTTTGAATTATTTGAAAAGAATAAACATTTTAACATCATTTATGTCCATATAAATAAATCCTTACAAACCATTTTGAAAACATGGACATTAAGAGAATAATTTAGAAGAATAATTATCTAAAACATTTAAAATGATATTTTAGTAAAAAATTCCCTTAAAAATAATTCCTTTTAATACATTTTTTTATGAAACATGGACTTGAATAATAAATATGTTCCCTGTAGATACTTACGTAAAACCAACCACAACTAATATAGAGATTTTGAAATTATCCCTTACCTTGCACTTTCCTTTAGTCAAGGGTACTTTTAACCTATTGTATAAAGACCTATGTATGTTATTAAATTATTCTGGAACCATATTAATATTTATGATATCAAACATGATTCATTTATGTCTTTATACTACCAATATAATAAAAACTTCCATGTTAAATTAACATTTTGGGTAATAATCGCTTTCTTTATCGTACATGTTATAACATGTTACTCTTGATTGTATCACTTAGATCATGATTTAAATACATTAATAATATAAAAAAATTATTAATATATCATATATATATATATATAATATAAATATCTATAATAGACATATATTTGAAATGTAAAAAACTATTTATCGAGATGATAGGTCATGCGTACGCATAAACGTTGTTTCAGTTTTCATATCGTATTTAATGGATCTAAGTGAATAAGATATATCAAACTACATATATATATTATATCCATTAGAATAATTATTTCATATATTAGATAATTATTAAATATATATATTTTACAATCATCGTTGACTGGTGAACATGGAAATGAATCTCATCGCATTGTGGAGATGATAATCTGTAAGTATGCATGAGCGACAATATCATTATATTGAGAGAGAAATCATATGTAATTTGTTGGTATATCATATATACATAATCATAAAAATGTTAATTTTATTACTTACATCAGTTATACTCATTGATAAACCCATCCAAATAATGAAGTGTTTGAATAACAAACTACACCACGACATGGAGACGGTAATCCGTATGTACGCATGTATGGTGACTATGTCATTTATAGGATGAATATAATAATTTATATTGGTGCACTAATTTTAATAATAACACCACTGTATATAAATGATACTGTATTTATTATTTTAGAATGGAAACAACAAATAAAGAGGCTGGGAAAGAAGAAATTAACTTGAAAGAGAAGATGAAATATTTACCGTTTCTTGGGGTTCTTCTTTTTGATTTGATCTAAAGGGAACCATAGTTTGGATTTCTGAAAAAAGGAAGGCCTCTAGGATGAGGGGAAAAATTAGGATGATATTTGGGTAGGTTTTGTCTGAGCCAAAAGGCTTTGGTGGTGTGAAATTAAGATAAGGGGATGTTCCATTTTATAAGAGAGGTGAGGGTCACTTTATGAACGGCTTGAAATATTATTTTATAATTAAATAATTTATGGTTTATAATGGATCCAAAATGAATTATTTAAATGATACGGTGTGGATGGCTCGAAAACCACTCACCAAATAGGTTTTAGTACAGTTTAGGTCATTATATAAAAATTATCTTTTAGATTTAACACTTTGTTAAATAGTTAGGCATTTACCATGTATCTTTGTATTTTTATATATAAGGTTAATTAAAAAACTATAATAGTCCAATAGAACAACATGTGGTTAATTGTTAATATATATAACCTTCTATAAGACCTCTAGCCATGAATTATATTTTTACGTATATTATATCAATTAACAATAAAATATTTGTTTTAAAAACTCAATTTTATCAATTTTGACACTATTTAGTATTTCATTTTTTTGAAATCCATAGAAATATTATAACATCTAATAAAATTTATTTAACCAACCATAACATGTCATAGTATCCTTTAAAATTATTGTAATATATCAGAATTATCAATTTCTCTTTATTTGGATATTTATAATATCAATTATTTTAATATTTCATTAATATGGTAAATACTGCATCATTTTTGTGACAAAAATAAATTAAAATATTTAATATATAAAAATTATAAATAAAATAAAATTATGTATTAAATTTTATTATATCTCTAATTAATATTTATAGTCAAATTTATCTTAGGTATAACCATATATTAAATATGTTTTAGTTATTAAACATTGAATTTAAATATTTTAACTCTTCTTTTAATAAAATAATAATAAAAGCCGTAACCTTATCCTAGTGGACCAAATTGGGTCATATTTTATTTATAAGGTTGTTTTCGGTCGAATTATTCTAATCAAATAGAATTAGGACTTTTGTAGGGGTAATTATGATAACAATTTTTCTCTTAATTACCCTATTTACTTTTAATAGTGGTAAATAAAATTAAAAAGTTACTTTTCACAAAATATAATATTCATCTAATTGAACCAAATATTACGTAATGATATTAATTTTGTCCCTATTATTTCTTAAACTCAACTGAGATAAGTGGTAAAATTATGTTTTATGCAGATTTGCAAATGCACCTAGGAGGTTGGTAAAAGACGGTATATAGTTCGATAAAATTTTATATATCTAAATTTATTATAAAATTAATCCAATGAATTAAATTGACATATATATGTATTATTTATCGATTTTTACTTAAAATAAATTAAAATAAAATCACTAATTATTTAAATAAAACGTTTGTTTCAAATAATAACACATTGCTTTTTGCTATTCATCAAAAATTGAATGTTTTCAGAAAAACACCAAAAATTTACCATAAACTAATTTTGATATTATTAATTCAAAAATAAAGCCTAGTTTACCAAATTCAAAACATATATGTCACACTTATTAATTAAAAATTAAATACCGTTGTCAAAACCAAAAAGTGGGTTTTTAAATAGTAAAAACTATCAAATGATTGACATGTGTTTATGTCAAATATAAATATGAAATTACTTATAACGACCAAATTTTTATTAAATGATACAAATATAATCCAATTATAGTTCAAAACCTTTCAAATTCATAATTTAACCTTATAAATTATTTTGAATAAATAATTGTTTTCAATTAAAACAAAGTATTTTTCACTATTCGTCAAAATATGAAAGTTACCAGAAAAGTACCACAAATTTATCCAAATTCAATTTTAATGTCCCGCATCTAAATGAAAATTTATTTTAATTATATTATGTTTATGAAATGGTAAATTAATGGTTTTAAAAAGGGCTCTCCATTACAATGATGTCAAAATTCATTTGTTGTAAAATACTTCTTCTATATGAAAAAAATCAATTTGTTCTTATATTATGTCTAAGACACACATAATATTTATATAGAAAATATATAGAGTATACAAGATTCAAAATGTAGAAAATCCTATTCATAACTGTTTTTTGAATGGTTAGTCTAGTAAGTAGTGGTGAGCACGTACTCGGTGTGGCATGTAGCGCAAGATATTGAATTCCATTAATGGGATAATATACTATAAAATTTTGGGGTGTTATATTCTCCCCCCTTTAATAAATTACATCCTCAAAGCATGAAATCTTTCTTTGAAAATAAATGGTTAAAATTAGAAAAATGAATTTTTTGGAAAACCCACATCGGGAATTTGGTTAATAAAATTTAGTCTTAATAAGAGGGAAAGGGAAATGAAAAAGTCACCACCAAATGTTGATCTCAATTAGGATATCATTGGTGGATGTTAGAGACACATAATTGGTGGGAAAACATAAATAATTATAGGTAGTGATTGAGGTCATCAATCACAAACAAGTGTAAAATTTGGTGCCTCAAAGACATCAATTTAAGATGATGTAAAATATCATCAGTTCAAATAAACAAATGGTATTAGGATAACACATTTTTGGTTTTAAGATCCCTTACATATTGCTTAAGAATTAATTTATTCATTGAATAAGAGGAAATATATATATATACATACTAGATATTATGAGTTTCATCATTCAATTAATATCTACCACAAACTCATATTTCATTCCAAACGATTATACTATTAATTTTTTTTCGATTAATCCTAATCATATAGGGTTAAGAAAATAATGAATTTATAATTCATTTGTTAGACTATTTAAAAAAAACTACATTATAAAAACCTAGACATCAAGTATTCCAATGGTAGGTGATCCATCCTTGTTGCCTTTTAGTTAGAGGTTCATGTTTCTCGGCCTTATCAGATGCGACAGGTTGTCATATGAGAATTGGGTTTTCAATTTTATGACAATCCATAAATAATCTCACGAAATAATTTAACCTTAACTATAGTATCTAATGTCAAACATAATTAATTACACAATTTAGGATTATCTAAAATAATTCTATCCAAACACACAGTCCAAAATATATATGTAAGGTAAACACAATGAAAATAAAATTTTCCATTTAATAACATGTGAATACCTTCATCATGTATTCTTTTAAAACACCGTAACACCCTGGATTTACATAAATCCTTATTGATTACATTCTTGCTCCCTTATTTCATATGTAATTCTGGATATACTCCATCTATAAAAAAATGATGTAAAATCCCACAATGATGGAATATTCAAATCATTAATCAGTTCTAAGGATGTCAATAATATCCAATAAAATTCATCCAAATCAATCATATCTTATTTTAAAATAACTACCTCAGTATTAGAATCATATTAAGGTTTATCTTTATTTAACCATATATTTTCAAAAAAAATTAACCTACCATTAAGTCAGTTTTCTTGGTTCCACAGAATGTCAAGTCCTTAATGAAATTGTACTGTAGTACAACCCTAATATACTCTATAATTCTTGTAACGTATACATCATTAATACAATACTCAAATAAAAAAATACATTAATAACAACATAATAACTCTAAATCATTCCACTTCACCTTTTGTAGAATTATATCTTGATTATTATCTAATATCATCATTTGAGGTATACTCTGATGATTTGGACAATGATTCGTGTAGTGTCCCATCTCCATAACGTTGAAGCATAGTGAGTTTGAAATATTTTTCTTACCTTGTAATCATGTTCTTAGTGTCCCTTTTATCCACACTTATAACAAACTCCCATTCCAATCATGAATTTACCAAGTTGATTCTTCCCACAGTTATCACATATGGAAAAATCCATCATTCCCTTATTCCCTTTATCAATCATTCTCTCTACCATCCTTTTCTACTCCGGATTCCATTAAAATCCATTGGACTCAAAAAAATATTTACGTATCTTATTAACACGTGATACTATTTCTTCATATGATGATAATACCATAGATACTATTTCATTTCTAAATGTAGGAATAATTCCATGAAAGATATGATCCTTCTTACTCATTTGATCATTCGTATTGCTGGGGTTCTCATTCCATATATTGGTCACTATTTCTAAACAATGTCATACACTAGGTTAGATTATAAATAACAATTAATATTTACAAACTTGTAAAATATCTAAAAAAACAGAAAAGCTTATGCATATAATACAAAATCCTAATAATGTTTTCATTGAGAATGTATTTAATCATAAATACTTCATAATGGCTTATAATGAAAATAGGAAATATTATAAGTATATCCCATGGGAGTGTCATAATCCAGAGTGCATCAATGCCCATTTTCATGCATCAGGATACCATGGGTGAATCCAAAAACAACTTGTTTGAGTTTTCACTCCTAGGTACATCTATGCCAGAGCTGCCTCTACCTGCCCATATCCAGACCGATCAGTTTAGCAGTCTTGGAAAATATATTACATACATGAATGTTAAATTACACATTAAAAAATAAAACACAAAATAAATTATCCTTTTAGAACAGCATCAATCCCTCTAGCTTAACCCTACTTATCAATCATAATACACTTATTGGAATCCTGGGAAAATTAAAACATAGAAGGGTTGAGCTCATATGCTCAGTAAGGATAACAATATATCAGATACTTTCTTATATAAGCATACACATTTAATGAAATGAATTAGACTAAAAAAATCCATTTAAACTTGAACATCATCATAATATGTCCAAGATACAATAAAATAATTCCATTTACATATTAACATGGATATTATACTAGTTGACTAATTACATCCAATATCGATAGCCAATTTTATAATGATTGAATGAATAATTATAGACTTCATAACCACAAAGTCAAGGTCTTGTGCCAAGAATACAAATACGATTTTGTCAAGGCCTTGTTCCAAGACATTATTTTGTCTCATGAGACCCACTGAGGCATCAAATATCTATAACGGGATCTAGCCTTCACTTACTACATTCAACGGATTTTTCAGATGAAAATGGTTAAACACAACACAAACATTCATTTTAAAATAAACATACGAAACAATTTTAAAAATCCATCAAAGGATGTTAACATAGATGAAAATGATTTGTAAAACTCTTTGAGAGAAATATCCCTTTTCATGAAAAAATTTAAATGTCACACAATTTAGAGATGTAGACATTTAAAGAAATATTTGAATCAATGCATCACATACCACTTTGAAACATATTAAATAAATTAAAATTTTAAAAAAATCCATGACCATATATATAAATCCATAAAACCCATTTTGAAAACATGTACCTTAATGAGAATGATTTTTGAAGAATAGTTATTTGAAAAATTTAAAATGATGTTTTATTAAAAATTTCCATTAAGTAGAACCCATTTTATTTTTTTATGAATCATGGAAAAGGACAATAAATATTTCCTAGTTGACAATTATTTAAAATCAACCTCAGATAATATAGATATTGTAAAATTAACCCTTACATTGCACTTTCCTTTAGTCGATGGTAACTTTGAACTCTTGTATAATTACAGTAGTATGTTATTAAAGTATAACTAAACCATATTAATATTTATGAAATCATACATGATTCGTTTATGTCTTTATACTACCCATTTAAAAATAATTTCCATGTTAAATTAACATTTCATGCAACAATTTCTCTTTTTATTGTACGGGTTTTAACTTGTTACTGTTGATTGTATCACATAGATCATGATTTAAATAATTTCCAAATATAAAACATGATTTATCTATAATTTATATTAATAATATAAATATTTATAGTAGACATATATATGAAATGAAAAATACCATTTATGCAGACGGTGGGTCGTACGTAAGCATTAACCCTGTTTCTGTTTTCATATTGTATTGAATGGAACTAAGTGAATAAGATATATTTTACTACATAAATAAATATATATATCTCCAGTATAATTATTATGTCATATATTACATACTCATTATTGATATATATTTTATAATCATTCATTAACGGTGAACGTGGAAATGAATCTCATCGCGTCGGGGAGACGGTAATCCGTACAAACGCACGAGCAACAATATCATTGTATTGATAGTGAAGTCATTTGTAATTAAATGGTATATCATATATATAGGATCATTGACATGCTATATACATTATATACATCAGTTATACTAATTATTATACCCATCCAAATAATGAAGTGTTTGAATAAAAAAATACACCATGACGTGGAGACAATAATCTGTACGTACGCACGTATGGTGACTTTGTCACTTATATGATGGATTGAATAATTAATACTGTTGTAACCATTTTATAAAAACATAATAGTATATAGAAGATAGTGGAGTTATTATTTTAGAATATAAAAAACAAATAAAGAAGAAGAGGAAGAAGAAAAGAACTTGAAAGATGTGATAAAATATTTACCTCTTCTTCGGGTTCTTCCTTTTGATTTGGTCAAATGGTATCCATAGGATGGCTTTATAAAAAAATGAATGAATCTTAGATGAAGGAAAGAATTCTTAAAAGATATTTGGGTGGTGGTTGACTGATCCAACTGTCTTTGGTGGTGTGAAATTAAGAGAAGTGGAAGTACTCATTTATAAGAGAAGTCTGGGTCACTTAAGGCAATGTTTGAAATACAATTTTATAATAAAATCATTTTCGGTTTATAATGGATCCAAAATGAATTAATTACAGTCTAAGGTTGGTATGGGTCTAAAAACTCTCAACCAATAGGTTTTATATAGGTTTACATCATTATATTATCCTTATCATTTAGATTAAACTCTTAGTTAAATAGGTTGACATTTACCATATCGCTTTGTATTTTTATATTATATGGTTAATAAAAATAAAATGAAACTCCAAGAGAACCCCATGGGGTCCATTATTAATATATATAACATTATCTATGTCTTTTTTCTGATCCTTTTATTTTTAGTAATATTATATCAATTAATAATATAATATTTCTTTTAGAAACACAATTATGTCAATTTTGACACTATTTAAAATTTTTTTTATTTGAAAGAATTAAAAACTTTATCACATAGAATAAACATTATTTATCCAGCCGTAGCATGTCATATTAACCTATAAAATTTGTTTAATTCATCAGAATAATCAATTTAAATTAATTTGGATATTTATAATATCAATTATTTTAATCATTCATTAATAATGTAATTACTACATCATCATTGTCTCATAAATACCTTAAATTATATAATGTCTAAAAATTATAAATAAAATACTATTATATTGGAAATTTTGTTATATTTCTAGTAAATATTTATAGTTGAATTCATCTTATTTATTACCCAATATTAAAAATGATTTAGTTATCAAAAATAAAATTTAACACTTTTAATTCTTATTTAATGAAAATAATATTAAATATTCTAATATTATCAAAGTGGAACAAATGTGGTCATATTTTATTACTAGGGTTGATTTTTGTCGACTTATAATTATCCAATAGAATTAGGGCTGGTGTTGGTGTATTTATGATATCATTTTTACCCTTAATTAACCTATTTCATTTTAACCATGGTAAATAAAAGTCAAAAGTAACTTTTCACCAAAAATTATTTTCATCTTATTAAACGACATTTTATATACGGATATTAACCTTTTCTCTCTTATTTTTTAAATTCTACTCATAGAGGATGTAAAATTATGTTTAAGTAGATTTGCAAATTCTTTTAGGAGGTGGGTAAAAGAGGGTTAAAAATTAAATAATTTTTTTAGATCTAAAATTATTATAAAATGACTAAAATGAATTAAATTGAACTTCTATAAGTATTATATATCTATTTTGACTTAAAATAAATTAATATAAATTACTAATTATTTAATTAAAATGTTGGTTTTAAAAAATAATGCAGTGTTTTTTGCTATTCCGAAAGTTTGAATGTTTTTAGAAAAATACCAATAATTTAATCTAAGATAATTTTGAAATTTATAATTCAAAAATGATATCTATTTTACCAATTTTATAACATAGAAGTTGATTTTATTAATTCAAAATTAATTCTCGTTGTCAAAACCATAAAAGACGGGTTTTAAAAAGTAAAAACGATTAAAAGATTGACATGTGATTTTGTAAAATTAAAATTTAAAATTACATATGATGAACTAAATGGTATAAAATGATAAAAATATAATCTAATTATACTAAAAATCCTTTCAAATAATCAATTTAAAATTATAAATTTTTTTATTTAAAAAGTTGTTTCAAATTAATTCATAGTATTTTTCCCTTTTTTTCAAAATATGAATGTTTTCAGAAAAGTACGAAATATTTATCCAATCTAAATTCTTATGTCAAACATAGATATAGGAATTTAATTTCATTAAATTTAAAATATAAAAGTTCCAAATATTTTTTTTAAAAAGGGTTCTCCATTAAAATGCAGTAAAATTACATTTTTTGAATAATACCTCCTCTATCAAAAAAATGAATTTGTTCTTATATTATATCTAAGTAAAAGATAATATGGATGAAAAAAATATAGCATATAAGATTTATAATTTTGTCAATACTATTCATAACTACTTTTTGAATGGTCATTTTAGTTAGTTGTGGTGTGCTCGATCTCAATGTTGCATGTAGCGCAAGCTTTTGAATTATATTAATGAGATAATGTACTATAGAATCTGCAAGTGTAACATCTATGTAGAAGTAATAATCCCAATATAAAAATGACAGATAATTTCATTTCAAATTTCATTAATATGAGTTGGTAATTGATTTTTAGATAATTAAACTACAACATCATTATATATATTTTGATATTTTAATCAATATTTTATGGTGAAAAAATTATATGATTTAGAATAATAAATAAAATAAAAACAGTTTGGAAAGCATATGTACCTCTTAATTTAAAAATATACATTGGTATCCACTTTAATGTATGAATGTTTAGTCATAGGAGTAGAAAATAAGATATAGTGTTCTGGGAATTATTATATAGTGGTTTTGAAGAAGTTATTTTTGGATAAATATGGATAAATGTTTTTGAACAATGGATCACAATAGCGTCCATTTTATAATTGACAGGAGGGACTAACATAGAGTATATTAAATAATTACAATGATATAAGGTTTCTATAATTTGTAGGTGGATTTGAATGTATAATATTTATAAGGTTTTATATGATAAATATTAAATATATTTAAAAAATGAATTTTAATATTGATGGTAGAAATCATACTGTTATCACATTGCCGAACCATCTAGTAAAATCATTTTATTGGTAATAGATGTGGTTTATTTAATTATTTTTACTATTCTTATTGAACAAAAAATTAATGTTTAGTATGTTAAAATATATAAATTATTATTATTGAAAATATTAAATCCATTTTAATAGATTCAATTTTTATATGTTGACAGTTTTTTTAATAAAAAGCACAATCTACATTAAAAGCCCATCTTCAAAAAGGGATTTCGAAACCAGAAAAATAACATAAATTAATTCATCACATAGTTAAAATCATAGTATTAATTTGAAAATATTATATATAATATTTATTTAGTAAATTTTATTTAAAATAATTAATAAATATATCATTAATTAAATTATTGAGATAAAATTACATTCCACACATAATGATTGTTTTGGAAGAAAATTTGTTTTTTTGGAAAACATTAATTGATACCAAAATCATGTATAATTATGAATAAATAATAATTTATATGTTTTTTATATCTGTTGGTTAATTTATTTTATTTAAAATTAAAAAAATGAAGATGTTTATGAAAAAAATGCATATTTTTTAAAAAGTTTATATTTTTCACAATTCACTAAAAATGTTATTTTATAAAAATCAAAAACTGTTACTGCAAAATAAAACTTATATAATATTTTTAAAAATGATATTAATATCGTAATATCATATTTTTAAAACTGTTATAAATTAATTAAATAATTAGTTTGAAAATATGTGATAAAACACATTTATGATGAAAATATATTTCTGAAGCATACAATCACATTTCTGAGAATTGAGTGCTAATTGTTAATATATTGTTTAATAAATTTTAATTTATAAAAACCATTATAATTATTTCTCATAATTTTTTCATTGATATTCATGCCATTAAATTTTTTGTCTTGATTGTAAAAATTTAGTATATAAAGGATCTAATACATTGGTCAATTCAAATCATGCAATCTATCAAATAGATAAACTTTTATTTCCAATTAAATACATATTAAGTAATATATATTTAACCATGGAAGTTATAGAGAATCACATCATTGATTCAATTCTATATTCCTTAACGGTTATTTGAATTATTCAAATTATATTGGACATTTATTATCCCCTAAATGAAATTATTATCTTTCATGGATATGTGCACTGCAAAAACCATATATCATTTTTATAAATAGTGTATACATTAAAAGTTATTTCATTAACTAGAGAAACATTTCTGAGTCCATACACTTTACTAAATACTTTTATTTTATTATAAGGCACTTTTTTATGAATTATAACCAATTTATGATACGTGAGAATTGTTTTGGACATTAAATACATAGGTTGGGGACTAGTTAATGTAAGCCCATTGTTATATCAAGTGTCTTAAGGGACGAATGAGTTGGCAATATTATGATAAATGAGTTTATCGACATATATAATTTACACTATAATGAAAATATATCATGATAATAATTTTATCATGTTCCTATGAAATATGATATAGAATAATATACAATTAAATATATTAATAATTTATTTATTATTAAACTCTGTATTTTCCCTATGATATTAACTTTGGATGCAATTAATTTTCTACTTATAGATTAAATGACATGTGTTTTGAATTATTCAATTTTTGTATTCATTATGCCACATCCATTTTTTTAAAAGGAATTTGTGCTGAATTACATACATGTCTATTTTAATTGTTCATTTTTTAATTTATATAAATGGAATGAATTTTCAAATTTTAAACTGTCTATATTGTTCATTCCTTATTAATTACACTTAATTTATTTCTTATATATTCCACTATATATATCCTTTAAGGAGAATTTGATCGCTCCACTATTTTGTTTCTGTTTTTTATGAGTCAACCATGATTACAAAAATATATATCCAGTGATACACTAAATGAAATGAATTTAATGTCATAAAAAAATAAAAATAATTATGTAGTAATTTGGGTGTTCAAATGTAACGCAAGACTTAAGTATGTATCTATTTTACCAGGGCTACAAAAAAATTAAATATTATGGGATTTAATAACATCTAACTTATCCAAATTTAATGTAGCGTGACACCATCTATGTGCTACTGGGGTTGATGTCTCTAATAATTGTTTTCATTCATTGATATAATAAGTCATATATATGTACAAGTGATAGATTAACTTATCAATAGATGGAAAGGATGGTAGATAATAGTTTTTTCAGGATATTAATAAAATAATATTATTTTGGTGATACTGATGTTATTATTTTATAATAAATTACATATATTTATTTGATATGAAATTATATTTAGAATAAATAAGGTGATTCAATTAGATAAGTACCACATGTTTGAATGAACATAATTAAATCCCTACTTAATGACCCCATGTATTGTATTTTTTTTTGAAGTAAAACACTTAAAAATATAGCTAATGATGATGAGAAGATAATTTTATAGGCTATAGTTGAGTTCTAAGGCACAATGTGGTGTAATGAAGATAAAAAATGGTCGTCCTTTTAGAACTGTGATGAGGAGTTTTCGTTAAATTTTTTATTGTATTAAATTGAATAAATTACTTTTAATCTAAAAATGGTTCCAAATTGATATAATTATATGATAATATGATTATGAGTTGAAATAAACTCATGTGATAAAGTTTTATTCTGTTTTTTTATTATGTTTTAAACAATATTTTTCTATTTTAATCCGGTGTTAATCATTTTTGAAATTATCAACATATTTATATTTTATTAAATTTATGGGTCAGGAATGTTCCCGTAAAAGGAAAATCAATGCATAAATGGACCATAGATGATGATTTAAATGATATTACTTTTATTCAATTGAATGAATTATTTTTTATTAATTATTATTCATTTTATAAAATTAGTTGTTATGAAATATGATTATGTTAAATACATTGAATATTCAATTAATATTTCTTTACAAGCATTAGAAAAAATATAAAATTTTAATATAATCACTTTACACTTCCCTAAAATCATATTGATATTTAAAAATACTGGGACATAATTCTTCATTTATATTATGACATTGTTTAAATTTTTATAATCTTTTATTTTATTTTTTTAATAATTTTTTTAAATATTTTTTAGTGCCACATATTTACTTATCATATTATTTATTAATAAAATTACTTAATAAATTTCCATGAAAAAAAATTATACTAAAAAACTATTAAGACTCAAATAAATATTTTGATTATACTTATGTAAATATTAAAATATAATAATAAAAGGAGGAGGAATCTTTTTTTTTCTTCATATAAAAAATAACATTTTTGAAGAAAATATATTTCTTAACAAAAAAATACTATTACATATATTTTAGAACTTATTAACAAAGATAAAATCAATGGATTTATATTGATTCAGTCAATTATATATATTTAAATATATGATTAATATTATTCATCATCATCAATTAAATGGGAGCGATATATTTTTCATATTTAAATATTAATATTTCTATATGATGGATGTTGCTTATAATATACACTATCTAACATAGTGTTATTTTAAAATATCATGGTGTTACATTATCCCACTTAAATAAATTTCATTCTGAACATGTGAAATTATTTTTGGAAATCGTGGTTTTGACATTAGAAAAAAAACTTTTTTAAAACAAAAAATAATTAAATTTCACAATAAAATATTCTCTCAAAAAGAGGGATAGTGAAGTATAATTGTAATATAGAAAAACACTTACATGGTTTTAATATAGAAGAATAATAACGGGAAGGAAAAATATACACATGGAAGGAAATAATATTTTTCAAATATGGAATGAGAGTCACAATGATATTTTATCATAATAAAGTTAATGACAGTGATAAATTTATTGACCCCAATACCACAAACTAAAGTGTTTTTTAAAAGAAAATTGATTCATAAAAACAAATGGTGATATGTTACTATTTTTACAAATTAATTTCCATAAAGTAATGGAATTAATTCTCCTTTGAAAATATGAATATGAGTTAATATACATGTATAAAAACTGTACTTTCTTCCATTAATCTATTTTCATGAAAAATATATGTTCTTCTCTAAATGATTATTAAACAAGATTTTTTTTAACTGAATAAATTAAATAAACATATATCAGATACCCTAATTCGTTAAAGAAGAAAAATATATTCATTGGATATTTAGATATTAACAAAATAAAAATTGGTTACGATAATATAATATATAACCAGACTGTTTAATAATGTATATAAAGAAATATTATATATTTCTTCAAAATTAATAAAACATATACCATAAAACATAAATTATTTATCAAATAAATAAATATAGATCCTAAATAATAATAAATAACAAAAAAATTAAAGATTGATTTAGCCTAAAATGATATCTCAAACTCTTATACTTTCATCTCTAAAAATTTAACATTAATAGTCACACACTCCAAGATTTAGTGCTATAAATATAATTATTAATTTTTTAGCTTGGTACTAATAAATGTGGAACAATTTTCTCAAACAATACCTATAACAAGAAAATGAAATATTGGATCACTATAACACCCATGTAGTATTTTCATTATGTTTTATAGATAAATTGGAAAAAATCAGTCATAAGAAATTACAATCAAAATAGGTGAGTGTCATTCACACTATACATAGGATTAAAAATTTTACATTAATTCATCATCACTTTTCATATATATCCCTTCTAGAAAAAATAATAATATAACATCATTCTTGAGAAAATATGGAAATTAAAATAAAATAGGTTCATAAAATATAATTTGTAATGGATAACATGACAATTACCTATTTAATGTCATCATAAATAATAAAAAGGGTATATGTTATGCTGAAATAATAAATGATAATGATCATAACATAAGAATATTCATATATATATATATAAATATATATCAATACCAGGATCATATTTCATTAATCATGGAATAAATATTCAATAATGTAAAGATTAATAATAATAATTATGAATGATCCATATTAAGAAAATAATGATCATTTTAATAATTATAATCACATATCCAAAATAAATAAAATGTTTAGGTTTTCTAGAACATCGCCTTCGTCGAATAATAAAATAACAGTTACAATTTTGACTATCCATACATTAAACATCTAAAATAATTCTCTAGAAAACATAATTATTAACAAATTCATCCAATCTCGGTGAAACTAATTTATTTTCACCATTAAGCACACTCAGTACTATATGGGCACACCCATGATCATCAACAATTTCCATGTACAATTATTGAATAAAATTCATTGATTATTTCAGAATGAAACAAACCAATAATCATTTTACATTTATTTCCTGATTCGCCTATAGAAAATAAATAGTTTTTGATACCAATCTCATAAATCAACAAGAGGAATAATTATGATGATATCATTAAAAAATATCCCTATTAAAAAATAAAAAAAATCATGTGATGTATATGTTAATATATTTTAATAACAATAATATCATTAAAAACATTTTTGAGGTAAATAAACATTATAAATAAAAATTAAATTTAAAATATAAAAATCTAGAAAATTATTTCAAAACATATTACATTTCAAATATAATTGAAATAATATAATTTATTTGTAAATAAAAATAATTATCATGATGTTGGGAAATTCCGTTCATGATGTTAATTTAGAAAAGGAACATTCAATTCAAGCATTTTGCAAAGAGAGTTGAAATTTACCAATTTAAATAATTCAATAAAATTACCATCGACAAACTTTTATAAAATGATTAAAATGATGTAAAATAACATAACTAAATAATTTAATTTTTTAAAAGATAATTTATTATAAAATTATGGATATCATTGAAATTGAATACAAACATTCCAATTCTAATAGAAATTAAATAATTGATATCACATATAGATGACTTCCATAATATTTCGTGATTTAATATGGGATAAAATGAAAAAAAAATGTAAACCACTTTCATATATATATATATATATTAGAAATAAATATTTGTGGTTTCTAAAAATAAGATCATATGATTACTCAAAATAAATGATGGACATGAATAATCCCAAAAAATTATAAATTGTAACATAAATCCATTGCCATTACATTCTCTTTTCAAAAATATTCCCCATGAATTAGTAAAATGAAATTAATAATAAAATATATTGAATATATATGGATTAATTTTATAAAATATCAATCATTTTAAATATACACTAATAAATTAAATGTAGTATTGAATATGGCATATTTATCCTCAAATTAGCATTTGACCAGAAATCCCATAATTCTATAGTAATATCTTGATCCAAACTGAATGAAATAAATAACATCATATAGATGTGTATATAGAGAATTTTTTCATTCAATTATTCATATAAAACATAAATGTGTATTATGTGAACACAAAAATATAAATAATTTTGGAACATTTCATATTTCTTATAGATATTAAATAGATTCATCAAACCCTTACATCGAGTCCTAACATTCCACTTATTTATTTTAACTCCAATAAAATAAACTTATTTTTATTTACATATCATAGAAACCATTTAAATTTTTAATATATTATTATTAAGTTTTTATTTTTTTTGTTTAAATGAAATATTTAAATATTTAATCAGTTAATTCTATATGAGTTGTTTTAAAGATGTCCAATCGAATTTTTTTTAAAAATTCACGTTATGTTGATTGTGGCCATGTTTTCAATGTTAAATAATTTTATTAATAATTAATTAATTAATAAATAAATTATAATATTTATACATGATTTATTATTATTGGATTATAAAAGATTAATTGTTATGAGAAATTAACTATGTTATAATCCAGGAGAAGGTATGAAGTACATATTCATAAGAAACATTTCAATTTCTCAAAGATCATTATAGAAAAACCTATGTATTATTTTATAATTATAAAAGAATAAAAATAGGATAAATAATCTATAATTTATTTAAATAGATTTTTTATATATAATCCATATTACATGGTGATGAGAAAATAATCACATCACTCTATAGATGCGGCACACCACACTTAGACATGAAATATATTACCCTATTTCATGGAATAAAAAGGTAAGGAATTATATAACACAATATTTTTTAATGATAAATTAGTAATTAATACCATATATATTTGTATATATTATCATTAAATTCACCATCATGATCTTCAAGGATATGTGATGATGGAAAATGAATTTAATCAATTAGAGAGGTTATAGTATGTCATAAACCTGAATGAAGTTTTAATTTACCATTTGATAGAAGAGTATATTTATTTAGGTTACTAGATTAACATAAAAAATATCAATATCTATGATATAAATATTTTTTTGTTATCATGGTTGGAAGTATTTTTAGGATGTTTAATAGGTAGTAAAATATTACACTCGGTTTAGAACAATACCTCTTCCTAATGTGGCCTCTTTAGATTTTCACAATTTTGCTTCTTAGTATGGGTTCCATATAAAAAAAATTCTAGGATGTGGGGTGGGAATATATTAATTTATATGGTAAGGACTCGGATGTAAAAAAAATATTTTCAATGAGCAAATATAAGAGGAGAGTGGGTGGCCTTCATTTTGTGGGGGAGAGGACATAATTAGAATTTTTTAAATAAAAAAGTTATACCCTTGTTTTACAGATAATATATTTTTCCAAAATGTACAATTATTGATAAAATTAATATTTATTGTAGAATTATTGTCATATAATATATTTTATATATTTTAGGTCATTTTTACCATTTTCATTTCAGTTTAATTTGGATTAAACAATTTCACAAGTTAAGGACTGTAATTTTTTTTCTCTTTTCACTATTAATAATGTTAATAATAATTCATACCATATTATATAATATGAATATACATATTCCATATATGGAATCAATTTTACGAAATTCAATTTAAATAATTGAAAAATGATGTTAATATAAAACATACAAATGTGATGAAAAATCAATTTTTTTTAAAATGAATTTTTTAACATTAATATGATATTATATTATATATTTGACTAATAAACAACATTATATGAATTTAAAATAATATTTTTAGAAATATAGTATAAATAATTAATTAAAATTATTACGTGTTATTTTAAATAATTATAATCGGAAATCATTAAGTACATAAATCTATCTTTGAAAAAATGAATTATTAAGACTAAAAATAATCAATTACTAAAACTAAAAATAAATTTGATTAAATTTAATTAATTCAATTTAAAATAAATTAATAATATTTATATTACCTTAAAATAAATTCAAATAACAATTTTATCCATATTTACTTAAATTACTGAAGAGAAATGATAATATTTTAAAAAATTGTTTTTTGTCTCTATTTTATGAAAAATCAACATTTTCAAAAAATTATATTTAATCGTAAATCAAATATGATATTTGGATTTTAATAATTATTTTAAAATTTTAAAATAAGTTTTCTATAATATTGATAAATTAATTATAAATTTAAAAAACAGAATAATTTTTTTCCTAAAAAACCTTGTTTGTATTAATATAATGGGAGTACAATAAATTTGGTTATTATTTTCAATGAATTTATCAATACATATATATATATATATAGTATGAAATATGAATATATATATTAAATTACTTAATCATAGTTATACAATCCTACATAACTACTAGGTTATAATAGTCATATATTTCAAATGTCCTCTAAGAATGGTTATTCATGACATATATGTTATCGAGCACAATTTTCCACATTTGAGATTTGAGGGGATGATAGTCCCATTAATTTTACTAATTTATTCCATATAATATTATAATGATTATAATAATTAAATTATTGAAAATTTAAAAATATTTATTTATATACCACATCACAATAAGTATTATAACACCACATTGTGAATTGAGGGAAAACAATATACCAATGTAACAAGAAATACATCATAAATATGTTTCCAACTAAGGGTACATTTTTTGGAAGTGAGGAAATATAAATGGATGAACTTAGTAATTCCAAATAAACCATGGATGTTGAAAAAGGCAATTGATCTTATGATTCTGAATGATCATGATAATGGGAACAACCAAAAATCCATAAACAAAACATGTGTGAAAAGAAAATCAATTTCATCAAAAATAATGATTTTGGGAACAAAATTATTTCATGATCCGATTAATATATTATTGGAATTTATTTACCATCATATGAATAACATAAGAAAATATACATACCTAATGATTAGGGTTTCAATGAACTTCAAACAAAATGTCATTTATTTTCCTAAATGACGAGTACATAAGATGAGTTTTTCCCTCTGAATAAAACAAAATCATCTTCGAATAGATCACATAATCTCTGAAAGGGTAATATGTTGTTCTTCGTGTATTTAAAAATTAAAATAACTAAAATTGTTAAAATAATGTATGATATTTATCTAAATTAATAAAAATCTTATGGGGAAGTAAAATATTAATCATCTTTGCCTCATTGATAACAAAAAATGTTTTTCATAGATTATCTAATAAAATCAACATTAAACTTTCATCATTATAATTCATGACCTAGGATGATACCCCTCTGATAGATGTGTATAATATAATATAAATATTATATTTATTTAATAATTAACTCAATACAAAACCAATTACATTAAATTATCTTGGAAAAAAACTTATATTCCCTAATATTATACTCTATAATTTATACAAATCATTTCAATAAATATATTGAATTTATTTTAATGAAATATAAAATCATATATAATTCCAAAATATAATTATACCTCTCTTACTAAAATAGGATTTCATAGGATATGGTTTAACTTAATTTTATACGGTTCCATAAAATCATGATTTTCTTTCAAACTAAATTTTATTCACCCAATCATTGAGTCACATAACAATTCCATTTTAATATATACAGTAAAAAAATTTCTTTAAAATCTATATAATCATTATCTTTAAAAAAACTAAGTAAAAAATTATCTAATACTATGTAATAAATCACATAATCTAGTATATAGAATGACGGCCATATTACCCTAGGGGGCCTTTTTGAGACCCATGTAATTTCTAGATATGATTGTTTTTCACTTTTCCTATGGGATTCCATTTCTTTAAATTTATATTAAAATAATTCATGTATAATTCCTATGAATATGATAAAAATCCTAACAAAATAATCTTAATAATAAAAGATCATATATATATTAATGGTTGTCAATATATTTGAACTGATGTCAATAAATTAAAAGGGAAATTTTCATATAAAACCAATGATTTACATATACTTTTACCCAATAACATGTTAACCATATTTGAATTATTCACTATAATATCTCATCACATAAAATATAAAAAGGGATTTTTATGAGCTTTCACACATGACCAAATTTATTATTATAGACCTATTATGGTATCGATAACTCTTTAGATATTCTTAGATGAAAACATCATATTCTCCAATGTAATCTAAACCATGAACTGATTTAATATATAATAGTCTAAGACATGCACTCTCATACCATATCTTAAAAAATAATTACATTTATAGCATGATAATAGAAGACATGGCCCAATTTCATTCATCTTAATATTATTTCAAAAAATAAAAAATATTGGATTACATGCATTCCAAAAGAAAAGTTTCTTGTATATATTTTTAGATAATAGGTAAAAATTTAAATAAATAATATAGATTCCATGAATGTTTTATATTTCCCAATATTCCAAATTTTCATATTTCAAATTTGGTCATCAACATCATCATCCCATTAGAGCCACTCTATATATAATTCATTTTGAATAAATATTTATAACCACCAGAAAAGGAAACATAATATGTGAGAGATCCAATTCCATAAAAAATTTAATTCTAAGCCTTAAAAATTTGTTAAGACCTTGAAAATGATAAAAGAATAACATTCCATTTGAAATCACGTATTGAAACAAATTACCTTGTGTATGAAATACTATACCCTCTTTTATAATTTAAGATATATTTACTATAATAATGAAATATAATCAATTATTTAACTTGAAATTCATGCAATATTGTGCTATCTTGTGTAAAAAAATATCATGACTTTTTTCAATTTCTTGTGCACACATAAGACTGAGTTTTACCAAAAAAACAATATTATATTAAAATATTAATATTTAATATAAAAAGATAAATCATATCCCTTAATTTTCGAATATTTATATGAATAACTAATTTATACTAATATAGTGTTGAATTCAATGGTTACCAATTAATAATAAATGAATATATTAAATCCCCTTGAAGATAAAGGAAATGTTTGTATTAAAAAAAATTTCCCCCATTGTATGTTTTATCTTAATAAATGAAATTCATTTATATTAGTGAAATATTGTACAAAATTTTATATTTTAATTTTTAATTTTTTTTTGAAATTAATAAAATATTGTTGATATAACTAGGATAATAATAAATATAATTTTACGCATAAAAATATTTATTTTTGAGGTAAATTTATAACCTTTTAATGTAGCACTTATATTAAATCTAAAATTTTACCCTTTTATAAATTTTAATATAAAAAATAATTTTTAGTTTTTTATGAGAATGAAAAAATGATATTAGATAAAATGGTTGGTATTTCTAAATATTTTTTTTGATGAATTGTATAAAATACTGAATTTTAATTGAAAACAAAATTTTAATCTAAATAATTAATTATGTGAAATTATATTTTTTGGTTTTTAAAACATTAATATCATCAATTATAAAAATATAAATCTAATTATGTTCATGGGAATCATTTTTATGTTTAATTTTATATTATAAATATTTTAAATGGTTGGACATTTTAACTTTAAAAACATGTAGATTCTTTACATCAAGAGGATTAGTTTGAAATTATTATTTTCTATATCTATGAGTATAATTTGAAAAAAGTTATTCCTTATTTTATAAAATGATAATTTATAATATATAATAAAGGAAACATAATTTTCACATTATTGATATTTTAAAATAGAGTAAATCAATAAAATTAATTAAAGAGAAAACTCATTGACAAATGGACTATACCAAAACATAATTGAACAAATAACATCAACTTTTTTCCAAAACACATTTCATTTCCATATTTCAACCATGTACCATATTATTTCTAAAAAAAATTATTATTGGAGGTGCATGATGTAATAAAGTCTCCCCAAATATGTTTTAAATTTTCATATTCATAGGAATTACACACCAACACTATAAAAGGGATGTCATCCCTCCCGATTAGTCACACATCTCATTCGATTTGTGTCATGACTCATCTTAAGGTGGACCATTCTAGGAATCCAAAAATCCTAACTGTAATAGTAAATTCAATGGAGAGTAGTGTCGATTAAGAATATAACTAACATGAGAGGCCTAATCCTATGTACATGTATACACACACATATCCAAGACCATCAATGATGAAATATAAAAAAAAATGTTCAACCATGCATGCATACATCTAAAAATCCAAATTAAAGTAATACATGTGGTATAGAAAAGAAAAAACGTCCAAATGCAATCTCATAGATATGATTTTGAAAAAAATAACTAAATATAAGTAAAGTATGGACTTTTTTCAAGATAATGTAGGAGCACACAAATGTCTGTCTGATCGCTCTAATAACTACCTAGTCTTGGTCCCTTAGGACCTTTTTCAAAACTATGATCATCTTCGAATGCACAAAATGTTTAGGAAAATAATGTGCTGGTTTGAGTATAACAATTCCCAGTATAACACCCCGAAACAAAAAACCATACAAAAAATCTATAATGATTATCTCTTCACAGGTATATGTCTGCAAAAAAAAATAAAAATTATATCATTATATAATCAAAATAGATATAAATCCTCAAATTTAACTCACATATATAATGTGAAACTATGATTCTAGCTTGGGTGTATCACGTAGAACTCATATATGATAAAAAACTCAATTTATATGATAACACTAATGTCATATGCTGAGATACAATACACAGATGAGGATCAAAATAAGGGCCATGGGGGATACAAATAAATCTACTAGAAATTACCCTCCATATAGAGGATTGTCTCCACCATAGTGCTGATGATAAAGCTACTTAGATCTACATTTTGGGTAAAAAGATGATACAAAATATCATTCTCATCCTCATTAAAGGATTACAATATTTATATCAAAGAAGTATTGCTAGATGGATTATTATCCAATATATAAGAAGAAATTCCACAATCATAAGCCAGGAACTGATAGAGGGAACACACCTTAATGAATCTTTTAACTGATATATCGGAAAATGTTTCCGAGAAAACATTTATTGATTAAAAGATGTGTAGTAGGTTTTCAATATGTGTTCCTTCGACCATGGGTCTTTCTCTTATAAATGGCTCATCACTGTGTCTATGTAGAGTTACATTTGGTGGAGTTTCCTTTTTACTTATTCTCATGTACTAGTACATAGTATAGACAGTGTATGGCTATCTAAAATTAATCTTAAAATAGATTACACATTATTCCCAGACATATTTAATCAAAAAATTGTATTTTTCCCCATCATGGTACATGGCGAGCCTTTTTGTATGTGTCACACGCCGTGTGACAAGGTCACATGTCCTTTGATTCTTAACATCATCCATAAACATTACCCACCTCTTGGAGGGTCCCAAAATACTTGTAATCCAAGATTACACACCATGGTGATGGGGAATTTGACAAAATTTATATTCTTCCCCCTATTCATGCTCACTGTACCATCACCTCAGATTGTGACCTCAATATATTCAGAAATTGATGATCTACACTGGCTATGGCTTGACATTATTTCTAACCAAATTTAGGTCGCCTCATTTACACTAAAATTAATTGTCATTCATCCTCATCGCCATCAAGAACATGGGGTATCCATTATAATCATATTCATTCTTCATTACCTTCATCTCACCTTTGTCACATTATACCGAGAATGGTTCTTCAATAATAAGTTGTTGCTTTATAAAATTGGTGAGAAAATATTTATTCCTCGGTATATGATGAAAAATTGGCCAAATGAATAATTACTATATTTAAAATAGAATTTGATGAGAAAATAAAAAGAATAATTGAGATGAATGTACCTCCATCAATGTTATTTTCGACCTCAATTCATTTCTATATGAATGTAGAAAGAAAAGATACCAGATAATCACATATAAATTTTCTCAACAAAACCACACAATAAAACTAACACATCCCAAAATATTCAAAAAAATATATCATTATGTTGTTTGATTTATGAATGTTAATAATTGAAATAGAAATTGATGAAGGAATCCAAGTAAACAACCACCCTACTCCAAGATGAATTTATGCACAATGATTAATGAGCATGCATTGTTGTCATTGGTGAGTTCTCTAAAGCACAATTCAGATTGATCATTTAACTATGATACAATTTGTTTTTGTATATGAATTACCATAAAATTATCTCTCCATATCCTCTCTTGTGGATTTTGGGTTATGCAGTTAAACCTAATGAATTTTCATAAATGTATATTTATAGGAGGATATAGGTCACTACATCCTTGTATTAATAAATAAATATTATTTATATATATTCTTCTTGGGATGAATTTTCCTCAAAAAACTCCATTATAAAAAATTTTATTTTATTCCTAAGATATAAAACACATTATGAACTCCATTGTGTCCTAATATTTCTAATCCATCCCCCAATATTGTAGTTATTCAATTTTTCATGAAAATTATGACTTCATTTTGTTCAATATATTTAATATATTTTAAATATTTATTTTAGGGACACTAGGCCTCAGAATCTCATGTAGTATTAATAGTTTGTCTTAAAAAAAATTTATTCAATATCTAAAAACAAATACATAAAAAAATATCCGTCATTACATTCTCCCAAATTTTTTGGATTTTCATCCTCGAGAAGCCAAAACATTAGGATACCCAAGGATATGTCAGTACTGAGCAATAATATGATCCTACCACTCTCATGTACTCTCCTAGAGATTTTCATGCTACCACTAGAGATACACTAAAAAACATATCCCCTTCTAAGGATCCAATCATGGTAATCCTAAGATGTTACTTAGTAGTTTTCAATGGTTGCTCCATCCTCAATGTTCAGATCTCCCTAGACAATAATGTGAGATGGATCATGCATGTACCTTTTCAGCTGCAACAAATTGAATATATCACACACATGGTAACTATAAAAGTATTAATAAGTGTTTATCCATCTCAAAAAAACTACACAGTATCTTGTATGGGACAATAAACCTTTGAAATAGCCTGCCACCTCGGAAAAATCACTATAATTATAATTGATGAGAAGCCCATAAGAAGACATGGTATACCTTCTCAAAAACCAATGCCATATATTATATATCCTTATAATAATTTTTATTGAAATTTGATTACTTAATCCACTCTGGGATGATCTTCACCATCTCAGAAGACTCTCATACCAACTCTAGGCTCATGACTACTGACCTTTCATTGCTAGTCCAACAATCTGGTTACCCATAGTGTCACACATGCATAAAATCGAATGGTACCATTACAATGGTGGAATGATATTTTTTTAGATTAAAATAACACGTGGTAGATGATCCTCCAAACTATAGATAATTTCCAACATGAAAGATCAAATCATGTCCTCTAAAACCATAATGGTGACCTCAATCTCACCATCAGTCTTGGTGTGAAACTCTATGCTCAAGCATAAATGAGTTCCAAACACCTACTAAATTCACTTAGAAATCTGATATGTGAATTTATCATAATGGATATAAATGATCCTCTATATAACTTGATGTAATTTTAATGTATCCTTTAGGTATAGTAATCCCAATCTCTCTTTGGAACCATGATCTCAAATAGCTTGGATGTTTGATGACTTGGTGATTCAGTCTATGATCAAACATATGGGATCATGTCACCTATAATTACTTGATAATACAATCATTATGTCCTTTTACACCCCATTAAATTAAATTATGAATCATCCTAGTTTTGATATTGACCCTCTGGAACATGGTTCTCTATCGTCACATGCCGATAAGTATGGAATCGAGAGACAAACTCTAAAAATTCCTTCATAATTCCTTGGCACAAAAACTAACACAATAAGTCTTTGTAATTATATTCCACTCGATGATGTAACTCTAATTTCATTTTATGAAACTCTATGATAACCTATACCCACAACATTACTGGAACCGTCATCTATTTGCTAAAAATAATGACATTCTCCCCACCTTCCAAAAATCCATCAAGTATTTATAAAATAGATATCTAAGTGTATGGGGTCTTACAATCAATATCAAATTTTTTTGGCCTCACTGAAATGCTGAAAAAGTGAAGGGGTGAAAATAATTTACTAGAGGTAGGTAACTTCATTAACATACAAGAAGGATAACTATAATGAGGCTAAATTCCCTCGAACCTCATTCAAAAATGATGATGATTATCTCTTGATTAGAACATATTATTTCACTTTCCCCTTCCCTAGTGTATAATTATTTTTGATGTCATAATCTTAAAGGAAATAAATCTATCACCTCTGTCTCAAGTGAATATCCATATAAGAGAATATATACATGAGGTTGTTATTGTAAGAATAGATTATAAAATTGTCAACCTTTGGTTAGGGTCACCATATATATTTTGTGAATATAACTACTTCTAACTCAAGATAGAGGGTCACATAGTTCATCTAATATGGTCTCAAAAAACATGAACTATATTCAATTACTCTCATCCTATGCATCAAAATAATACAAATCCTGGTTCCTGAAGTGTCACATCTAGTTTATGTCATTCTTGATTATGCTCTAGTTTGGGGGAATTTCCTATCTTTTCCCACATTCATGATGTGAAAAGTGTAGTCTTATGATGTCTTTCATTGACTTTATTTTCATAGTTTTTACAACATGATTGATCCTAGGTTCAATTAAATAATTTTAGATAAACAATTGAAGTTTTTCCTTAGAAGACCTGAGAACATAGTTGGAACATGTTTAGTGCCAACAGTGCGGCTAGTCAATGAAACATTTTTAAATGTTGCAAAACCTACCGCATATCAACCACATGGTTTGAGAAACCATTAGGATGATTCCTTGGTAATTGTGTTGCTGTTTCATCTATGCTTAGTGACTATCGCACAGTTACCATAATGTTTTTTAAAATTGGTGGCCTAACCATGTGACTTTCCAATTTTTAATTTTTGTGGGTTTCTATGATTTCCACCTCATGTATTATAACAAAAATCTACCCCAAAACTCCCTATATTGGCTGGTGAAAGAATATTGGGATCTCCCATGGATTCCCATCACTACTCCTCCTAACATGGGTGCCGATCTAAGTGATTTTATTAATATTTTTTCTATATCTCTCAAGGTAAACTCTTCCTCTCATCTACCCTTCCCTTAACCTATATTTTGATCATTTTATCCTCTTCATTGGGCATGGTGACTGATGGATTGGTTTTCTGTTCAATTATTTTGGGGTTTGTATTAATAAGGGTTTTTATTGGAAGATCTAGGGTTTTATAACTCACATAGTGTAATTCTGGGTATGTCTTGTTGTTGTGTTGTGCATCTAAGATAGGTTTTCCCACAAACATTCTTTTTTATTATAAGAATTATTAGTTTCATGATAATCATAGATTTATAAATAATGATTTATTATCATTGATTTACTAATTTTTTATGAAAAATAGTGTGTAATGCCTTCATTTATGATAAATAGAATTGCACTGTTAGTTAATGAAGACCAAGAAATCGATTAAATACCTAGTTGGGTTTTATGTGAAATTTTTGTTTTAAAATGAACGATTTGGGATTTTTAAATATATAGGTAACATGTGAAATGATGTCTTTAGGGCCATATATTGGGTTCCCAAATTATATTCAGTTTTATAAAGAAGTGTGGAATTGATTTTAATGCGTTTTGGCCTGGGTTACTGGAAAATGGACCATTGGGACTTTTATAAGGAATGGGGTGTCTTGAAAGTGTAGAATTAATGTTTTGAAATGGATTTTGAAAAATAATTATGTGTAAAATATCATGTTTACACAGATTTTTAAAAGGGTATTTTACATCATTGATAACTATTACAATTGTGGAATACCTTACAACACGTTAGGAAACATTATGAAATTGGAAAAAATGTTATTATGATAACCTTCAATGGATATTTTCATTCCATTCCTATTCTTAATAGATGGGATTTCCCCATTGTGGAATCATCATGATCTATTAGAAGGGTTACTCTTTTGGAACCCTTTATTTTCTATTTATTCTGTGGTAAGTTAATAGTCCTTAGTTAGGATTGGGGTGAGGCATGTTGTGAATTATTACAGTATATACGATGTGATTGGATGCTCAGCTAGAGTTGGTTGGTTCTCCCCCATTATATACATGATATATGGGAACCTAGAATATTATGTTAATTTTTTGAGAATGATTATCATACTAGTAGTAAATATAGTTACTATTGGCCCATAGTAGGTGGATATGTTTGGGTTTATTGATATGTTATTTGGCCCCATCTCTATCAACAGTAAGGGTGGACAAGCATTTGGGTTCTTTGAATTTATTATGTGAGTAATGCAACTAGGGATGAGGTTTAATTTATTGGTATGTTCTATATTATTTTTGATATACTGGTTGCATCTATGTCTATTGGATCTTAGTTTCTGAAGTGATGATTTTCATAATTTTATGCTTATTTTCATTCCCCATGTTATATGATCCTCATGGTTTCATTTTTTGTAGTGTTATCATGGAATTAATGTGTTGGTTTGAAAATTTATTTTTAGATTTATATCCATGAAAGGTGTCTTACCCTTTTTTGTGAAAATTATAAATTAATGCTCCATGTCCCTATTTAAAATTTTAATGTCACACTAATGGAATGATCATGTTTTTGGGAAATGAATAAGGGTAGTGGGTGGTACATTGTTTTTATGTTTAATGTGAAGAAAATAAAAATTTTATATATTGTAGTTCAATAATAAAATTAATGTTTATATTTTTAAATTATGTTCATTGGAATGTATATTATTGGGCTAGAATACACAGTTTGAATACTCAAACATATATTTTATTCATGTATTTTTCTTATGTGAAGGTTTCAGCCTGAGTTTGGCCACTATGGGTGAATGTTGATCATCTGTTAGAGAGAGACCCATTAGTTCTAATGGAGATGGTGTAGTCTTAATTTATAACTAGTTGGGTTTTGTAGCTTTGTTCAATTTTTAGTTTATTATTTAAAGGAAATTCAGTTCTGTTTCATTTATATATTGGTTTTCCTGGGCATATTTCTTCTTAGTTTTTGACTTTTTTATATATTGTGAGAAATATATACCTTTTTGTACTATATTGATGCCTGAAAATAGATTCCATAACATGGGGATTAGGAACACCCCTTGACCCATGCCATTAATCAACATTGGTGACTGGTTTAGGGTTCACCCATGCTCATTTATGAAAAAATTGTACCAGGGGAGTTCTTACCTTATTTGACCTTTCTTTTTAGAGTGCACTTTTTTATGGTGGGAAGTCTAGGTAGATGGAATAGGATTGTGAGGACATGGTAGGTAGGTATGGGAATATCTTCACAAATTCGTTCTCATTCAGATCATTGGTTTTCCTTGGGATGCCAGGTTTTATTATGTTTATTTTTTTTATTAGGGATTGTTTTGTTATTTGGATATGATAAGGGGAGATGGCCCAATTGTGTCATAGAGCTAATAGGCCTGTAATACCCTGTGGATCTGGTGGAATGGTCCTATAATGATCTCTACATCAATGGGGTGTTTTTCATGTCCACGAAACATATATTCAATTCCCACACCAACAATATTTAACTCTTCCAGGTCTCATTGAATAATCTTTCATTCATGAAATTTCATTAAAAATAATATTTTGAGAATGTATAAAAAAGGGTTATAATTGAATGGTTGTATTTTTAAAATGTTGAAAATTAATTTTCATGATTTATATTAACTATGGTTATAAATATTTGGTTTTTTTACAAAATCATGGCTTAAACTAGAAATGGTATAACGAGATTGTATTTCCATAATATAAACATATGGTGTGATGAAATAGTTTTTATTAAATCGTGGGTTATTTGGTATAGAATATATTGTTAAAAATTGTTTCAATCAATCAATGTGAATTTCAAATTTTGTTTTTAAATTGATGATGTATATTTCTAATGTGGTTTTGTGTAATTTGAAATTGGTTTTGATCATTGTGTCTTGTGGATTCTGAAATGGTACCTTGGTGAATTTTTTAAAATGTAATGTGTTTGTTTGAAAGGGGTTGTTCTATTTAAAATTTTATATGAATGTAAATTTTATAGTATATAATAATGTTTTTTTTGGGAAATTATATATTATGAATTTTTGGAAAAATATGTAGAATGATATGAAAATTATTTATGACGGGAATCTATGGGAATTCATGTTCAAGCAGGGTAAAATGATTTGATGTGTAGAATCTGAAAATAGTTTTCACTTTGTTGTTAGTGTGAAAAGAGAAGGTATATGATTTTAGAGTTTAGTTGTATGGTTTGTTTTGGAAAATGAGGTTGTTTTTTTAGTATTTATTGTTTTCAGGGGTGCTCACAAGTATGGTTTTATATTGAAATGTGATTGGATGCCCCATATGGCATAGTTGACGGGTTCCTTTATTGCCAGAGAAATTTGCATGTGAGTGAGACCCAATTAATCACCATTGGTGAGTGTGAAAATCAACCATTATTAATTTCCATTTTTTTCCAATGGTGTTTTATGATAGAAATTTTGTTGTTTTTTAATCCAATGGTTATGTGTCATGTTTTTTTGTTTCATAGAAATGTTGTTTAGTGGGTGTTCTCATCTTCATGATCTATAAGTGATACTCTTGATGTATGATTTTTTTGATGGTAGCTTGGTCTTGTATTGGGGTATTATAGGGATTTTAGAAATGTTTTGGGTAGATATATGTGCCAGATTCCCACTGATGTGGTGTTCGTCACATGTGAGTTTTTGTTCATTAGACGGTCTTGAAAGACATCATGGTGTCCTTATTTTATTTTTTTCACCCCTTTAAAGATGTGATGTATTTTTTGGTAGAAAAAAAATTGTTCTAAAATGGAAATAATTTTTGGTAATTAACCTATTTATTTCTTCTAAGGGTCTCAAAATTTAAATCCACCTCCTTGAAGGATGTGGATAACATCTGTTGGAACAGTGTGCTGTTTGGGTTCTAGGATTCCCTCGGTTGTGGAATCTATGCCTTGTGGTGTTTGGTGTTTTTATCTATCTTTAATATGCATTTTTCAACTATTTTAGTGTTAGAGTGACTTGTGATTTGTATCCTTATGTTCATATTTGGATGAAAGTATGTTGATTGTGGAGGTTAGTTTCATGGTGTGTCATAATCCTTTGATTCTTTGAATGACTGTTATGTGGCTTTTTGTGTCCCTAGAATAAGGGGATCTTGTTAGGGATTAATATCTCCAAACAACAATGTAGTAGAATCTTCATACATTAGATCTCAAACCAGAAGACCTAGAGTGAAGCTGTATTGTAGTCAGGAACCCTATGGGTTTACAGAGTTTTGAAAAGATCTTGTCATTACTATTGGATTGAGATAGTTCTTGTGTTTTTATTGTGGTTTCTCATTATTGTGAATTACCTCTAGTTTCAAATAGTGGGTTATTATTACCCCTCATACTATGAAAATAAACGTTCCTTCTTGGATTTGAGCTTCTTATCAATGTTCTTGTGTGCACCGCCAATGTGAATTAGTTGAGGACATGGATTTTATCCTTATATAGGTGAAGAGTGGTGGGTGGTTGTCAGATATGGTGTTATTATTCCTTTCATTGTGCCCCTACTCTTCTCTCATTATTTAGCAGGGTTTCGGTCCATGTGGGATGTATTGGCTCAAATAATTTCCTCTCTATTTGGGAGTGGTTACTTTAAACACCCATGATGTGTCCTTCTAAGATTTGGTAGGTCGTTTTGGAATAGTTTTGGTTGTCCATTTTAGGAACGTCATAGATCTTGTTAATGTTAAATTTTTGATTGATTGTTATTTGTTATTCCATAATGGTGGGGATATCCAGTACATGTTTCATTGGGTTTTATCATAATAATTTACTATGATCCATTTGATTTCAAATGGTGGGGAGTCCATTTGGGATTCCCCGATATAAATGATCCATTTCTGGTTTTGTTTCGATTTGATCATATTAAAGTGTATTATTTTAAATATATTAAGGATTTAGTTTCCTCCAATGTTTGGGTGTGTGTTGGGATTCCTAATAGAAGGCTCAGTGTCCTTTTTTGTAATGGTTATGTGTGTGATGGTTTATCCTTTTTATTTTTCATGGGAAGTGGTTGCGGGGTTTTTTTATTTTAGGAAATGTGTTTGAGTTCTATTCTTGGTCATCAATGTTTCCACATATTAAATATTGTGGTCATGTTTATGTGAAATCTTTGGGTGTTCATTAATTGGATTTAGAGTTTTGTGGATTTCAGGGGGAATAAAGCAGTAATGGTGGGGACAATTGTCACACACGATTTTTCTAGTTTTGGATCATGCTCTGGATCAATGGGAATTTATAGACTTTTCTAGAGTTCCTGTAATGACGGGTGTTATACCCATAAGTGTTTACTTTCCAATATATATCTAGTATTCTCCCATGGTTTATCCTTGGATCATTTGGAATTTTTTGGGGAAATCAGGGATGGTTGGCCATAGCAGTCCCTGGTGCACGGTTGGCGCATGGTTAGGGCCAACTGTGTGGTCAGTCCAATAAAGAATGTGGCATGTTACAAAACCTAAGGCAGGGTTACCTCATGGTTTTTGAAACCATGCATTTAATTCATAGGTGACCATGTCTCCATTTCATCTATAGGTATTGTATATCACATGGTTACCACACTATTTGTTAAACCTTCTGGCCAAATAGTGTGACTTACCAAATATTTTATTCTTGGGGTTTTCCAGTTTTCCCCTCAGTATTTTTAACCATAATCCACTCCATACCTCCCTCAATTACATTGTGTGACCCAAAGGGTATCTCCCTTTGTTTTCAAAGACATCACCTCCACTCTCTAGTGTGGATCTAAGGGTTTTGATTAATATTTTGTCTAGATCCATCATGGTAATCCCCTCATGTTTTATCCCTTTTATTTCTCTTATCTTTTGAGCATTGTATTCTCTAATCCTTTGGTCAAGGTGAAAAATGTTTTTTTCATATAAAATGTATGGTGTTTTACTAATTAATGTTTTATCTAGGTATATCATGGGGGTGGACTGATTCCGAGTTTGCATTGTCGTTGTGGAGTGGATCTGATGTTGGTTTATGCATGTGCTTTCACATTTAATTTCAGAATCATTTGTTTAATGGATTTCATTACTTCTTTAACTTATATATAATGATGTATTATCATTTATTTTTTTATTAGTTATGAAAATTGGTGTATTAGATCACTATATATGATAAGTACAGTTCTTGTGTTAGATAATGAACACAAAGTGTTCGATTAAATGATCAGTTCGATTTGATGAGCAATCTGTGTTATAAATTTATGGTTTTGACTTATATATGAATTTACAACATGTGAAATGACATCTTGGGTCCTCATATAATATTTCAATGTCATTTTATGTTTATTAAAGATTTTTTTAATGATATTGATTTTATTTTGTCATTTGTTTCCAATAAATGGCCAGTTAGGAAATTTTATATGTAATGGTGTGTATTGAATGTTTTAAAAGAATAAAGAAAACTTTTCTGATAAAGAAAATGGTTTTTTAGACCCGTTTAGGAAAAGTGGATTTTATATCATTGATAGATATTGGATTTTTTAAATTCATAATGGCCAATTTGGAAACACTGTGAAATTAACAAAAAAAATTACGAAAACTTCCACTAAATAATATGATTCATTTTCGATGAGTAATGATGGGATATACTTGTTGTCTAATCCTCGTGATTCATTATTAGGGTTCCGTGGTTGGAACCCTTTGTTTTCTATTTATTCACAGGCATGTGATTAGTCCTTGGGAAGACTCGGGGCAAGACTTTTATTTGACTATAACTATATATATGTTTTTTTGGATGCTTCCCTAGAATTAGTAGGCTCTCCCATATTATATACGAGATACATGGAAACTTGAAATATTGAGTGAATTTTATGAGAATTATTTCTGCACATTTAGTTCACATAAATACCTGTGTAAAATATTAGGTGGATATATGTGGGATTACTTGTATAGGATTGGGCCTTGTCGGTTTGTCATGAGTTAGGGTGGGTTGGTGTTTGGGTGTTTTGATTTCATCGTCTGTGTCGTGCTACAAGGAATGGGGTCTCATGAATTGGTATGTTCCATATTATTTTTGATCTCTTGGGTTCACCTATGTCTATAAGATCGTAGTTACATTATTGATGAGTGTTATACTTGTATGCATACTTACACATACCTCGTTAGATAATCATCATTGAGCTATTTTGTATTGTGTTTTCATTGAAGAGATGTGTGGTTTTAACAAATATTATGAAATTATTTTATTGAAAAGTGTATTACCCACCTTTTTGAATATTTAAAATTAATGCATCACTTATAATTTTTAAATATGAACATCTCACTAATTTAATGATCTTTGTTTAGAGATATTAATAATGGCATTGGGTTGTACATTGTTTTTCGGTAGAATGTGTAGTGAAGCCCACTTTTTATATAGTATTTAAAACATGAAATTGATAAATATTTTATTTTTAATGAATTTCATTTTGTAATAGATTTTCAGGAATTCCTATGGAGTTTTAATTCTCAATCTTATAGTTCATTTATGTATTTATCCCTTGTGCAGGTTCCATACATAGTTTGGTCACCTCAAGCGATAGTTTATCATTATAGGAGAGTGACCAATAGGGTCTCACATGGATTGTGTATTATTTATTTATAATTGGATATGTTATGTTTCTCCGTTTTATATTTTGTTTCATAGATAAATAATATGTAGTTCGGTTTCATTTATATATTGGGCTGCGTGTTCATATTTCAGCTTCTTTGTTGTCATCTTTATTTATTGGGAGAAACCATTCCCTTTCTATACACTATTGATGCCCCGAACTAGATTTCATACATTGGGGATTGGGAAATAACTTAGGGTCATGCCAGAATTTTTCATAGGGGGCCAGTTTATGGTTGATCCACTCAGGTTCATGACATGATTCACTATAGAATACTACATTCTACAGATTCTCCAACAGAAATATGATGATGGGAGTTCTCTTCAATCTCTACAAAAACTAAAAAATCAAATACTAGAACCTCTTTTTACGCAATAATGGATTCCAATTTCATTTTAAAGATATATTATGTTCATAATTATAGGATATATTAGTAATTAATATCTAGTAATATCCTTCCAAACCCAAGTAGCTTCTCACCTCGATCATTCACTTGGGTGGATCCCAGCCTAAAAAATTCCCCACCCTTGGCCGAGTCAACTTCTACATCATCCAGTGAGATAACATATCACAATAAGGGGACATAATGTTTCCAAAACTTCCACTTCAAGAGCTATCTTTAAATTTGGCACAACTGATATATATGATGAACCATACTCAAATATATCTCATGGTCATCCTCAGACACTGAGGGCACGAGGATATCATTGATAAAGACAAAAATTAATCTGTCTACGATGTGATTACAATATAGTTCATTTGTCCGAGGAACACTGATGGAGAATTCGTAACCCGTATGGTTTTTCCCAAGTGATCAAAGTTACCCTAGATATAACAGAATTTTATCATACGTATATCCTTGTTCTGTAATTACTATTGGTTATATATGGGACTGAGGTCATCATTCGAGATCAATTATGCACCTTTCAACAGATCGAAGAGGTATTTGATCACCAGTATTGTATACCGGTTCTTCATGTTCACTAGATTTAGCACATGTATTCCATAAATAACATTAGGCATCCATCCACCTACATGGTCTACAAAATTGAGGCTGCCATGGGTGAAACACCAGTTCTTATAAAGGTATTACTCTGCATGTCCTTCCACTTCACCACATTTAATGATCCTATGCAAGATCCATCAGTTATGTTGGCATATATATTTGTGGAAGCTCCAGGGGAAAATCAATACAGAATACTAGCACTCGATGTGAAGGTAATCCCAGAACATCTTCATGAAAGATCACCTCATACGCCTCCATCAATGGAAAAAATAGAAACTCATAACTTCTACTAAACCAATAATAATGATAGACTACTCATGAATAATTTTGTTCACCCTCCTATGAATGTGTCCATCCATTGATTCTAGGTTTTCAATTTAACACATAATGGAAAACCTAGAACCATCACTTCCTGAACACCACATCCTCTGCCTAAAAATGTCAATATGGGAATTAATTATAAAAAGATTAGTCTTTAAATAAGATGATATCTTAAGAACTCATCACATATATGATGAGATCTCAATAGAAACTCTATCCCCCAATATTCTTGTCACAATTTCATCATACAAGTTCTATCATAGAGTTATCTCTAGTAAGAGTCTGTAGGAGAAATAGTCAAGCCATGGGTTTTACTAGAATATATATTTCACATACTATATAGGGGGAATAAAATGAATTTCTAGAAATTGTTTCTACAAAAAAAAATCTATGATATATAAGACATTGATCATACCTTCAATAATTCCTAGATCTTCTCAGTCATAAGACTCGACTGCATGGAACTTTCCCCATTTATGTCTTCCAGTCCCCTAAGTCAGGCGTAGAACACTTGAGTGAGAAGTTTGTTACAAGTTAAAGTGTCTACAATATCTAACTACCTCACCAAAACCTATTCCATATCCACTTTAATGAAAACCTATCTTATCATACTTTTACCTCTATCATGGATTCCCAACCATGGTTTCCATGTCAGTTATATGGCGGGACATAACATCTCATTCCAGATATTCCCTTCTATCACATAAGTTGCACCACCTCTTCCTAGGCCAAATAATCCCATCATGCGAGCCTTTAACTACATATCCGTTATCCTAGGAAATCCTTTTGAAAATTTTTAGTGATAAATTCCCTAATATTAATGTATGCTTTATCCTACTGATTTATCTATTTTCATCATCCCCTTTATCGAAAACCACTGTATGTGTCTTCTCAGTTAATAAACTTTCAAACACAATATATTAAACTAGTTATACCATATATATATGAATTAATTGATATATAATACTATCATTGGTGTATCTAGGTAGTCCTCACCAATTTGTTTCATTACAAATTAACATTTTCTGAACCATATCTATTGATTTCCATTAAAGGAATGTAAACCTCAATGAATACACAGCTACTATCGTGATACCCTACTGGTTCTCTAGAAGTAATTGAATATGTATAACCCTTATTATATCTAGATATAACTCATATCTGAATAGAATATCTAATTATTACCATCATAGTGTCACCTCATCATAACACTAGGACATCAAACCCCACCATCATCATGATGATCCATGGAGATGACTTAATACAAGGACCATCATATGATCTACTGATGTCCTAACTAGACGGAAAGCTCATGTCACTAGCTCAAGCCAGTTCTCAATCACCTATGGGTCAGACTCACCTCAAATCCAAAGTTGTTTCTATCATGTAAATGCTTAAGGTGCTCTCCTCTTCCACACCTCTTCTTCTAGTACTATGGGTACGTTCATTATCTCTAAAGGTGGCATTATCACCGGCGTACCACCTAGAGGTAAAATATATTGAACATTTCACTGTATCAATGTTTCATCATTTATGGGATCATCCTTTTGAACTAGATTTTTAATCCAAGATAACATATATTTATGAGGAATCAATAATGTAAACAAAATTTAATATGATCACTAAGTATATATGGAGATATTACTCAATAATTACATTGAAATAAAAAACTATTTCTATACCATTCATGTACCATTGTTTTCCACACAACCAATGTTATATTGTACCATGTTTAAAGGAACGTTATCAGAGTTTTGATGTATGTACATGATGGTTCTCACACCTATACTGTGGTTCCATGCCAGAATGTCGATCTCAAAACACATGAAACTATTTCCCCAACACAATGTCACATACATTAGTCAAAATTTAGTAATAATTTCTCTAATATACTCTATAAAACCCCATCACAATGGGGCCCATTTTTTGATTCCCCAAGACCACCTGAAACTGGCATGGGTCTGGTGACTATTGTCGAGTAGGCATATAACTCACATTGGAGGCCTTAAGCTACATACCTAGACACACACACACCCATATCCAAGCCTATATAATGTTAAAATAAAAATAAATTTGAGAACCATTAATTCATACATCTAAATACCACAATTAGTGTATGAAATGATGTAAAGTAAATCATTCAATGCCAAATAAAATTTCTCCACAAAGAGTTTGAAAATTGTTCTAACCGAAAAGAGGACTTGGGACTGCTATCATGATACAATATGAACCCATTTTAGTCTATCCAGTCTCAATAAGAACCAAATTCTCTTATTCCCTCTCAGACATAGTCAAAAGTTCAATCATCTACATAGGTTGTGACATATTTAGGAAAATCACATTCCTGTGAGATTATAGAAATATCATGTAGGACACCAAAAATTCAAAACCTGAAAATAAGTATAACAATCGGCTCTACATAGGTAAATATCTACATCAATATAATAAGAAAATCAAGATATACTAGAAAAACAAGAACAATATAAAGGTAAATTCAAAACAATAATTCCATAATTTTATTATAGATCAAATGTCCCACATAAAACTCAAGTTGGATAACATGCTATATTTGTCTGGAATCACTAATGAAATATGAAGAGATTTGACAAACAAATGAGGTCACTCCCTGGCCTATGGGGGATTCCAAAAATCAATAGAGAATAACCTCGATAAGTAATGGATCGATGCTAGTGTATTTTTGTTCAAGAAAAGACAAATAAAATCACATATAGAAATAATATGATAGAGGATACCACTCCAGGACTCATAGAAGGATTTCAAAAACACAATCTAAGATATCTGGATGAATGGATCATTGACCTACCTAAAAGTTGATATTTCAGAAGAACCCTCATGAAAAATATATAGGTAATACACCCTAATGAAACATTCCTAATATATAGTGGAAAATGTCCCCAAGACAATATTGAAGATGAATAAAATGTTAATTATGAGTATATATTCTATCCTCTAAACATGGGTCCTTCATATGTAAACGGCCAGTGTCCATGACTAACTAGAAGTACATGACATGTTTCTTATAGTGCACTTCTTTTAATGTACCAATACATGGATTGGAAGATGTATTCTCTTCCATTACTTGTTATAATATAAGTATAAAGTTTTTACCTTCTCTTATACTATATATTGTATCTATTTACATTTTTAGAAACACTTTGATCCATCATGGAGTTATCACACATCATTGTGACATTGGAATATACACTGTGATACATATATTCACTCAAAACCCATCTCACTTGTAGAAGGGTATAACATGAAATGTAATCCCGGATTACATGTTTTCTGGATCATAAATTTATTAATTTCTTTGTTTTTAATCCCATGTATATTGGTGCTTCAATAACCTCAAATTATAGTTACAGTCTAACTAGAAATCACAGATCTACTTTGGTCGAGCCTTTACGTAGGCACTCTATAGATTTTAATCCCCATATTCCCACATAAATCAATTTCCATTTATCCCAATCATTTTTTCATTAACCATTAAATAGAAGGGTCTCCATTCCTATCCAATATAATCATTATTAGAATTTTTGAACCTCAATCACTTCTTTCCAAGGTCATATATAAAATATCACATTATTTTAGTATGAAATGGTTTGGGAATAATTGATTCCTTGGTATGTATAGAACCATGTTCCAAATAAAGGAACTCTATGCTAAAAAAAGAATATATTATGAAAAGAACAATGAACAATATTGAGGATCATACCATGATAAATTTTCATGTCGACCATGAATCGTTTATTCTATAACAACCAATAAGAAGATAAAAAATAATCACAAATAATTTCACCTAATAATACCACCACAATAAAAAAACCTCCTCATAATATACACAACCCACATATCAATATCATTTTTTATTTATCCTTGATCATTGAAGAAATAGAAAATGAGGAAAGAATCCAAAAAAAATACTTACCTACAACAAGATGGGTAGATAATAATTGAAGAAAAATTATTCTTCACTTTTGTTGGTGAGATCATTAAATGATGTTGCACATCGATCACTGATCAATGATCTTATTGGTGTTTGTCTGAGGGAGACCCTAAAATGCTCTATCCAATGATTCTCCAATGGATTCAGGGTTATGTGGAAAAAAAATTTGAATTTATTTAATCGTATACTAATAGGATTATTTGGGTCACTAATTAAATTCTAAAATAAATAAATTTTACTGAATTTATTTATTTATTTTATTCTCATAACTATTTTCCCACAAACGTACCACACCAACAAATGTTATGTCTCTTATAGGGTAAAGCCATATTCTAAGATCATTTGAGCACTCATTTCTCTAATATATTGCCCAATTTTTAAATTATGACAATATTTCATGAATAATCCACATGTGTGATATTCAATTTGTAAAATATATATCAACTATTTTATCTTGGATTAACATGTCTTAGAATCTCACACCATCTCCGCGCATTTTCTATAAACCAATCCAAACAATATTAAAAGAAATACATAAACAACTATTATCCATGAAAAATTGGATAATAAAAACCTTGAAAATATTAACTCTTAATATCCTCCCTTGGATATAACAACTATTTTTGTCTCAAATCAAACCATGAAAGGCATTCGGTATAAACCAAATGTATTTACCTAAAGAAGATGTAAAGTTCATCAATAATAATTTTTGTTTTAATTAATCACCAAACACCATATATTATTTTTATATTATCAATATATAATATCCTCAATATATTTAATATAATTATTTTTTTAATTATAATAGTATGATCTATAATTTTATACACTTCTTTAATATGGGATGTGTAATTAGTGTTCATTTTTGTGGACGAAAACTGCATCATGAAACGATGTCATTTATTCTTCTATTTTAACCTTTCATAGTATGTAAAAATATGAATTTATAGTTTACATATGAAAAATAACATATCTAAACTAATATTATTCTAGCAGAATTATTATATAACACACACCTCCATGTTTTCCATTATTGGGAACATGATAATGTTGTTTAACTGTACGGTAGACTATTACCTCGTGAAGAGATGTGATTCATTAACATTTTACATGAAATTTATTATCGGTGGGATTATTATAAAATATTAAATTTATGACACAAAATTGATACTAATGTTATATTATAAATATATTTCAATTATTTTTTATTCTTCTATTTTGATGATATAATGGAAGTAGCATTCATGCTTATGTATGACCTACCATCTTCTTGAACATTACATTCCATTTCCTATCACTAAATTTTATGGATTACAGTAAATAAATATATAATGAATATATTTGATATTTAAATAATTTTTTAATTTTAGGATATGATGAAATCATGATTTATGTAAGCAGACCAAAAAAATATACAAGTCAAACCATTATTGATAGATAATGAAATTATAACACAAAAAAATGAAAACAATGAATGATTATTAACGAATGATTAATAATATGTTATAATAAAATATAATATGATATAATAATCATTAATATGATTCTATTATTGGATAATAACTTTATTTAAAACCTTATAGTAGTTGTTAAATATTGTTCGATCAAAAATATAGTGAGAGGTTTGGGATTCTCGTCTCACATTGTTTCCATGAAGCATATCCAATTTTCATCAGTTATATATTTTATTGAGTGTAAATACTTACCATATTATATTATATAAGATGAATATATGCATGTAATTAAGTGCTAATATTATTTTATTTATTTCTTAGGGCTTATAATTTTAATGTTACCTTGTGGTAAGGGATTTCATCTCAATTTTTTTTACTAAGGAATATATTATTTATTTGAACCAAATTTATTTAATATATTGTAAATATGCCCCATTAAATATATAATATCTTTAATAATTCATTATTCATGGTATATTATATTACAAATTGAATTGTTTTCTCCAATCAGTACAAAAAAACAGGGAAAGGAAAGTGATTCCCTTTATCATCGCTAAGCAGAAATTGTTGCTAAAGATGTGGGACTTTATCTTTGATGTTGTTATTGTAGATGAAATGTATTATTATTAATTCTTATAAATATAATATATTTATATTCCAAAAAAAATATTTTCATACATTAGAAAAACAAATGGTTATAATTATCTTTAATAATTAAAATAAATATATATATAATGTTGTAAGTGAACAAATTATTTATAACATTATAATTAAGTATATATATAATTAAATAGTTATAATATTATAATAAATTAAATTAAATAATAAATAGTTTCATTAGTTTTATTATATTTATTATAATAATTTATTTTATTTATTATTTTTGTTATAATTAATATATTTTTTATATTTATTTTATTATTAAATATATAATACATTTTAATATATATTTTTTGAATTTGATTTACTAAATATATATTTTTTTTCCAATGAATTTGGAAAATGAATATATGTGTATATGTTATGTATCATATACATGAATGTTCATTTGTACATTACATGATGGGGTTTATTGATTAATTCATAATGTTGCCCATATGAACAATATATGTTCTAAAACATGTACTTATAAAAGTAAATTAAATAAATCTAAATAATAATTTTTTTTATAATATATATAAATTCTTTTCAAATTCATCTTTAATTATAATTTTATTAATATAAATATATAAACATTTATATACCAATATTTATAAATATATAATATTTATAATTATAATTATTAATATATATATACATATTTATCTTATATATCATTTTAAATAAATATTTATGAATATAAATAAATTATTAAAATTATACATTTTCAGTGCACTTTTGAGCTGTTAAAGGCATAATTTTTTCATCCCTAAAAATGCACTGATTATAAAAGTTTTTATCAGTGCAATAATTATAGCACTGATAAATCTATGTTTTATCACCGAATTTAATTTAACATTGATAAATAATATCTTTAACAGTGATTTTAACTCGCGCTGATAAAGGTTTTAGAGGTTTTTTTGAAAAAACATTAACAGGCCCCTCCTCCCTCTCACTCGTTCATGCCTTCATGAAAGATGAACCATGCGCTGTCGACCTCTTCTTAATCATGAACCCTCCTGCTCCTCCTCATCCTCTATCACTGGCTTCTCCTTATCCTCCTCTATGATCCTTCTTCTACCATGACACTACATCTCCTCCTCCTCTATTGTCGCTACCTCCACCTCCCCCTCCTCCTCCTCCTCCTCTGGCCACTGACTCATCCACCTCTACAGCGGCTGCCTCCTCCACCTCATCATCCTCCACCGCCTTATCCAGCTCTTCCATACATGGTCCCCTTATCCACATGACCTTCTCCAGTTCACCCTCCTCCTCCTTCAATTGTCCCAGTATCCTCCTCTATAGAGCATAGATTCCAATGGCATGTCACTAATGTAATGATATTTTACTCTTATGCATTAGAAAGAATGTTGGTGTGCATAGTTATGTCTAATAGACACTATAGTGGTATTATTTAATGTTATTGATTACTAATTGCATGTTTAATACATTATGTATGGGATTATGATCATTCTTGTTGTAGGGGTCATGGGTGGATGTTTTTATGAGGGAATAATTATGTTAATCACATAGAAAGGGACGTTGTATGTATTTTTAACTAGGTTAAAGTGATAGTGATGTGAACTACATTATAGAGTCCATGTATTTACTATATATTTGGCTATACTGAGTTATGGGCATTTGTGGTAGTACTGCATAGTGAAATTGAGGGGATGCCTTGGTGGGTACTAGTAATGGAATAACTAGAGGGTAAGTAGTTGTATGAGATATAACAAGAATTAATTTAAATATTATTTCGTATTGAGTACATGTTTTGTATTGATTATCCCACATAAAATATTTATCATGGGAATATGAAATAGTTAAATCTGCCTAAAAACCCTTATTGGAACATTACATGGAAAGGGGATGATTATGATATTAGTGGAAATGATAATATGGATTCCTTATGACCTTTAATGGTTGGGAAATCCACACTTGGTGTGTTATATGTTAGATAAAAAATATGAATAAAGTGTTTTGTTGTTGATATATTGTAACCTATTGTTCTAGGGATCATCGTTATATACCTCTTAAATATAGGATATACATGTTTGATACATATAGTGAGGTTTTTTAGGATGTGTCATGTATATTCTTCTTATGTACAAGCCTCTTGCTCGATGCTAGGTACCAATCATTAGCTATGTAAGATCTAGGATGAGGCTTATCTTCCTTGCTTGTTCATTATATCTTAATCATTATTATATATCTATGATGAAGAAGGGGCATATATACCTAGGAAATGCAAGGAAGAGATACTCCACCAACATGAACATGCATTCAAATTTTTTAATATTTATGATTGGATATACATCATGGGATATATGTGATATTCCACAAGACATAAATTATTTTTGTGGTTTGGATTGTGTGAAAGGTTAGATATGTCATACCCTCTATAGGATTTGATTTATTTATGTTCATTTAGCTAAGGGATCTTTCTTACATTGGTAGTCCTTATTAGGCAGTACGTTTTCTCTTTTAGGACCTTCTCATGATCCACTACTAGTATATTTTATTAGTAATGTGGAATACCTTGTATAAGTGTTTTATATTGGGTTAGAGGTAAGATTGGTTATTCTTCTTTAGGTAATTTTTATGTATGTGAGTCTATCCATGTGACCTTCTTTATATTAATGGATTGGATCATGTGTGATGTTTTCTATGTTATGCCCTCTATACTATTTTTAGGGGGTGGATTGTATTACATGAAGAATATAGACATCACAATTTCATGTCAGGATTTAATGGTTATTCCTTGGGTATGATTGTTACTGTGTATACCTTGTAGTAATTCAACAATGTGACATCATAGGGTGCACTATAAAATAGACCCTTAGGCAATACCATAATTTGACCAATTATTGAAATGAAAATAATTTTATAGTCTTTTTAATAAGGATCACCTATTCTTTATTATCCACTGAACTCCATCACCCAAACCCCTCTTCCCCACAATTTCCCACTCTCATAATTCACTCTTTAGAATCCCTAATGGTAATTTCATAGTGGGAACCCCCCCCCCCCCCCCATGGAAGCCCACACCCCCTCCCCCACACCCATGAAACCCCCTCCCACCTGGACAACACCCCTTTCTCAGGACAGCCCACATCCCCCTCCCCCACAACCCGGGAGCCGCCTACCCCCCGGATAACCCACCCCCTTCCCCAATTAACCACATATGATTCTTCTAGATTTCCCCTTTTCTCATCTAGAACCCCTCTGCACTACGAAACCCTCCCCCTCCCATCCTCTTGGGTGGTTTTTCCTCACCGAGTGTATGATTCATCTTTCATCGCATGTATTGGAGTGCCTAGAATAAATTATAACTCTCTTATTCCATACATATATTAGTGTTTGACCGACTGTCCTATATTTAAATGTACTTGGTTCAATTACCATTGGAAATGTAATGATACGCCCCAGGCATGTATCATAACAAACACCTGACATGCCTTTCCACTCTCCTAATACGCATTCATGATCCCTGCAGGATATAAACAATCCCATAAAAAAATACAATTATTGTTACAAATTTTACCCCTAAATTAGAGTTAATTGAAAATGATCTTTCTCCTAAAAAGTAGACATGTCTCCTTCATATGTTGAACATCTAGGAAAATATTAGAACATAAAAAATAAATAAATAGGAAGATGATATCATATATAGAAAATAAAATCACAATACAGACCAATAAAATTGTTTAACATGTGAGTTGTCATTTTCTTTTTTCTTTTCAGTTAGAAATATCCTCTACCGTGTGACCCTCCTCTACCAATAATGAACCTATACTGCATATTGAATGTAACCTTCGTGGTATGATTAATCCTATTACATATTGGTTTCCTCTTGTTCACATGTTAATACTGGTTCATATTGAATTTTATGTTCTCAAATGTAAGGGACAAACACCCCGCTGAAAATTGTTGTCGTTGGTGGTCCTTCTTTACACACTAAATGTATTTCTTGTTTCTTGATTCCTATTGATCATTTGATTATATAAATTTTAAATTTATATATAATTGACTGATGAATGAATTTACCTAGATGTTAAAACATTAGTTATTATCCATAAATTATCAAACAGAATTCAATAATGGATGCTTTGTAAAATACGAAAATGAAATTTTTTGTATTTCTATGGCATTGCGATTGTGAGAACGATAAATTGTGTATATGGTGTTCTGTTTGTAGGATTGATTTGTATGACTTTTTTTCCATGTATTAGTTCTTCCACCATTGAATATCATTCCAAATTTTACACATTTCACAGGAAACACCACTTTGATACTAGTAAAATACCATTAGATATTAGAAAACCACTTCACTAGAGGACTATATGAGACACTTTATAGACAAGATAGTCAAATAACCATAATAATCCATGTAATGTATCCTTACAAGCACAAGAAAACTATTGAAAATGACACCATATATTAGTTTGGTACCATATTTCCAGCCTATAGACATTGTGTTTATAGATAAACTGTAAAACAATGGTTTACAAAAAATGCATATAGATCAAAAGTGGGATACTAAATCATTCTAGTGCAAGGGATTCTCATAGCTAGGTCTATTTATCAGGTGGTTGGGAAGTTGGGGTGACCTTATTTGGACCTATGTAATGTATGGATCGTTAAGGGTATTATTTAACATATCTAGTTCCATTGATTATTGTTGGATGATGACCATAGTTGAACATATTTTGTTTAATTATTTTGATAAATCGTAAAATTACAGTATCAAATATGATGAATATGAATAATGAATGGATGAATGCATTTCCGTTGACAAAAGTGTATGAAGATGGCCTAAAAGAGTTTATCAAGATTTCAAAATATCATTCATATGACCCATATCAAATCCTTTTCCGTGTTTATGACGTTGTTATTCAAAAAAAATATTCCACAAGTGTTTTAAGAACACCTGATCTTTCATTGATTAGATCGATTTTATATATATTAGAATAAACACAGTAAAAAACCACTACAGGTAGTGGCTGGGATACCAATACGTTTTATGGATCATCCACTATGATTACAAGTGTGAATATTGAATACAATCATATGGAGGATGTGACTAAATATTTGAATGATCATGGAGATTGTATTAAAGAAATGACAAAGATAGATGATGATAAACATCACATTTGCCGAATATTGTTGGAGAAGATAATGATTTATGAAAAAACCCCATTGTATGCTTGTTTCACTAAATATACATAATTGTCAACCAAACTGATACTATATAATTTGAATGTTGGAAACGGGTGGAGTGACACCAATTTTATAGAACTAAATGCTCTCCTTAATGACATGCTCACAAAAGACAATGATCTCTTGAGCCAAACATATGCTGATAAAGGAATGCTATGATTGATGTGTATGATCTCAGAAAGAATACACACCTAACTAAATAACATTATATTGTTTCGTAAGGACAAAAAATCACATAACGAATTCCCAAATCCTTGTGATTCTAGATATAATAAAGATAAACCTAGCCATCAGATAGTTATATGGTAATTTTTAATCATTCCAATGTTTAGGCACCAATATAGATGTGAGTAGACTGCATAACAATTGACATAGCATGTAGATGCAATAATTGATTATGGGAAACTACGTCACCTTTCAGACTCTCCTTCGTGGAAGAGAATTGATCCTGAGTATCATGAATATTGAAACGTTCCGAGAAACCTTTGTTTTACCTTAGCTACAAATGGTGTGAATCCTTTTGATTTTAAAATCAATAGTCACATTACATTTCAAGTTATGTGGGAAAATTATAACCTGCCACCTTGGTCATGCATGAAATGAAAATAAATCATATTATAATTGATTATATCAGCACCAGAACAAATGGGTAATGATATTCATGATTACATGTCTCCATTTATCGAGGATTTTATGTTATTATGTGATTCAGGTGTTACATTTTATGAAGCATAGAAAAATTAATATTCCAATTTGAGAGACATGTTGTACGGAATGATAAATTAATTTTCAGTTTATGTAAAATTTTCAAGATATCGTATCAAAGGAACACAAGTGTGTCCCATTTTCAAATAATATACACCATTAATAAGGTAGAAACATTCATAAAAAACAGGGCTTCTAAGACATCACATATTTCTACCCTGATGGCATAAGTACAAATCATGGAGACATCATTCGATAGAAGTTCAGAAAGACATACAACACTGTCTCAACTAACAGGTGATCAATTTTTATAGAAATTAAAATATGTGTAAACTACATTTGGAAAAACGTTTTTGAAAAATCATACGAAAACCAATTGGAAAAATAAATCATATTTTTTTGAATTACCATACTGGAATTGTCTGTATGTCAGAAATATTCATGATGTTATCCATGTTGAAAAAAAATGTATGTGATGGTTTCATCGACACGTTGCTAAATGGAACCAGCAAAACAAAGTGTGAAATTAAAGATAGATTGGATGTGGTTGAGAAGGGAATACAATAAGAGGTGGAACCAGTGATGGGTGAAAAATGAACATATATTCCTCCTCCTACATACACTCTTTCCATGATGGAGATATATCAGTTTTGAAAATTCTTGAATGATGTACAAGATCCATAAGGTTATTCATCAAATATCATGAACAATATTTCAATGAGTGATTTATTGTTAATGTTTCTGAAATCACGTGATTTCCATGATTTGATTCAAGATCAAATTTTTATAGAATTATGTTTCATTTTTCACATGAATTTCCACCGTACATTAACGAATCCCAGTTTCTTCTTTAAAAATATGTGCAACAATGTGTTTTACCTGAACAAAATTCCATCTATGGAAAGGGAAATTGTCATCATATTATGTGAATTGGAAATTTTCATACCACCTAAATTCATTGAAATGATGGTTCATTTGATTGATCATTTTGTGAGAGATATTCGTCTATTTGGTGTTATAAATTATAGATGGATATACACCATTGAATGATAGATGATGATTTCGAATTTGTATGTCAAAAAATGAAGTCATCCAGAGGGTTGTATTATAGAGAAATATAATTTTGTGGAAGTCATTAAATTCTATACCGAATACATTTAGAGTGTGGAAAACATTGGCCTACTAAAATCACATCACACTGGGTGGCTTGAAGGTGAATGAAATTATGGAAGAGAGGATGTCACAATCGATTTTACAAATCATGAGTTGGCCCATATTTATGTTTTTAATAACAGTTTCGACTTTGACCCAATTTTTCAAACCCAAAAATAAATTCTTAGGAATTTAAATCCATCTAGGGCTAAAAAAGGTATATCAGATACACATAATTAACTATTTAAAGGATGGTTTCAGGACTATTTTTTAAAGAAGTTAGATGAAAATCTGGACTCAATTTCAGAATGAAATTGATGGGTAGCCATAGGAGAAAGTGTTTATGTATAATCTTACAATGCTTATGTGGTTAATGGTTATACATTCTATACTAATGAACATGATGAAGATTGTACCATGTAGAATTTTGGGGTTACACTTATAGATGAAGCAATGTATATTTCCATTACTAAGGACTAAAATCCAATTTATGTAAATATTTCATACATTGGTATCTCAAACTAATATGGGAGTATGAATAAATTACATTCAATGTTTCAATTTTTAAATGAATGCATGATGAAAATAGGAGTGATAATAAAAAAGATGAATTGGGATTCATGAAATTTGTTTTTCGTAAGGATTTGGGAAAACATAAACCATTTATAATGGAATCAGAAGTAGTACACGTATTTTATGATCTATATCCCACAAACCAAAACTGTTCAAATGTTTTATTATCATCTAACACAACTGGAGGGTCAGAAGACAGGTCAATGAAGGATGTCCCTTTAATTGGGACATTGCAAAAATTTCACAATGGTCCCAATGTAGACATTTTTTTATATAAGTGGAGACCACAATGAGGAGATTTATATAGTCGATAGAGGGTTCAAATCTCTTCTTCATTTAAAAAAGGAGTTCAATAATCTGGGTGTTATTTACTGTAATGTACATTGTGTTAAATTATGTTATTATCTATTCGTTTCGGATTTAATATAATCTAAATTAAATGTCAAACCACTTTTACATATAATTAATTCTACACCTTCTAATGTGTCCAATTCCAAGGCATAAAATGTGTCTCAACCTGATAATGCTGGTCCTAGTGCAGCGCAACAATATTTTTCTCAACCTTTTGCTGAAGGTCCCAGTGCTAAGGTACAATAGTTTTCTCAAACTGTTGTTTCTAGTCCTAGTGTCGATAATTGTGCTCTAAAGGAAAATAATGATGATGCATCTGAGGGTATGGTAGGAAATGAAACCCTGATGGCACAAAAAACAATAGAAACATAGTTTGACAGTGTTACCCATAATAAATAAGGAAAATGAAAATGGAATCATATTTTAGGTGGATAGAAAAATTGAGGCCAACATCATAACCCCAACAAATCCATCATTAGTACCTACATTGGAATCGTTACTCAGCAATGTGTGCCGATGGATGTACTATAAAGGTACCATGTTGTCACTGGGCTTAGGACATAATGTGGGAAATGATTAGACTAACATTATGATATTTTTTATTTAATTCAATAAAATAAAATAAAATACTAAAATAATGACTTACTAATCATCATCCATTATTGAGTGCTTTTATAGAAGATTCCTTAAACAAGGAATATGTATTAAGAGTTACTGGAAGGATTTATAGAGGATTCCATGATGTTTTAAGGAAATACCATCTTAAATATGTTGAAGGGAATGTAATGTTACACCAACCACCTCTTTATGGCCACTTGACGTCCCAAGGTTCATGGGATGCATTTAGAAACCTTCGTGGGGAGAAGACTTTTCATGTACATCGTGTCCTCTAATAATTTTTTTGACATTTATTGTATTCATCAACTAGATTGACATTTTTTTGTTTATGAAATAGAAAATACGGTCTGAAAATAAATAATGGGTATCACAACTGGAATACCCCTACCCTAAAGCAATGATGTGGTATGCTTCACTTGATAAAAAATCAGTATGTATATTAATTGTACAATATTACTTTTATGTGACATAAAACAACACCATAACCATATTCACCTGTTTATATATAGATTGATGAGTTGAAATCAAAATCCACTTCCATCACACAACATGTTTTATGGAAGAAGGCTCGTGTAAATAAATAAAAGATTCATATTGAAGAAAATAAACAAAAAGAGTGGGGAACATGGGTAAGAATGACATAATATAAAATTAATTTTCATTAAATAGATATTATAGAACAATGAATAATTATTTTATTCTATTTTATATCTAATATAGTCACATGAATCAACAAAACCCGCACTAGATGCATACATACATTCAACTACCTTGAAGCAGCCAGAAAAGTTTGGCTGCATCTGAGGAGCGGGTTTCAGGGTGACACCCTGAACATATTCTCAGAATAAAAAACTAGAGGAGGATCAAACCAATGAAATGAAAAATATGGGAGAAACAATAGCTATGTTTTATGAAGAATTACAATACTAGAGAGGGATGATACCAAATTCTATGGGTGGAGGGAAAGAGAAGAAACAACTCAACAACAAACCATGTTTGATGATCCCACCCCACCACCACTAGCTTTACGGTGAGCCATTCCCCTAAAAATCATGTGTTATAAAAGGTAATATATGATATATTAATTTTTCTATGAAATTTGAATCAATTAGACATTAGTACCTTTCAAGTACTAATATTGTTCATGGTGAAAATTATTGTGATTTATATCTATCAACTCCAACCTATCACCTTGTAGTGAGGGCTATGATGTAGAATATTTAGAAGGACCCGATACACAATAGATAACATCTAATAGATCATATCAGATTGTGGATTAATGTATCTAATGAGACGAGGGTTGAGATACCTGTTCCAAATGATGATGACGACATTCATATGTTCAAACAAGTTGTTTGAACATTCATCACATGGTCATCAATTCTTGTAAAAAATATGTGCAAAAGTAGGTATCCATTTCCAATTTATTTTTCATGATGATTTTTTAACATTTAATGAAAATGGTTCGAACAGATTAATGATATTAAATAATGTCTATGAAAAATGTTGTGAAAGGAATGATCATCTCAATACTATCTCAAGGATTAACAAGCTGAATGAAATGATCTACTGGGAGCACCTTCTCCTCTCCCGTTCCATATCCACAATTAATATCCTCACAGGATCATGTAGATACAATTTTTCTAGATAGTAATTCTCACATATTTTATTTTGAAAAAAAACATTTACAGAGAGGAAAAATAAGATTTCATTAGTCCTAAAAATTTAAATGAAATCCTCATGTATGAATTGTTTGATTCCTCAGTTGTAAATGTATAAATAAAGTATGTTTTCATGATTGTATTTGAAAAAAGATTAAATACTATAATAAATATATCTAAATACTTTTCATATTTTTTGTAGGGATATATATGAAAACAATGAAGGGATTCCCCCATGAACAAAAATTTGGAGTCATTTTTCCTCACCTCACTTGTTCAAAAGAAGAGATAGATTCAACAAAAGGGGATGAAATAATGTCATCCATGCACAAATCGATTGAAAAAAAACATGTATGACATAATATTTTTAATCATATCAATTATATTTTCATTCCATTCATTACTTACTCAGTTTAGTGTTTTTAGATAGCATTGGATGTTGATTGCAGTGAATTTGGATACTCCAACGATTTATTTTTTGGATTCAATGAATGGATATGCAACAAAAAGACAACATATGATGGATTTTTTAAAAATTTAATACACTATATTCAACATTATAGAACTAATAATCTTGTTATATAATTTATATTATCTTTTAATGAGGATTATATTATGATAGGGAGGTGCATCAATATCGTCTACTTCATGAAATGAATCCAGGGCCTATTTAAAGGAACACCGAAAATATCTATAACATGATAAGTATCCTGGTATATATAATAATATTTCACTATCCAAACACATATTAAAACAATTTAATTAATTTTATCATTGTTTCTAAAGTGTCCAAAAAAATAGAAGGGACTGTAGTTATTGTGTTGTAAATTTTATGATAGATATCATACTTCATCAAAAAACTAGAATCCCTAAAAACGTATTTTTGAAAATTATTATGATTGGATTTAAAATATTTAGTAATCCATTTTGTATTTATATTTTTTTTTAAAAACCATGGCTTTCACTAAAACATATATTCACAATATTATATAGATGTGTATAGAATTGGATGGGCAACATACCTAATTAAAGACTGTACACAAATAAGATGAAGGTGAATAGCTACTACTTATGTTATCCTTATCTGATCATTGATATCTACCTTGTTCAAACATATTGAAAATATATGATCACCCTATATTATGTTTTATATCCTTCGGTTATGATTAATGGTTTTAGAAATGATTTGTAATTCTATTTAAGAATAACTTACAGAGAGACTCTTATGAACTAGTTCATTATGTTTCCATGTTTCCAAAAGCACTAGACCTAATCTAGTATGGAATGGGTCATTTATAATCATTATTTTGGTCATTTATACTCCAGTTTCTAATTATTAAATGTGTTGGAAGAATATTGGTTGTGCAGAACTCACAAATTTAAAATAGAACTAAGGATTCTTCATGACTATAGGATAACTACCACGTATTATACCATCTAATATGAACTTATGATCCTAAATCCCCTTGATGATCTCATCAGACTCAATCTCTATGATATCATCATTTAGCTTTTATTTTTTCTTCACTTCCTTCACCAATTGTCTAGGTAATTGGGTGTAGGAAGAGAAGGTAATGTGAACCCTGAATGATTATATCAAAGAGATGGTGCCAGATGAGAGCATCCCGAGGACAGCAGATCAGATGTTCTGATCAAATTCTCTACTATGAAATTGATAACCAAGATAAGTATAGTTCACAAAGAATCACTAGTTTTTTATATGATTATATTTGGATAAAAGAAAACCTTTAAATAAATTAAAGGCAATGTTATGATATAATATGTCTATTTTAATGAAAATTATATAATGAAATTGTAATTTTATTTTCATTATTCTTTATAGGGTTCATTTATTTTAGAAGATTTTATTTCCATGTGACATTCCTTTATAGGAAGAGAAATAGAATTGTGTCTGATCAATCACAGAGGTTATATTGTTTATTTCACAGTAAAATCATTTCCATAGATCCTATATCTCAAAAATTTAACAAATAAACTTGCATCATATATACATATTCATGACCATGAAAATATGGGTGCCAAGGCACCTCAAATAAAACATACATCACATTAATTCCCAGATGCATACACACCTCACATACAAATTGCAGAAGCAAAATAATGGACTTGGTTATATATAAGTGATTAATAGACTAATTCCCATGGAATTATTATTTTAGATTTAGTATTATAAGATACTCTGGGTATTCCGTGAAATTTCTTATAGATAAGAGAGAAATTGGAAGTCGATTTCACTAATTATTCAATATTTCGTAGCTCTACAAGAACAATTAGTTTCTTATCTGCTTCACATAAACCTCTTCTTGTGACCGTGTCACAGAATCTCATTTATATGAATGCTTCGTGGGAACTAATCATGTGATCTTATCACATAATCAAATAACATAAAACAATCACATAATAAATTAATGTAATTCACATGACCCATGATTAATGTATTCATTTCTTATTTACATGATGGCATAATTCATTAAGGGTCGTATAATCGAATAATTATTCCAGATTCATTTGATCACATGATCCTATTAGGGTCATATGATCACATGATCCTATTAGGGTCATGTGATCACATGATCCTATTATGGGCATGTGATCACATGACTTTTAACATGTAATGCTCCTAATATGATATTTCTAGTTACTCATGTGCCCCTTTCTTACTCAAGTCCATTTTCTAATACAAAATCATCAATTTTCATAATTAATATAAAATTTCTCATTATTATGATACAAATAAATTCATTAATTGATACTGAGTATACTATAATTCATTGGACTAAAATGGTTGATATGGTGTATGTCGACTAGTGTATAGTCATTCAGTCCACTCACAAGAATTTTAAAAGCATGATGGGAGCCAATATCTTGGATTTTCAATATTCTAATTAGTTTCCCATATATGGGTTTGTGTTTTGAAATTATAATATGATATCTCCACCTCATGAAGAATAATTCGTCCCCCCTATATCTTTAATACTAATAATATTTTCATAGAGAACATCTCATATGTGGTTAATTTCATTTCTAATGAAGACATCCCATACTGTAAATTTTAATGCCTCTGTGGATTAATGTTAAAGGGTTCAAACAAGAATTAGAGCATAAATACAATATTTAAATATAAAAATGTATAATTATATATCGAATTAATTGATTTGGTGGTTATTTGACTGGGTTATTTGATCATGTCGAAGCCTTAGGATGAACCGTGGATGTCACTTCATGGTTCAGTGTACTACCCCAGAGTTTTGGGTTGAGATGAAAAAGATATGATTTTATGAATTATTTAGGCTTATCGAACCCTTAATTATTGTAATTAAATTCTTATGGTAGACTTGTTCAGTTTATATAGTCAATTCATGAACAAATTTCATTATATGTATGGTGAGTTCAACATATGTATATGAGAATTTAAGACGATTTATGGGGCGATGATTTTTGGAGACATGTATGATGAGTAAATTTATCCCCCATAAACTCAGGATGGCACAAAATTGAATCCTTACATTGTGAAGGATCTCTTCAATTTATCTAGAACATCTCTTTGGAAGGACCCTTATCTTAGGGTCGACATCTCCTTTAAGAAGTTTACTAACTTGTTCTTTAAGAAGACTCAACATAAGTGTCTGAATAAGAATCCCAAGGCATGCACATCATGATAATCCTATAGGGTAGAGGGTTATCACATTAATATAGTTTATTAGTTTCAATTAAATTTTTTGGGATGGTCAGTCACCTCATAAGACCATCAACTTCTTTATATAGTAAGCTACATGTCAATTTACCTCAACATGTACTTGTTAAAAATGAAAAATAAAGGTGGAGTTATGGTATCCACCATAATGATGGTATATGTGATTGTAGGTGGTACAATTTTCATCATTTTCGTTTCTATGTCTGCTTGGTTATATTGAGATCCTCACCACAACTACAGGGGTATGCCCCATTTAGAATATTCAGACCCTTCCAACTGCGGTGGGGATTGATGGGGGGCCACATTAGTGGATATGAGTTAATTAATACTCACAACATTCCAAGAAAATAGTTCAGGAAATTTCTACAATGTATTAGTGAGGTATGGATAATCACACAAATGAACTATGAGATCAAGATAAAAGTGAACCCATATGATAATTTTTTATACCATAAGGATCACCAACCAATAAAATTACCAATAATGTAAAGGGTGATCATGTAGCCTAATACATTATTTTATTGATTTGAGAGGGTTTTTTATGAAATTGGATTAACATAAAGATCTTATATGAGTGGTATGAATCACACAACATTGGGACATAGTCCAATGCATTCGGATGAAATTCTGCACTCCCCCTACATCTGTTCAGGACTGCATCCCATAGTGGATCAAAAATTTTGGATAGTTTACACCTAATAGGAAACATAGGATTTTTTACCTTCCCTCTGAATAGTGTGGGTTTTGGCCTTCTGAATGCTTATGTTGATACCTTGGTGAGATCATACCCGAATGGTCAGTTGAATCAATTGGTGAAAAACACATAGATCATCCAATAGTGTATGTGGAGGTGGACACAGGGGAATTGGGGTTATTAAAAAGTTATATTCCAGATAAAAAACATCTTCCAAAAGACCCACAACTCTCTATATGTCATGGAAGCAAATGAGGCACTTAGATCCATGACCAACAATAAGAAGGGTTCAAATGTGTGTCTTTAACAAGGTATGGGGTTCCCGTAAATGAAGGTCTAGTAGGTGGGGGATATTCTCTAATTATAGTGAGTTATATTATCAAGAACTATATGCTAGTGTGAATGTGGTGGTCACCATGAGGTAGAAAAATAGGTTCATTTAGATGAGATTATCTTTTTTGGAGGCATAAAACTCGATCATTCAACATCATAATGTGAACAAGAATCAAGAATCCTATAGTATAATAGATGTATAATCTCTTAAAAATTTAGTCATTGATGGGATGTATGAAATAGAAATCCACTAACATGAATTTCATCACTAATAATTAATTCTCAATGATGTTGAGAAAACAATGATAGAGTAGCATAATCATTTCAATGTGGCAGAAAAGTCCAGATTTGATGCTGCTAGTTGGGAATAAATTCATAAACGGGGTGTTCATGTGGAAACTAAATCAGATAATCATATGTACTAATCCATATCTACACTATATCATTGGTTGGTAGAGCTCGAGGGGGTATTCTGAGTGCATACTATTTTGAGATTTATAACATTATCCTACAACCCATATTAGGGGTGTTATGGGAGAGACTCTAGATAGTGGAGATTCCTCCTTTTTTTATTGTCATTAAATGATATCTTTTAGATTACATGTTATTATAAACATATCATACTCTTCTTTTCTTATCCATGTAATCTTAACAAAAATATAATTATAAGACTATGAATAATGTTGAGCCTCTTCAAAATTATTAATCTAGCCCATGGAAATATGGAAATGTAATGGTTGTAACAGGTAACACATCTCATGATGGTCAAACATCCATATCATTGTTTGTATACAAATATTACTAATAGAGAAGGTTGTAACCAGTAACACATCTCACCACCCTTACACTCCCTTACCACACCATGTCACACGACATGTAGTCTAAAGGTAACTTACCAACCCATATCATGTTCATGTATCAAATGCCATCTATTCTTATGGACCCTACCTATCTAAATGTTTTGAAAAAATAATAATAATGAATTATCTAGCCCTACCTACCCAGATGTTACTTCTTTATTAATAATTGAAATTGTATTATTGTATTATTTTATATTAATGTTTAATTTATTTCATTATTTTATTACAAACATGTTATGTTTATATTATATAGGTGTAATTTTTTCGTGAGTTCTTCTGATTTTTTCAATTAATAATACCATGGACAACAATATTTGAGAGGGGATCACAGATGTAAAAAAGGATGAAATATTAATGTATTTAACTATTTGCTGGATAATTTTTATTGTAACAATATAATACATTTTTTGAAATGTATATACCAATATTTATTTGTATTCATGATTTAAAGTAAAAATATATATATCAATGATTGGGAAACTCTTGTGTGCGTTATTTTGTTCCCCTATGCATTGTTTGTGTGTAGGTGTTGTTTTCTACAGTTGTTTTCTATGCAAGGGCTATTTTTTGCTATTTTTACATGTGTTGTTTGTGTGCAGGTGTGCAGGTGAGAAGGTTCTCTGTCGGTGAAGGGTTTTCTCAGCCAACATGGACTTTATTAGCACTATTTATGCACTGATATATTGGGGCTTTATCAATGCTCAAAATAGTGATGATCAAGGGGAACCCCTATCTTCGCCATGATTAATAGTGTCTTTCTAGAATTGTTAAATTTAGTTTATAGAACTTTTAAAATCATAATTTTTATTAGGGAATGTTATTTCAATTGAAAATTACAATGTGACTAAAGTTATTTTGAACTCTTTTGTGCTTATTGACATTCTATTAAAACAACCACAAATCAAATTTCATTAGTCATTTATTTTTTGTTTAATATGAATATTATTGCGTGATGGATATAATTATTTCTTATACCATATATATTTTCTATATATATTTTTTAGTTTGAATTCCATTTGATTAATTGTGATCTATTGATATGTTTATATCCATTACTCAATATTGATATTTGATAAGGCACAATGTTCAGGATTAGAATAAATTATTCAATATATAAGGAATGTATTAGATATCTATGACATTGTTTGAGGAACATTTGATATATAACCCATGGTTTTTTGATAGTCTCATAAGAAAAAATAATTTCAAATAATTCTAGGCATTTCAACTAGTATGATTTAAACTCTATTAAGGGTAGATCATGATAATGGGGATTGAGTAGGCCAAGGTGAATTAATTTTTACCCGGTCTATTTTCAAATGTCTCGATGATATATCATGATTTTAAAGATATCAAATTCCTTAAAAAAGATGATGCCCAATTTTAAATAAATTCCTAAATTATTAATACAAATATTATATTGCATGTGATTATCACTGTTATAAAATCTGTGGATGTATTCTATTCCAAGTTAATTATTTAAATGTGATGTGTTATCAATTATCTAACTTGATAATTAAATAAAAATTTATTTTTCATAATTTATTTCATGTAATTTTTATTAGTTATTTACCTTTCAATATAATGTACACGTTTCCTTCAGAGAATTTGTTATACGAGATGAGTGATTATATATTTATCATTCTATATTGATTATTCTATTTCATTTATTACTTCATTCACTATACATTACCATAAATAAGAATTTGATATCATCATTTATTTTATTTCCCTAGGATTCCCTGAATTTTACTATGAAATATATGAAAGGACATTCTAGATGGAAAAAAAAATCGAAAAAATTATTATGTTAAACATTTGGTATTCATTTAAAATATCACACTCTTGTATTTATTTATTTACAAGGCGAAAAAATAATATGTAATTTGGGATGTTAATATTGTATCAATAATAATGTAATGTTATTATAATGGATCCTGAATACTAGGGTCTAGTTCATTATGTTTCAATCAGATTTATTTTATTAGGAACCATGGGTGCTAGATTAAGAAAACTTATATTAGGGAACATAACCCAATGATAGACATTGATGATAGGTATAGAGGAACATCTAAATGATTTGGTAACGTAGATATTATGTGATTATTCATTATAATGAACACATTTCTAGAATCTTAAATTAGATGTTGTTATTGAAGAGATTTACATAGGTGTAATAAAAGTAAAATTGTGGCATCATGAATGACTCTATGTTATATGGGATTTTTTGTGAAAGTAGTTTGACACTAATACAAGATATTATCAGTATAATTTAATTTTTTTACATATAGATATGAATGTGTTGAAAATAAATATATTCATAATGAAACCACGTATATGATTATGTGATTATCTATGGTATGTTTTTCACTAGTGTTGATATTATACATTATGTTTCTTAGTTATATGATCTTTTATAGTGTACGAAATTATTTATAATGTTTCCCCAGATGGAAAATTGGTATCAAAACTCATGTATCATGTGATGATTTTAGTAATGAGATATATGATATTGTAGGTATTAGAACTTGTAAAATTATTGATATATCAGCACAACGTAATCATGTTATGAAAATAAAATAATTTCAGATGAAAAACCTAATGTAAATATATTTTATCCTATGATTGATCATTTTATAAGATAATAGACCCCATAATTTAGTGGGTTAACTATTACAGTTGTAGAAGATAAATTGATTATGTATTTGGAGTAGATATTTTTGGAATTGTGATGTAGTTAACAGGGAATGTTTACAAATGAATTGTATTGTCTGAATGGCCATGCTGATCAATCTTGTGATTTGATCAATAATTCTTGGGAGTTAGAGGAAATACAACTCTTGTAATGGAATAATATTAAGGGTTAATTATTCAAAAAATAAATCCCTATTTTGAAAAAACTGAGCTATAGTGGAATTTTCTTATAATAAAGAAAAAATAATAAGAAAGTGCTTTAATGTGTGAAGATTCCTTTATATATTTAGCTAGTTTTGATATGAATTACATTCGCAACACATCATATATACTTGAATATGATGAGAATAAGAAAATTCTATGGAGGTTAATGGTCTATAAAATATTTTTTATATGATGGTATAGTTTTAATTCTTTTACGATGGAGAATAATTCCCTTAATATTTCAAATTTTAATCGAATTATGTAAATAAGGGGATGTTAGATAAAAAATAGATAATTGGAAGAATAGAAATAAATATTTTTCATGCTTGTGGTACATTTTACGATAAATACCTTATATAATTCTTGATGGGATGTTAGTTTGTTATAAAGTTTTAGAAAACGGTCACCTAGAATGTGAGTGAAAAGTCAAGGATGAAAAAAAGAATATTTAATTTTTTAACTATAGTCAAATGCGTCATTATAAATATAAATTACCCAAACATCAGGGGATCTAAGGGATTAATGTCAAGCTTATTTTATTGAAACAACTAAATTGGAATTATTAATCAACTTCTATATTTGAATTTGAGAAATAAATTTTAAAATTATTGTATATATTGTATTTTAATTATATGATTTATGAAATATTTAGGTATAATAATATAGTACAAAGGATTAAAGAGAACATGTTTAACGGTAATCATATCCAAGAAAAATGATTCATTACAATTTTAAAATTCAGGGAAAACACATTATTTATAGGAGGGTAACCCTTAATATGTTCTAAATGTTGATATGATGTTTTTTGGATAAAGAGATGACTGATATGGATATATTGAATTGTATATTTCATCAATATTTGTTCTAATTAATGATTTGTTAAAAAGTGCATTGTTTCATCATTGATGGAGTTTACAACATTATCAAATTTAAATAATATATAATCTAATATCTATTTAAATTTGGTAATAAGTAATCAGGCATTATTTCAATGATGATTTAAGGTAATATAGGTAATTACCATTTTTTAAGGTATTACAAGATAAACATAATCACATGTTTTGCATGTGATAATTTACAGCAACATCACGTTACTTAGAATAATGATATATTAATTTTGAAAATGAAGTTACCTTGTGAATTATTTGATATAGATACTTTTTAAGGGTTATAAGGATAACCATTTATGGATTTTTTATGTGGATCTTTGGAAATGTTTTATAGATCAATGTATGACTTCATCAAATGATGATAATTGTGCAAATATGTGAAATATAAATTTTTCTATTTAAATCCAAATTATATGATAGTGTTTATGAATTAGAAACATATCATGAGAAGATAATTCAATTTATTCATAGAGAGTGAAAGAATTTATCAACTCTAAGAAAAATAGGCCCTCAAACATAAATGTGATCATATTATCTTAATTTTTTTAGGATATCAATTAATTTTTTCACATTTATTTTTTATGGAATTGTGGTAAGTAATTTTCTCAAAAATATGTTCTCAGTTTAAATACCTCAGAATTTGAGTGCTATACTTCCATTTATTGTCACGTTTTCTTTTCAAACCGATGATATCATATACAGAACCCTAGTAATGTCATTGTTCCAAGTGTATTTTACATTTTTCATTCTCTGTTATTAGGATAATCCATTATTAATAATTTTGATGAAAAGTTTTCAAAATGTAATTATCAAATACAATGAAATTTTTAACCAATATTGATTTTATATTTTATGGAGCATTTTCTTTATCATTGGAAGAATGTAACACCATAAAAATTATTATATAATAATATTTTATTTGATAGTATTAATGGCATGAAACACTAAATGTAAATGTTGGTGGCTAAATTCTAGACAGAGAAGAATCCCAAATGAAGGCCCCATTGACAGCCTCGAGAAGCCACTTTGCAGAGTCCCCCCAGCACCGCAGCCACCACAAAGCAAGGAGGTGGGAGGCTTCGCGACCACATTTGATGTTTGTGACCCACCGTGAATCAACCAAGACCCCCTTTGTGATGCGTGAGCTATACTTTGTGGCCCCTCTTGCCTAAAATTACCAGGATCCCATTGAGCCCAACGAATAAAAAATCCTACCTTTCAACTTCCCAGCACTCAAATCGCAATGTATCCTTCTACTATGTGATCCATGAGTTGTGCGAGGTACTTCTGGTCCATGAAGTTCCCCCTTTGCCTCATTTTGAACCCCTCTTCTGAGAGGGTTTCCTTCACGAAGCCTAAGGGCCTTCGTGAAGGAAGGGAATACCCTAGGGGACCCGAGTCGTTACAGAGGAATTATGCTTCGTGAAACACCCTTCATGTACACATGATCTATATGCTAAGGCAGGGACACTGTACTTCCCAAATCACATCAGCGCACTACAATTTTCTTCACGAGGCTCTATTGCTCTATATGGTATTGCTCTGCAAATTCCCTTCCACTTCATGAAGCACTTTCCATATGCGCATCAACCCTATTCTTATGCTATGGAACCCAACATTACTAAGAACACCCCTTTGCAAGTGCCCTATGCCACGCAGAGAAACAGAGCTTCACAAGTCCCCTTCTTATGAACACCTCTGCTTTGAAATTTCTTTTCCCATGAGACCCCTCAGGTTTTCACGATGTCACTTCAATGTCCCTTGGATGACACCACCCATTGTGTTTCTTTGCCTCATGGTTCTTCGCATAGGCATGAAAATGACTATTTATTCTTCTAATTTCCACGCTAACATGGACCTCTCGATGGTTTTATCTATGACACACCTTCACTACGACATTGTTGATGCCTTCCCTTCCACAAGGAGCAGAGGGTTCCAGTTATGTGAGTCGTAGGGGTGTAGAGAAAACCCACCTTGTCCAAGATGCAGGACGTTAAACTACCATGCACCATCATTCTCAACACATGATGTTAAACTGTGAGCTGGCCCCATGCCTCTCATGAAGGGTAACACTGATGTGGACATTCTCCACGCCCATTCGTCTCCATGGGGATGGGATCATCCCTCACCGGGGATGATATCCTCCTTATTGGAGTGGAATTTATCCACAGGAAAGGGAATCCACCTTGGTGTAATCGCCTAGCTTTCCTTCCAGGAGGAAGCGTCCCTGCTCCTCATTTCATCTTCAGTACCTAGGGACTGAAAATAAAGTGATAGTAAATGGGGATCGTCCTTTCATCATTCCCAAACCCTTCTCTTGCTGTGATGTGTTGCCATCGAGCCTCTATCCCGAAGTAAGTCCCAATCGTTCTCTCCCTGGTCTGCCTCATATCGTATTCCCCACTCCACTTCCCATAGACACCCCTTTAAATATGTGGTTGTTAGGCCTTTTCTACCTCTTGTTTCTCTCATTGAGAATGACTCACGTGGGCATAGAGTATGCATCGACCATGACATCACCACCATCCTGCATGACGTTAAAATTCTATGACACCATCTAAACTACATGGAATTTTATCCATATCCGTGCATGGTACATAGGAAGCTTTACCGAGGTTCAAGCCCACCAACCATTGTCCTTGAACATCTCTGTGTCAGTGCGCCAATCCCCTCTCCACATGAACTATGTGGACTCTGATCCATGTTAAGGCATGGTACGTAAGAAGCCTCACGAGGATCACGCCCACCACCCGGTCATTCTGATCCCCTTCACGTTGGTTCTCCCCCACCCCACATGATGTTACACTATGTTAACCACATGAACTATGTGGTCTTTGATCCTTGTTAAGTCAAGGTACGTAGGAACCCTCCCTGAGGTTAATGCCCAATAAACACTCAACCCCAGGTCCTTATTCACATCTTCTCACTGACTCCTATCTCATCTTGGGCTGCCTCAGAGTGTTAGCCTCCAACCCATTCCCAAACTATGGGGACTTTGATCCATGCTAAGGCAGGGTATGTAGGAAGCATCCATGAGGTTCAAACACACCACCCTGTTGTTCCGACCTCCTTCTGGTCAGTTAACCGACACCTTGGTCCGCCTCAGAGTGTAAGCCCAAACCCATTATTGAACTACATGTACATTGATCCTTGATAAGGCAGGTTCCATAGGAAGCCTCCACAAGGTTCAATCCCATCACCAAGTCGTTCTAGCCTCCTTCATGTCAGTTTACTAGCACCTTTGTATGCCTCATAGTGTAAGCCCCCAACCCATTCCTGAACTACATGGTCTTTGATCCTTGCCAAGGAAAGGTACGCAGGAAGCCTCCCTGAAGATCAATCCCACCACCCATTAGTCATTCCCATCTCCTTCACGTCAATTCACAAACACCCTAGTAAACCTAGAGTGTAAGCCCTACATCCTTCATTAACTACATGGTCTTTGATTTTTCCAAGGCAAGGTATGTAGGAAGCCTCCCTAAGGTTCATGCCCACTACCTAGTCTTTCCGACCTCCTTCACATTGGCTCAACAACACCTTGGTATGCCTCAGTGTGTAAGCCCCAACCCATTCCCAAACTATGGGGACTTTGATCTTTGATAAGGCATGGTAGCTAGGAAGCCTCCACGAGGTTCAAGCCCACCACCCAGTCATTCTGACCTTTTTCAGGTCGGTTTACCAACCCCTTGGGCCGCCTCAGAGTGTAAGCCCCATACTATTTCTGAACTACATGGAATTTGATCCTTGTTAAGGCAGGGTATGTAAGAATCCTTCCCATGGTTCAAGCACACCACCCATTGGTCGCTCTGACCCCCTTCACGACAGTTCGACCCCATCCGGCGGTAAGCCGTTGTTACCCCATCCAACGGTAAGCTATTGTGACACTATCTAGTGGTAAGACATTGTGACCCAATCCAACAGTATGTCGTTGTGACCTTATTCAGTGGTTAGCCGTTTTCAACCTCATTCGCGATAATATGTTTTCAGAAAAACTATGAGGACTTTGATTCCCTACCATGGGGATACATAGGATGTCTCTTCGAGTCTCAAGACCAAAACTAACGTCATCTTCACGGCGGTCTCATCCCATTCACCATCCCCAACATTCACTCCATCATACATCCTGATCCTTACCCGGGCCTCCACATCTCGGTGGGATCATCCCATTCTATTCCTTATTCCATCTAACAACAATTTTGAGTCCACCCATGTAATGGCCCCAATATTGGTGTTCCCTCCAGCGGGTTCCTCCTTCTGATCCACAATAGTCAATGTTCTGATCAGCCAGATCCATCTCTTCTGGACATTAAACTTGCAGCATACGTTGTGTTAAACATGGGAAGATGAGGGAAAAATTAGATATGTGCCCATGGAATATGATTCCCCACATTCGATGTGGGATGCCTCAGGCTTATGTACCCTCAAGAAGCCCTATAATGATGGATATAAGACAGACACGCCAATCCCCCAGGGTCCAAATATGCCAGATGTTCCACACATGACTACTCCCCTAACTGATGGTTTCTGCCCTGACCAGACCCCTTGGAATGTTCTAACAGAAGCAGTGTAATTAACTGTTGTCCATGAAGATATGGCTCAGGGAAGAGTTTCACAAACAACGTCTTATGTCTATGACGGAGACCCGGACTAGGTGACAGTTTCTGAGGAGGAATCCGTAGAAGGAAGAAATGACATCCAACCATCTCATTTTGATCAAGGAGTAGATGTCCTTGAATAAGGAGCTGATGCTTCCCACCTTTGGAAAATGGGAATGTGGGGAAATCAAAAAGCAGCGTATCTCGTCCACAAATGAGATGGATGCTCCTTCCCCGTAGAAAGAGTCGGAAATAGAAATGGTGAAACAAACATGAATTTATTCTCTTGAATGTGGATAATAGTTGCTCTTGGGGCATCAATGTATTGATGTGTCACCAGATCCAGCTATCCGGCATCAGGTCCCACCAAGAAAATAGTGGGTCTGGCCTGGAACTCACCAGAAGATAGGGCATTATAAGGTTTAACATTTCTTTATGCAATTTATTCAGCGTGGATCCCTCTTACCAATCATGGGGGATGGGATGGTGTTGGGTTATTTGTCGTAGATTCCTTTTTCTTTCATCACAGAAATGTTCATCTCTCTGCTTTTTAGGAATTAGGTTGTTGCCGTAGGAACATGATCACCGCCCGCCAATCTACGTAGGGGTATGGGATGTTCCAGCACAGCGACTCTACATGGCATCTCTTCTTCCACGATGACCTCTTCATCCACAACCGTGGGGTTCCCACGCCCCATCTCTCCATCAGAAGTTATCCTACAAAGGGTAATTAACAACCTCATATGTCGTTACGAGGAGGAGGGAATAATCCCAACCCGGGATATTGCCCGCCTGGACCTGGAGGCATCCAGGCCCCACCGTCAACACCACCCCTAAAGGCTATGTAGGTAGCCATTTCTCCCCACCCCGACATACAGTCGCTTTGGGAACCTATCCCCAGAGTGCTTTGATGACTCCCTTCCTTACGCTGATGAGGTGGGTGATGTCCGGCCCAGCCTTGTTAGAGTACCAATCCAGGGGATCCTAGCAAGGGCTCCTACCCAACCACATTAGTGGCACTGCCCAGCCTTGCTGATGGTGGAACAAGTAAACTATTCACCTAAAGCACCAGTCCCAGCTCATCCGACCTGATGCCAGTGTCCGAAATGAGCAGAGGATGCCTGCCAAGGGGCGTCAACGTCGACAACTACTATGGCCTGAACCAACACCAACGCATACCATCAAGTCCCTTCAAACACTGAGCAGGGGAACTTATACTCTCAACTGGAATTGAGGACCCAGCAACCCCATGGGTTGGCTGGGTCGACTCTCCAGGTCACATGCATGATCAAGGGTCTCTGGGAACCAACCCGCAGTGATGCAGCCCCATACGGAGGTCCTCCCCGTACCACTACCACACAAATCATGGGCCCTCCAAGCTCCAAGGCTCCGCATGGATGTTCTCCCCATGATACCCCCAATCAGAATGAATGTCTTCCCCGTGGTAGTGATGCTTCGCATGGAATAATCTCCCATTCCCATTACCATGGGTATGGAGTCGTTCTTCCATCCCCCAATCGCCGATTTGGGGACATCACCCACCTGGTCTCTCTCCAATGTTGGGATCTTCCCTACGTCCACTCTATAGCGGGAGAAGGTCCCCATCTCCTAAACAAACAGAGGGGAAAAATCCAACATCACTCCACCCGTACCAAGAACAAAGGTCCTCCCCATGATCTTACCTTTCCCAGCGGAGGTTGTTTCCTCTCTGGTGTTATTCATGGAGGTCCTCCCCATGTACTCTTCGACATTCATCTCGGTGCTCCTCACACCTCGGCTTTCTTGGGAAAAAACCCTCTCCACTCTAGCACTAGTGCGGCCGAAGGACCCCATGATATGAATCAGCCCTATCCCAAGGAGCCACCCAGGGAAAGGAAGGGGAGTCGTCACTGCCACAATAAGAATCCGGGGTAGGCCCATACAGAGATTGAACGGGTCATCTTCTCAATCTTTGAAGCGGAGTACAACTCATCTCGAGAACCCTCCCCTCACTCATACGAGTCTAGGGATGTGACAGGGATAAGGCGTATCTGCCTAGTGCACCCGGAATGCATGGTCCATAGGAATCCCTCTCCCCTCTGCAAGTTTATCCAAGAGGAAGAGAATTTGGCGACCCCATAGGTTACGGTCGTGTAATCACCACCATCATCGCTGGAAGCACTCTCTACATCCACAAGAGATCACAGAGAGCTATTATAGGGTCCAATGGTGGGTGAGCAGTAGCGAAACCCACCCCTAGCAGCCCAGGCCCCTGAACCAGGAACATCATTCTTCATCCCCTCTTATCGTGATGTAGAGGCTAGGTCGCTACTCTCTTCCGAGGATATGCCGATAATCAATGGCCAGTTAGCTCGTTTGCTATATTCTCCATCGGCCATCCTGCCATATCATCAGTCTACCTGACTACTGCTGCTAGTTCCTCATCCACCCCCAATTAGAAAGTGGGGAAATGAAGGGCCAGACCCTAAATTTGAGTTGAGGAGCTTTTGGAGCATTTTTGTAGTAGAACACTTCCCCGAGAAGTTCAGGCCCCTGGCTGTGTGGGATTTCTTCATACCGGAGTCCCTCGCCCCAAAGGAAGTTTGTGTTTCTGCTACACCCTCTAGGTGATGAATTTTAGTTTCCATCATTAGTGTGTGGTTTATCCATGGATTGAACCACATTTTGAATACATCAGTGAACAATGCCTGCGAGTCAATCTAGCTGCACTCTCTGTGGCCCAGCGCCTCGAGTCACCAGGTCGCCATGAAGCTCTCCAGCAGAAATGTGTTCAAAGTATTAAGGTACTCTGTATAATTATCAGGGAGGATACCCCCCACGTGCAAATTCGTGGCTAAGGGTAGTATGCTTCCCTCCTCTTTAACCTTATCCTGCGGAAGCCTGACTCACTATGTGATATTGAGGACATTCCCCCACGAAGGGTCACGGTCCACATGGCTGACATAGTGGACAAGGAGGATTAACATGAGTTTCTCAATGGAGACATACCCCTTGAGGGTGTTCCACCACTGTTGGTCCTGTAGGGGTGGATTACTCCTCCTCAGAGGAACCTCTTAGGGCCCCCCACGCCCATCGAGTCTTTTGTACACAATAGGAAAATTGTTAAGGGAGAAGACCATGTCAGAGATGTCAAGCACTCCAGTCCATCTACCTCAGTGTATATAATTTAGGAGGACCCCAAGAAGGCCATGTCACAGTAGCTAATTTCTGAGCAGAAGAGGTTGATCAATGATCTCCTAGCTGAACGCGTTGTATAGCGACGATCGAACTACGATAATCATAGACCAGGGCAGCAAGGGGAGGAACAACTACCCCTTGGCGTGATGCCCCCAAGAAACCCTGATCATACCGCTTCTATAGACAGGGATGAAGCTAGAGATCATGGAAATAGGGTGTGGTATGTATTTGTGAACCCTCCGGAATGGCACGACAATCCAAGTAATCTGGCCTGGGTTCCCCCAGCTACCCCACGAGTCGCTCCACCTGCCGCTCCATGAGCCGCTGGGCCTATCTACCATGTTGAAGAGACTGAGAATGCACTCGTGTTTAGGGATCCCAATAAAGACGGGGACCCCTGCCTAGATGATCCTATGGTGGAACTCATAGGTTGCCTTGAGGAATTGGAAACACGGCAGGTGGAAAACCCACATGATGGAAAGCCATACCCGGTAAGGGTGGATGATATGCCAGCACCTACAAGCTTCGGGAATCCCACCTTCCCCCCCTTAAATAGGACGGGGGACCCGCTGAAGAACCTGGACAACATCAACTAATGGTGCGAGCCCATGTTAGGCACTCCAGCACACCAGGAGGCTACCAAAATCCGCTTTATTGTTCAGACATTGGAGATGCCGAAATTCATCTGGTAAATCCACCTCCACGTAGGATCCATGACTAGCTGGATTGAACTTCATAGGATGTTCCTTTACTAGTTATGCTCTACCACCTTGAAGACCAGCATTACATACCTCTTAATGTTCAATCAATGTCCTAATGAGTGAGTCGCGGACTTTATCACCCGGTGGATGGGGCTTACATAGTCCCTTGACATGCCAATGACTCAAGAGAAATTACTGACGATATGCGTAGAGAACATCAAGACGGAACATGTCCCTTCTCTAATCAACCAGAACTACCTTAAGCATTCAAATACATCTCTGATAATGTCTAGTTCTTTGAGGAATCCCTACAATAGGCCAGCCATGCACATCATTTTCCCCCTGTAATCCATGCGAGGAGGGCTCCCTGAGCCGAGTACACCATGTTGGCCCAATTAGAAGACCCCAGACAGCTGGAGTTGATACCAATGGTACCAGACCCGCAAACTCACCGAGGGCATCCTCCTCAGGCATAGGCTCCAGCTTAGGAACATCCTCAGAATCAATAGGTGCCTCTGCGTAATGCGCCGCCACCGCCGAAGTGGGAAAATCAGGGTCCACCTCCTCGATAGGTCCCTCTAGCTCCTCATCAAGGCCAGGCCCCAAGGGACCCTTTTCCTGAAAGAAGATACATGACTTACTCATTCCGCGATAATCAGGTTCCTGGTAACTTTTGAAGCCCCTTAGAGAAGGGAATTGTAAGCTTTCATGAGTGTAAAAGGCCAGAAGTGGAGAATATTACTTATCACCCCAACTACTTCCCCTATCATCTGATTTTGGGCCACAACCTCAAGAAGTGCTATGTGTTTAGAGACTGGATCCAAGACCATGTCGATAACAACATAGTCAGGTTGGGCTCAGACCTATCATAAGTGGCAGGTGTCTTTGTAAGATCAAACAATAGTGGCGACGACGAAGGCGTGTGGTAGCAAGTTTCCAACTGTGGATCCCAGAAGTATGATGACTGGATGAATCATAAGATGGTTTCCCATGCCCATGGCATCATCTAGGAATGATTTAATCATCCGGAGCCTTTAGAAGCTGCGACCACCACTTCTGCATCATCATATCTGTCGGCCTCTTCCCAAAAGAACATGCATCGATGGTGCAAGAAAAAGCAATGTACCCCGCCAATTTCATCATCATCTCGCAATATCAGTGACTTCATGCCTCCTGAGATGGGTGTCCCTCCCAAAATCTTCCCATAAGTGGTTGAATCTTCACTTTATATTCAAGGGCATGATTCGGTTAATACCATCGAGTTGGTAAACCCCAATATGACTCCTGACGATGGGGATAGCCAAGAAAACCTCCGCAACATTTCAAGCCGATGCAAAAGTCAGTGGAGCCGCGACCAAAAGGGTCGTTGAGGTTCATGCATTGGAACCTCCGGCCAAGTTCTGCATGCCACTAAGACCAGGTAGCAGGCCCATCGTAGAGCTCAACACATGCATCCTCTTCATTCGGTGTCGTCAAGACCACATCCGCCACCGTTTGTGCTACTGGGTCAGGCAGAACCACTTCGGTTATGCCGCAACCAGATTCACCCCACCATAGGCCGGTCTCATTCATCCAAACCTCATCTAACAGCTACTCATCAGACATCAACTAGTGGGCAGTGGGATATTCCCAGCACCAGCCAGTCGCCGGTCCAGCCGCCCGGGCCCTCCATGCCTCCAATCACAGAGTGGCCTCCTATAAGAAGAAGTTCATGCGTAGAGAGAAAGTAGTATGTCCTCAATAACCTTTCCCGCATCCCAGAAAGTTTTTCCATCCTTTAATCCCTCTGACTATCATGAGATATGCACGAGGCCCTTACTAAGGCTTTAAGGAGCCCCCTCCAGTTTGAGACGGAGGTAGCAGCTACAAAAGCCTTCCATGATGAAGCAGTCTAGAATGTCGAATGTCAGTCCATCATTTCGCTCTCATGTTAAGATGAAGGATATCCCATACATGGGCACATCCGCTCGTTGTAAATCACCGATTAATTTAACGGTGTGGAGGTTCAAAGCTGTATCATTGATACTGGATCCGGGATCACCCTTATCCCAATGTGAACTTTGTAGAAGATGGGGGTATATGAGGATGACATGACTCCCTCAGATTTATGGATCCCATAATATGACAGGATAGAGCAAACCCCGGTCAACAATATTCATCTGAAGTCCTATTTTGGTGGCCTACTTTCCAGTGCTTAATTTATGGTCATCTTCCCAAACACTGTGTACAATGCATTGATGGAAAGACTTTGGCTCCTTCAGTATGCGGCGATCCCCTCATCATATCACCAGTGCCACAATTACTTCTTAAATAGTCGAGTAAGAGTATTCCAAGGTGATGCATCTATTTTTTCCTCTTTTGAATCCTGTTATCTGGATGGTGACTATTATAAGAGTATGGATAAGTAGATTCTGGAAAATGACGTTGATCCCACCATGGTCAGAACTGACCCCTGGGAAGGTATGGATGATGCCTAAGACTTCTCAATCCATCGATTGGAGGACATGACCCTCGATATGGGAAATTATTTGTTGTCTCTGGTAGAAGAGGAAAGAATATTCACAAGTCCATTTGACGACAGAAAATCACCTCATACTCCTACACAAACTAGTATTAGGTGACCTGGAGCCTCCTACCCTCGTACGGTATTAGGATGTCCGCCCCATAGCCATGAAAATACGTCATTTGTGTCTGTTTCACCAGGCTGGGATTAACCAGTTCAAGCCGACGCTCCACTAATGATTTGATATCATCATGTGTGTCCCCTTGGGAAGAAGTCCAGATGGGATCAGATCGACTTCCTTCATTGTTATGGTCTCACCAGTGGGTGAACCCCCGAATATTTTGTCCACTACTGTCCAGGCTAGTACCAGCATCCCGTCAGGTTCTTCCGACCCATGGGAATCTCCACCCACTGGGAATCCCTACTCTGCAAGAAAATAAGAGGATCTAGAGGATTCTCCCCTACCTTTGAAGAAGGCTTCTCTAACACGGTCGATGAACTTGTACCAGTGATCCTTGGTAGCAAGGCAGATCTGTGACCCACATTGATCAGTGCCACCATGTACCTTGAGAAGCAGCACCGGTATATAGAATTCCTCAAACTGCACTGTGACGTGTTTTCCTAGAGTTACGAGAAGATTCCAGGACTAGATCCTCATGCAGCCGTCCACTGCCTCAATCTTCCAACAAATCATTGCGGGTTCAAGAATCCTCCCAGGAAGATGCACCCTTCTCACAATTTTCTGGTCGAGGCTGAAGATGTAAACTCATCAGAGCCAACATCATCAAGGAGGTCCAATACCCCCAAGTGGCTAGACAACATTGTTCCAGTCAAGAAGAAGAACATATAGATCCAAGTATGCATCAACCTCCGAGATCTCAACCATCACTATCAAAAGGAATATTTTCCCCTTCCAGTGACAGAGCCCGTGATTGACACTACAGTTGGGTCTTAAGCCATCTCCTTCATGGATGGATACTCTAGATATAATCAGATATTGATGTCCCCTAATGATGAAGAGTCCACAGATTTCAGGGCGCCCCAAGGTACATTCTATTACCAAGTTATTCCCTTCGGCCTAAATAATGCAGGTGACACATACGAGCGTTCCATGCACCACATATTCAAGGAAATCCTTTGGACATTAGTGGTATGCTATGTGGATGATCTGGTGGTCAAATCATGCCAGCATGAGGACCATCTCAAGGATCTAGAGAGAATGTTCGACTTCATCCATTCTCATCATCTGAAGATGAACCAACTGAAATGTGCCTTCGGGGTCACCTCTAGGAGGTTTCTTGGCTTTATTGTCAGGTAACAAGGCATCAAGATCGACCTAGAGTTGATCGAGGAAATCAGCTAGATGCATCCCCTGAGAAAAATTCAGAATCTTCGAGGATTCCAAGGCCACTTATCCTACATACAATAATTCATTGCGAATTTCGCATGAATGTTTAAGGCATTTTCATGGCTAATGAAGAAAGGCTTTACCTATGAATGGGATGAAGAGTGCCAGGCCACGTTCGCGGGAATTAAGCAGTACTTGCTCCAGCATCCAGTCATGATGCCACCCATCTCCAGGATACCAATAATACTGTGTATGGCTTCCCTAGAACAATCTATCAGCACCCTTCTCACCCAGAAGAACAATGAGGGGGCAAAGTATAGTCTCTACTACCTCATACTCATGCTTCGTGATATAGAGAATAGAGAATCCCCCATCGAGAAGAGATACCTTGATCTCATATTTTTCGTGCAGAAGTTGCGACCTTACCTGCAGCACCATGGGGTATAGCTGGTCTCTCTGGTAAACCTGCTGAAGTACATTCTGAATCACCTAATGTTAGCTGGCCATCTAGCATGGTGGACGATAATCCTCTAGCTGTTTGACATCAGGTTCGTCCCTCAGAAATATCTCAAGGGGCAGGCACTGTCAGACTTTCTTGCTGCCCATCCAACCCCTGTGGACCAGTCCCTAGACTTGGATGTTCCTGATGAGAAAATCCTCTTGGTAGATCCTGCCATCCCATGCTGGCAGATGCACCTTGATGGAGCCTCCCAGAGCCCCACCAGTAGGAGAATCAAGGATCCTAGGCTCAACAGAGTGGGCCTGGGCATTTTCTTTACTACCCGGTGCAATCCATTCTGCTATACTCATTCCAATTGTCAAAAGGTTACACCAAGAACGAGGCAGAGTATCAAGCCCTTATCACTGGCCTCGAGCTGGCTCTCGAGATCAATGTGCCTCATTTTATTGTGAAAGGGGATTCTGAACTGGTCACCAAGAAGATCAACGGTGGCTATTTTTTCAGAAGGCCAGAGCTCATCCCATTGATGGAACACACCCTCCAGCTGATGGCCTAGTTCCCTTGTCGACCGGAGGTTAGCCATGTCCCTCAGTCATAGAATTGTTGAACAGAAGATTTGGCCATCTTATCTACATAACTTGTAGTGTCCGAGTGGGATAATCTGATTATACATGTGGCACATTGGAGATTCATTTCCCCCCAACACCCCAGAGGATGATGACAGCCTGTGAGTAAGCCATCATAACGACGGGTCCTCCACATCAGGACTCAAAGGTTCTCTGGATATATTTGTTGAAGAGAATCCAAATTGGAGAGACCCTTCTGTCGAGTACCTCCAAAATGGTTGCCTCAAAGCTGATCGGGCTGAGCACGAGCGAATCCGACGCTACACGCTGCAGTTTACCATCTAGAGTGGTCCCAGTCTTGAACAAATCCTCTAAAAACATGGGTTTGATGATGTTCTCCTTTGTTGCATCCAACCAGTCGAGATTTCTCAGTTCATGCACGATGTTCAAGCCAGTCCATGTGGGCCCACAAGGCAGGGCCAAAGCTGTCCCATAAAATCCAGAGACTGGGGTAATTCTCTCCCTCTATAATCCATGACTATACCATGTTCTCTAAGAGATATCATGCATGCCAAGTTCATGCTAACATCCTACATCGGCCTCCATAATCTCTCCACTCCACCAAGTACTCTTGGCCATTTGCGTTGTGGGGACTCAATGTTGTGGGACTATACCCACTAGTGATAGCTCGCAAAAGTAGGTTCATCCTGACTTCCGCCGATTTTTTTTCTAAGTGTGAAGAAGTAGTTCCAATCAAAGAGTTCAAGGCCCATTCCATTGTTGACTTCGAGAGATCTTACATCATCCACCAGTTTGGAGGCCCTGGAGCCATCCTCACTGATAATGACACCAACTTCTGAGAAGCTGAGCTGAATAAATTGTATGCCAGGTACAACATCCGTTCAAACAATACATCCCACTATCATGTGCAAGCAAATGGGCAGATCGAGGCATTCAACGAAACCCTATATAACATTTTGCGGAAAATGGTTGCTCAGAACAAGAAATATTTGCCGAACAAGCTCCCCAATGCCCTCAGGGCCTATCGGACGATGACTCTTCACTCCACCCTGCTGACCCCATATTCCCGGGTGTACAATGCTGAGGTGATCTTGCCCATCAAGATCCATCTGCCTTTTTTACACACCACAGTCTAGGATTAGTAGGTGAAAAATAAGGTGGCTGAAATTCTTCTGGCTGAATTTGAAGCACTTGATGAGAATAGGCTTCGTGCCTTACACAGTATGGAAAGGCATCAGAATAAGATGGATAGAGCCTTCAACAAGAAGGTTCGCCTCCACTATTTTTTGCAGGGCAACCTAGTATTGGACCTCCGAGTGCCAATGATCCATAGTAGGAAACCACCCAAGATGGAGCCCAAATGGGAAGGACCTTACATAGTCCACAAGTTTTATCCCACTGGATCATACTCTCGGGTTACCATGAATGGTGAGAATATTAATCCTCCCACCAATTCCATGTTCCTTATGTAATACAATGCCTGAGCACACTGGTCTAACATGACCTTAAACTGACTGGTCCTGCATGACCTTAAACTGTTTGGACCCACATGACCCTAAACTGCATAGTAGTACAGCACAACCTTAAACTGATCGGTCCTACGTGACGTTAAACTGCGCATCGTCCTGCATGACGTTAAACTGCATCATGAGAACTATGTGTGGTTTGATTTCCATCCTTATGGGATATGTTGTAATGATCAGATGTCTCATCTTGATGGGAATCAAACCACGCGTAGCTATCTCAGAGGAAGAGGGTGTAGTTATCTCGGAGGATCTCCAAGAATCAAACATCATTCAGGTAAAGCCAGATTTTAGTCCCCCATATGACTGGGAGAGCTGAGACCAGCTCCTTCTTTCCCACACTGAGCACCGCCCACGTGGGATTAAGAGATGTGATGAGGCGATAACCACACAAGAGGGTGTACTGCCTTCCAACGAAGGCCTAGCCTCAGTCCTCTTGACCTTTTTGGGCCCCGACCTAGGTTCTATATTATGGGATTGCACGGTGTGGGATGGGATTATTTCCTCATTCACGTCGGGTTTCTCACCATGCCGTACACATCCCCAGATGAGATACATTATCCTCTCTTCGTCCTCACTGTATGAAATTAAATTGAAAACTGGTCGAGCCTTCCTGACTGAGGCCTAGCCTCAAGACCTTTGGCCTTCTCGGGCCCCCGACCCTCATCTTCACCACACTTTTTTAAACTGAAAATTTCTCGGGCCCCCCTGAACGAGGCCCAGCCTCAGTTCCCTTGGCCTTCTTGGGCCCCGACCAAAGTTCTTACACAGAGTGTGTGGTGTGGTGCATGATTATGTCCTCATTCACATAATGTTATTCGACTTGTTGTACACCTCCCTTGTTTGTGGTATCTTACTCCCCCCATTGTCCCCACTGCAATAAGTTAAACTGCAAACTGGTCGGGCCCTTCTCATCTGAGGCCCAACCCCAGGCCCCTTGGCATTTTTGGTCCCCTGGCCCAAATTCCTATTTTGGGTTATACAGTGTGGTATGGGATTATGTACTCATTCATGTTGGGTTAATTATCATGCCGTACACCCCCCTCGTTTGGGTATCCTACCCCCAGGTGCCTTCAAGAACTATGTGTGGCTATAGTCCCATCCTCATGTGATACGTAGGACCACCCAAATGTCTAGAATTCAGGTCCAGCCCCATCTTCCAGAAAGATCCATTTCACCTTGGAACCTTGGCCTACCCTTCCCTAGGGAGGGGATTATATGGCTTGGAATGGGATTATGTCCTCATTCATGTTGAGTTTGTATCCACCATGCCTTGTACATCTCCCTCCTGTGAGTTCTCTACTCTATACTCATCCCTTCAAATTGGTTTCTCTCATTTTGAGAACCCTTTTCGACCCTCTTCAGTGGTTCACCAATGTGCCTAAGGGTACTCTGGTTTTTTACCTAGAATGTCGGACTCTTCATAAATATTCATTCACTTACTTTTTTGGCATTGTGTTCTATATAATTAGGGCTTCCATCACCATTCACACCTGAAGGGACCCCCATGTGGCATGGATTCTAGGCCTAAGGGCTCTCCTACCATTATGAGCCAATTCCCTTGAGGTTCATGGACATATAGCCGATACAAATCCCACATTACGAATATGGTCAGTGGTCGATGCTCATTTGTTGTTCCCATTTTAGGATACTATGATATGGATATTGTGTTTCTAACATGGTCAATATTTATCCACTATTGTCACACCAACCCCATTAAACCCATATTGTCGGTTACATGATTCACATACATCCCCACCCCATGATGTTCAATTATAACATAGAAATGCTTGGTACTATTCCTTAGTACGCATCCACATGTTAGGAGTATAGAAGCCATGATAAGGGCGTCAGACGAGGCTCCATACCGATTTCCCTTTGGAGTGTGTTCCCGGTATTGCAATAAACATCATCCTCCCTTGTTTCCCACACCGAGTTTGACTCATGTGGGCTTAGAGATCAGGTCGAGGTCTGCACTTATTTGGAGGGTTTTCTCTCCTCTATGGTTTGATCTCTAAGACCATAATCTAAGATCTCTTCTATAACTTTTTGTGGCTTGATTCCCATCATTAATGGATACGTAGGACCACCAAGATGTCTCATTTTCGGGTCCATCTTAGTAGGGTGCTTGTTTCTCCTACCCCTTGCCCTTTTAACTTTATGTAGGACCCTAGGACTGAGGCTCCTTTCTCTGAATTACATAAGGTGTTGTACGAGATTATGTCCTCATTCATGTCAGGTATGCTGCATCATGTCATGCACATTTCTTCATGTCCGAGCTATACATCTTTAAACTATGCCACCCAGCCGTATCACATGACCCAAAACTGTGACATTATCGTCCTAGCTCCCTGATGAAAAATGGAACTGCATCATGATGTCCTCACTAAAGGGGTCACCATGTTTTGTACTGGTTACATGCCATACCATTTGTCAATGCCTGCTACGAACTTGATTCTTGTGGCGATTCCAAGGCCTTCTACCCTAGGTCTGTCATTTAAAAAAACCACATACCATTAAGGAAAACCAAGATTTATCAAATACCGCTTCTTTGGGTGCAAGGGCCAAGCCTTCACACCCCTTTTATCCCTGGAACTAGTACCTTACCATACCCCCTCAAGAACTACATTAATCTTGATCCCCATCCTCATGGGGTACATATGAAGGTATGTTCACTTTGCCTCAGACCGAGCATGACTCTCTTTTTCAGTCCCTCATCCTATAACCTTCCCATGGAACACATGGTGGTTGGATCCCCAGGTTCCCACTCATGTCAAGTTTTTGTAATTACCCCACCATGCATCTCCTGCATTTCCTACCATCCATGGTCCATGTTCTACAACCCTAAACTAAGATCTCCCTATGTAAAAGGACTCAAGTCCCTCTATCTAATATGTCTCATTGTCGTATTTAGATTCTTTTTGAGAAAGAGCCCAAAGTGTGGAATTTTAATGGGGACATTCCCCTCATTCCATGTCCACGCTTCGTGATCTCTCTATTTGGATCCTCACCCTCTTCCAAATCCAAAAGGACCTCTGGATGGCATGGATTCTAGGAATAAGGACTCTCCTACCATTTTGGGCCAACATCTCTAAGGATGTTGGATGACATTTGCGACAGTTCCCGTGTTTCGAATATGGTTAACGGTCGACCATAATTTTTTTGTCCCCATTCCAGGCTTACAAGATTTGAATGATACATTTCCACCACAGTCAACAGTTATCATCCGTCATCATTCCACCATCATTGTGATCTAGATTTCGAGCATCGTGATTCACACATTTCCAATTCCTCATGTTCAAGTGGAATTATGACATACCTTGCATTACCTCTTCGCTCATCTAGTGGGATACATAGACGGGTTAGCATCATTTTTCGGAAAATCACTAAGTGTAACTTCATCCTAACATGTTCCTTCTCGTGTAAGGAAATCCCCCCATTACTTCTTATTTCCCACATCGAGCATGACTCACGTGGGATTATTTGTTTTGGTAGGACGTGCACCAGCGCAGCCAGGATTCTCATCGTCCCACATGATGTTAAACTGTGCTTCTAGAACTATGTACGTCTTGATTCCCATCCTCATTGGATACGTAGAGACACCTAGATATTTTTCCTAGGGTCTAGCCGCAGGAATCATAAGTCATGTTCCTCCTCATTTCTGGCCCCTAGACTGACCCCTTGTGGGGAACAGTGTAACTACAACTTTGTCGTGAACAAGTTCATGATGCCCCAAGATGACATTAGGGAGTGACAACTCCATTTCCATAGAGGTCCTACCGAGAAGAACAAATGATCCATGATCAGACCGATGCTCCCATCTAATGTGCTTCCACCATGGTGGCATAATTTCAATAGTGTTGGAATCTGTTTGAAGAAACCATCACTCCCCATTCCATGCTTTGTGTGCCACTTATTCAGAACCTCATACTCTTTCACATCTGTAGGAACCCCCTAATAGTATGGATGCTTGGCCTATAGCCCACCAATTGACCTTGTCCAATTTTCCTCAAGAATAATGGTTGAAATTTTGAGTTAGGTCCCATGTTTCGAACATGGTCAACAATAAACCCTCATTTTTCTATCCCTACTCTAGGATAATACAATAAGAATATTGTGCTTTGAATGCGGTCAACATTTATTCTTTATTGTCACACCAACCCCAAAATGTTCCGAATCCTAGGTATTATGATTCAAACCTCCCATTCCCATATGTTCGGATTGATTTCATATCCCCTAGAATTACCCCATTTGAGCACAAAAGCACACTAGGAAAATGGTAATTCGGCTATTTTGAGAGATCTATTATCAAGTCCGGTCTCTCCTATTTCCTCCCAGAAATCAAGACCGGTTGTTCAAACCCTATATGCCCGAATCTTGGCTTGCAATCCTATGTTTGGATAGGGTGATAAGGTGGACATCACTTGTTTCTTACATCAGGCCAGACCAATGTGAGCATAGGGAACGATCACTGGATGCCTCACAAATAGAACAATGATGAAATAAACTAATGTAAAAATGGAACTCATGCATGATACAACACCAAAAAACTAATGAATGGAAGTACATTTGAGGGTTTGTAATCATTACCGTACCCAGTTATCGACTGCCCCCATGGATTTGTTGACCTCGTCCAAAGAGTGTAGAAGCTACGCCACTATTTGGCAGGTGGCATCCAGGAGTAGTTGCTTCTTGTTCAGCTCCTGCTCCTCCTCAACAGCGATAGGGCACAATTCGTTGGGTGCAATCTGGGCCCGATTCGTGTCAGCCTATATGAAAGTCATATCTTGAGAGGCTTGCCTCATGACCTCTTCAGCTTCTTCCAGATGGGCCTTCAATCACAATATTAGCCCAGATTGCATGTTGAGGGAGGTCGAATGCTGGTCTTCCCAATTCTGCAGCCGATGGACCTTGGCTTCAGCCTCCTGGGGCCTCTTGCTGTTTACCACATTCCTCCACTTGTAGCCCACCCCGAGGCCATGGTCATAATCCCAAATCTTTTCCACCATAAGATCTCGAACGATCATGTGAGGACGCCGAGAATCCACTACCGCAGCACATAGTTCTCTAGATATAAGTAGAGTCTATCCATCTCGTCCAACCATATAGCATGGGTGGTGTTATTGATTAAGTGCGTAATCTGCTTCCATGATCGGTGACAAACTATTTTGTTTTCCTCCTCATCAAAGGACTTCTTGTCCCAGTCAGTGCTATTGGGAGGCTCGTATGAAGGGAATGTCCCCAAGAACACCTCGACTAGGTCCACATCTAGCGTTGGATCATGCATGGAGGGGCGTAAACTATCTAGTTGATCCTCATCATCGGATTTCACCTCAATAATCTCGGGCATAGTCCCACTAGAATTCCTTCTAGTGATCGGGAGTGATGCGATTTGTTCATGTTGGATTTGCACCTCCACGACCATTCTCATACCTCTGGGAATTGTGCCACCAGATGTCCCAGCCAACTAATCTATAGTGACCATGGACAATTGAAGGACTGTAAACACCAAATAAGGGGATGTGAATGTTAGTTAACATGGTCAAGGGATGGCAGTCGTAAATTAGGTAGAGGAGACTTACAAAGGTCAAATCCGAGGTATTGTTATTGGGATGATGTCGACAGGAACCTGAGATGAGGCCGCCGGTATATGGTTGGAAGGTCTGAAGACTCCGTAGGAGACGCCTTGAGTGTCCCAGCCCCGCAAGACATGGAAGTTGATGCTGCCATGGGCATGGATCCCGAAGGTCCTGCGTCTGCACCCACTGAGGTGCGGGAACGAGGTCTATGCACAATGGACTCATGCACAATGCAGACACTGAAAAAGAGTCCAATGTAACCTGAGAGAAGTCCCTGATAAAGGTACTTGAGATATTACCTCAATGGACTCTGTGAAATCATCGAGATCCGAGGACTGATCGCCAACTAGAATTTTTTTATAATTTAATCTAATTTAGGCCATTGAAATCAATTCCCCATTGAATGTGTATATAAAATATTTCAATATGTTGAATTCTATTCCAATAAAAACAAATTTTCTTTTTGCAAAAATGGGATTTATTTTCAATTAATTTTATTAAACATTGATGTGAAATTTAAAAAAATGATTATGTATTTGGAAGCATAAGGTTTATATTTTTTAAAAATGTCCCATTAATTTTTATGTTATATGAATGATTACATTTTTTTAATAACCATAGTTAAGGATAAATTGGGTAATTAAGGATAAAATAATATTATAAGTATTATAATATTACCAAAGAAGTTTTAATTATTTAAATATATGACATAATTTAGACCAAAATCATCCTTGGGACGATTTTATACCCTCTTGGAGCCATTTGGATGACTTTATTTTATTCGTACATCATTCTATGGAAAATCAAATATTTCATACTCAACTTTTTAATATGTATTACCTTTTTTATATGTGTTTATTTATAATATATATTTAACAAAAACAATTATTTGAAATATAAAACATTTTTTTTCATCATAGATTGTTTTTATTTTAGTAAATAAATAACTACCATAACGGAATACAAAATGATGACGCAGTAATTAATTAATTAAATTGAAATGGAAAATAAAGGATAGTAAAAATATTAAAATAAATTTATGTTTTTAAAATTAATATCATCCATGAGTTTAACTGATTACCAATCCATATTATAAATGTATTATAGGTGTTTTTTATGCAATCTTGTGTATTTACATTTTTCATAAAAGTTAGGTAATAAATAGTGTCAATATTGATATAAGTGTTTTTTTAAAATTAATAATATTTTACTAAGTGAAATAATATTCATAAAAATATAAAAAATAACCAAATTTTTGGTATATGTTTTAAAGTTTCTAACAGTACTCATTTATGGATATTTTTAAATTTTATATACACTCTATTTACCATTAATGTGTAAAAATAAATGTTTTCACAGTAATAGTTAAAGGGTTTAAAATTGGGTTAGAGACAAATGGAAAGGACAAAAATTTTTAATAATAATATCTGAAATTAATATTTTTGCAGTAATTAGAAACTTACACATCATTAATTATAACAAGTTCAAGTTGAATCATTATAGAATTGAATAATTATTTATACTATTTTAATATTTTTAGATTTTCTAAAAGTTCTACTAACCTTAATTACAAAAAGGAACAACCTCACTCTAATTTTTACACCATGTTTATCTATCTATATTGACCAATCCATTCCCATTTCTTCTCCAAAATTACATACATTAATTATATAATCCTGTATGTGGGGATAAATCTAACTAAATTAGTGATTTTGTGCAAATAAAATGTTGTACCCAAAGAAGAGGAAACATTCATTAATGAATGTGTTTGTTTAATTTATTACATAGAACCATTAAATTATATTAATTTTATACATATATAATAAAATTATCTTCTTTAATATAATGAGATAATGTTTATTAAGGGTTTATCCTATACTCACCCAAACGATAATCAAATGGGATACAATATCATCACCCTTATATACTAAGGACTACAACCTTGTAAAACTTTGTTGTTCATTCATCCATTTCAACCATTCATGGATGGAAATAAATATGAAATTTATATATTTATAAGATATTGATGATTTTTATGATTTATTTATTCTTCCATAATTATTATATAACATATTAACTCATTCATTCCCTTTTAGGTAAATATGATATCTTTGTTTGTGGATGGTGTTCATGCATACATATGACCTACTATCTCTATGAACAGTGTATTTATTTTTCTATTACACTATATTATAGATTATAATATATAAAAATATACTGAAAATATATGTTATTTATTTCATAGTTATAAATTTCTATATTAGGAAATCATGATATTTGTTTGATGATATAAAATATAAAAAATAAAAACACATGCGAAAAGCAGATCGATTATCACCTAAAATTTGAATTTAACTTGGAATTATTAATAATAATGTAATATAATGTCATAAGTAAATCGTATATGATTTTATATAAATTAATATGGTTTTAAGATATATATATAATAAACCTATATTAATTATACAAGATATTTGAGGAATGATGATGAGATTCAAGAAACAATGTTAGTGATTTGTTCTCACATTTTTGTTATGGAACACATGCCTTATACACTACTTATTTCGATTTTATGGTGTATAGACTGCCCATGTATTTAATTTATAACTATTATTCAGAATATTATGTTTCTGAATATCTATATAATTTTCCTTATTTTATTAGAATCAATATTCAAATGATTAAAATGTTTCTAGGGTAATTTGACAATTTCAATATTATTTAGGATTGTTTATGTTAATGTCTCAATAGGGGAATATTTTTTTGATGTAATTGTTTTTTTCAAACGGATTCAAAAATTTTAATTACTATAATACTAAAAAATATTAATATATGTTTACCTATGTTGTAATTTATAGAATTTATTTTCCAAATAAATCATTTTTTCCAAATGATGTACTTTATGATTTTTTTTAAAAAAAATGATGTAATGATTTTCTAACATATTCCAAATTTTAAGATATTTCTTCTTTAATTTTTCTTTAATGTCATAAATATTAATTTACATGTTTATATGGTTCATTTAAATTATTAGATTGGCTTTTAAAATTGTTATGACTTTTAGATATATGATTTCAGGGTAAAAAATTGTATTTATCTCAAGAACAATCAATGATATTATTAGATTATTTTCATCTATGTTAACACCCTTTATTTAATATTATTATTAATTGAGGTTGATCTATATTGATATCATTTACCATATTTTATGAATTATTATAAAAATTATTGTGGATGTGTTTTTTTCATATCATTCGCCATATAACATAGAATGGGTTGTGATAAAGTTTACTAATTGGGGAATGTTATTTAAATTTTTTATATATATGTTGCATTTAATTCATCCCATTCATATACAGAATGAATTTGACATATTAAAATATGGTTGTGTCCTTCTATATCCCCTAGAAGTATTATTTTTTCTCATGAGAGAAACTATATATGGTTTTGGCTAAGTCCATGTCAATTTATTTTCCAATGTCTTAGACAGGGCCTCGATGGTATATTTCAGATGTCCAACATTATTCATTCCTTCGTTATAAGATTATTTAATGAAATTACATGATATTATTTTACTATAAAATATCCATGTTTATGTTTTATATATTATATGATTATTTAAGTGTTATGTTTTTCAGTAATTTACCAATCCTTATTTTTATCCCATATTTTACCATCACTTCTATTTTATTGTTACTGTTTCTGATAATATGGGTTCACCAATTTCAAATGAACAAATATTTTCATGGTATTCCAAAAAATAATATTTTTTCTGATACTATGGGTCATACAAATGGTAATAATTTATGTATTAATGAAACACATTTTCTATTTCTAATTTCAAAATCTTATGTGGATTCTAAATTTTTGTCTATTTCAAAAATTATACTAAACTATTTGGTCCTTTGAGTTTTATTCCTTCTATATTAAGACAATTTAATAATGTATAACACAAAATTTGGATTATAGGTCTTGGGGTTATTAAATATAATCCTGTTAAACTACCATCACATAAAACCTCAGAAGGGGTATCTATTACATCCAACTATGTTATGTGTTTATTATAATATACTATTACATAATAAGTGAGAAATAAAAATCAAACATTACATTATGAACTATGGTATATAACATAACATATAATCGTTAACATGAATAAATTAGATACAATTTCCCAAAATAATTTCTAGGACAGATCTTTTACCTTTAGATATAGCTTTTCATTGATGATCACTTCGAATTGAGAATTCTACTTGTCCCAAGCTTGTAATAACTCCTCCACTATAATATTCAATTCATTTAAGCCTATAATAAAAATTAAATTTTGTTTTTAAATCCATGCACTCTTCTATATAATTACTTATACTGGAATTAATATTTCATTAAACCATTAGAATTCCTCATTTTATTCATGAATGATCAAGACCCCCTCCAGCATCTCTTTTTCAGAGAATATAAGAATGTCCCAATATTTTAAAATCACTACTTCATTAACGAATTCATTTCACTTGCTACTAAAATACTTCCCTTAATTTTCACCATAGAGTTCTACATTCACTATATTTATCCTCAACTCCATGTACATGTGGTTTACTATCCTATAAAGACATCTTCATAGATGTCATTCCAGAATCCATGTCCGCTTCATTGTTCAAAAATTTTACCCCTAGGTTAACCTCTCTGCCATTACAAATTTCCATATATAGTGATCTAGTTACTATATTCTTTTCAGTAACCTAGTAATGTTTATATTGTCTTGGCCTCTCCCCCCTCGAGAGAAAAAAATATTCCAGTTGAAAGGTTTACTTATTTCCCTTTCCCAGAACTAGATGAAACCAAAGCCTCCTACTTATAGTCCACAATAGTTTTTGAGACCCCCTCTTGGTCCATTGAAACAGAATCATGGTCACTTTATTCCTCATATTATAAGTGAGTACTCCCAAACCACTTACATTTCAAACATGGATTGCCAATTTTCCTTCTTTCAAGATCATTATTTTCTTTTTCATACTCAACAATAATCAAGAATCATTTATTCAAAAATTTTGGATTTTTGGCCTTTCAAAGAAGTGGTATCTATTCCATTAAAATTATCAATAGTTATATTAACCTCATAAAATGATTTATCCTCTATAACTACTGAAAATCATAGGTTATCATTGTTTTCATGATGTAGTTATTCAAAATAAAATTTAAATAAACCCAATAACATCCACTTGGTTTTCTATTCCATGTGGGTAGAATGGGAATGAATGACTAGCATTGGAAGGATCATAAATATATATTTGACCAAATACTATCAGGGTTATTATCACTAAATTCATCTTTTCCAAAACCATAACCACTAGTAGTATATAAGTAGGTATGTATTAATAAGTAAAACAAATAATATATATCCCTTTAAATTTTACTATTATCCTATACATAGAATTATCCCATTATTCGTTCATAGGGTTATGTAACAGAATCTATGTTTTGCTAAATGTTTGTCCCATGTATACTATTAAAATTTCACTGAAATCAATTATAAATAACCAATCTCTAGTATCATTGATATTGAATTTACATTATTACATTATAAATATATAGAATAAATCACATCCCAATTTAATGAATGTTTTTATTGTACTAACAAAAGAGAGTAATTACCTTAATATCACATAAAATTACTAAATATAATATAGTTGAGGTAAATATTATGAATCATTAAACAAATTTTCGGATTCCTTCTAAAGATCATAGTTAATGGATAAAATATGTGTTACCTCAGATGATTAGTTTGTTTTATATCCTAATAATTTCATTTTTAGAAAATAATGAATAATCAATATGTCAGAGATAAGGAAAAAATACCCACCCCTTAAAATCAATAACTTTATCATGAAGAGTAATATGGTCGGAGTAAATGGTGTTCAAATAATTGCTTGTAAATAAGAGAAATAAATTGAAATTTACCACTACATATATTAACTATTTTAATAGTTAAATTTGAATCCATACATAAAATTATTAAAATATATTTCATAAATTTTTATTTCATAATCATAACATCATGTACTCGTAAAAATTCTTCATTCAAAAATGATTATCAAATTGGTCAAATACCAAACTTATTTTTTATCATGAGACCTATCGATGAATAAGAGGCAATTTTTTCCCCTCCCATCAATTACCTAGTCAAGTGAATTTATTATATAAAATGAGATAATAAAAATTCAACAATAATCCACATAAATAATAGTATTGAAAAACTAAAATAGGACTAGTTATCATTTCCCTTGACAAACTAATCATAAAAAATAAAAAAACGAATTAATATGGAATAATTACAATATATCTAATTATAATAACAATTATAATCAATAATTATTATTTTTTATGTGTATATATACAACAAAATTAGTATTAAAAATTAAATAAAAACAAAAATCCATTAATATTGACATAACATTTTAATAAATAGAAGTTTCAAAAATATTATAGGAAACAATTAATTTCACAATAAAAATGATAAAAAGGTATTGAAATATTTATATCATTCATTGGTGATGGTGGTGGGATATTCTATTCATGTCATATAATTTTCAAACCATTATTTTCATATTGTTGTAAGAAAATTCCAAAGGATCATCAATCAGAAAATATAGCGTGTTTTTACTATTCATTAAAATATGAAATTTATCGGAAAAATATCGAAACATTATTCAATATACATTTTTATGTCCTAATTTAAAATAAGGAGTTTATTTTTTTAAATTTAACTTATAAACTTTTCAAAAATTATATTTAAAATGGGTGTTCCATCATAAGGCGGAAAAACTGCATTTTTTGAAAAATACTTATTTTACACAAAAAATGTATTTTGTTCTCATACCATGTACTATAAAATGTGTAAGATGAATTATAATGTCATAAAATTCAAAATTTATTTAATACTATTCATAACGGCTGTTTTATAATAACATTATAACCATATATCGTTGTTTAGTGAAACCCAGTATTGCGTACAACACATGCTATCGGGGATGGTTTTGAATGCGTGTAATGCAAGCCAAGTCAGGGTTGTGTGTAGCGTAAGACTCCGTTGTTGTTGCATATAAAATAATCCAACCGTATTTAATTTATTCATTGAATATATATATATATATACAGACTCAATGTTGCATAGAATAACTAATATCAAACAAAATGAAATTGTGTGTAACACGATCTTAGAATAGTATTGCTTATACTACAAGCTAATATGGTGTTGCGTATAGCACAAGATAATATTTTTTTATCTTACAACAAATTATATAAAAGAAATTAAAAATAATATATATTATAAAATCTCAGGATGTTTCAATGAATCCATATGTGATGAAGGAAGGTCATATATGGCCCAAGTAAAAATATAAATGATTCTTGGGAAATCCAAAATTGGTTCCTTAATGTTTGAAGAACACATGTCATTTTGGGACTAGGCTGTGGAAGTTAGGGTTTTGGAAATTCATAAATATGGCATGAAATGGAAAGTATATACACTATATGTAAAGCATCACTGAGTGGATCATTTGTGTGGAGTACACATATAGGACCCCATGTGGATGCTCGTGCCCTAGAAAATGGACGTTTTTTTGAAGTAAACAAAAATGGGGTGGTTACCGAGACACATGCATGACATAGGCGCGACTCTCAGTGACATGGTCACACAATCTATATCCCCTACATTCCATCTATCCCTACACAATTTGCATGTTGTGTTCCTTCATGGAAATGAATTGAGTTTTAGTGGAATCACACCCTTTGTGTGTCCCCATACACGCGGTATACATCCTTGGTTCCATTGAGAAAACATCAATCATTTATATATCACTCATTGGATCTCGAATTTCGGACCTCAAATATTCTATTTTTATTGTTTCTACAAATAGAACATAATGGTTCCCTTTTATGTTGTTTTTGATATATAATTTTAAATATTCTCGGCATTGTGCTTATATAGGTGATCCTCAACGACGGTAGTGATCTATCTGAGGATCAACAAAGACAATTGATTGAAACCCCCATAATCATGGGCTTATGTCCTCTATAGCTACCTTCCATGTAGAGCACTATCAGATAGAGCAGGGGTCTATGATGACCATAGTGGAGCCCCTATCAAACCATAGAATGAGTCCTCAACCTATAATGTTAAACCCCCCCCCCCCCACCATTAGCTTGGGTGTAGGTCCTCTATCAAATGTGGGGAACCCCCTAGATGATATGGTGTATGTCCCCATGACTCTAGAGTGGAACACCCTTGATCAATAAAATAATTTGTCCTATATGGATACATATAGAGTGGAACCCCTAGGACACACAATGGTGTAGGTATTCTACATGGATTTTTCTCCCCCTGGATTGTGTGGCCCAGTGGCTAGGTGTTTCCATTCCTATAGTTACATCAAGGTAGATGAATGAGTGATGGGTACCATTGAAAGAATTTTTTTAACTACTATAGACTCCCATTTCATTGATGGTCATTGAAATTGATATCCCCATTATCTCTATTCTTTGTTCCATTTGAATGAGAATAGATATGTATATATACATCTTTATCAATAATGTTATATTTGATTACTAACTTTCTATGAGATGTGAAGATGGTTGGGGTATGAAACATTTGATACATGTTTAGAATCTCATGGATATATTAATATACTGACATATTATTAGAGGAAAAGAGTCAATTCGCATTTCATATACTCACAGTGTTGATACCGATGTGCTTCGATGAGGTTACTATTCATCTTTCTTAGGTGGGCCTATATCCAATTGAATATTATTGTTTATTTCATTTCCAATTGAATCTCTTTATACTCCCCTCTTCAGCTTCCCAAATATCCTATTGGGTATGTATATAAACAACCATATATGTTATTTTACCACATCTATCATATCTCAAAATGATTTCGGACATGTCAGTGGTGACATTAGACGAGCATAGGGACAATGGATGTTGTGGACAGTGTAAAGTGGTCAAATCTTGTATATTTCGAGCTAGTTTATCTGAACATTTTACATTCCAATTTATATTCAGTTTGGACACTTTTTTTTATTTGGAATGTATTTTTTCCCTTTAAATTTAATTTTACACTACCATACTCATTCACTTTTTAGATATCATACTTGCATTGTTTTTTCCTTATCATTTTTCATTATTTAAATTTATTCGACCACAAAATTACATTGATATGGATTTCTGTGTGTGTAGGTATATTGGAAAACACCTCGAATTTAGGATGTTCTTTTGGTCACTTTTTCCTCGGAAATTACACTACGGGAAAATGGACCTATCCCCATAGTTTTGGAGAAAACCATGGGGATAGACCCCCCCCCCCCCTATACCCACGGTTCTTACCTTTATACCCACGGTTTTTATAAATATATTTAAATATATATATATATACATATAGGTGATGTTAGGGTAGTGGTTAGATGCGGTGTTTGCAGCGGAGAGGTCGCAAGATCGAAACTCGGTGCCTGCATTATTTTATGACCTATACCCACGATTTTGAAACTGTGGGTAAAAGCTGTTGACACCGTGAAAATTGGATATGTTTCAGTGACATGGTGGTAGGACACCTATACCCATGGTTTTGGGGGTTATACCCACAGTTTTGAACAGTGGGTATAGGCTATTTTTCTAGTAGTGTTTGGAGGCGGGCTTGGGATAGTTATAGCTTGACACCAGTTACAGTTGGATCATGATAAAAAACCATTACATAACAATATAGAACACTAATATATGGATTATGCCAGAAAGAATTCTCTATAATGTTAGTAGGAACTCAAAGAAGTTATTTTTTTGTATTTTTTGATACAAACGTGTTTTTAAGTGTTATGAAATAAGAGTAATATGTTTCCTTTTATAAGAGATAGGAGGAGAATTCATTAGATTTCACAAAACAAATATTGTAGTATAAATAATTTTTTCAATTCCAAATGGACTTAAATATATTTGATCTAGAATATAAAATAATAATGGATTTTAAAATTCTTATAATATAATAATGGGAGATTATTTTAAAATATTACTAACCTTATAATTTGGTTTTATCCCATGTCTTCTAACTATTAAACATACCATTACAATATGGATTTTTACACTATGATTGTAATATAGTTACTAAAAAATAAAAAAACACTCATAAATTGGAAATCGTTAATATTATATGAATTATACTAATTATGTAGAAAAATAAAATAATTTTATTAATTTTATAGTAGTTAAAAAATTTATTTATTATAAAATATTTATAATAAAAATTTATAGAAATATTAACTACATTGTCATTAATAAAATCACTAAAAATATTTATACAAGGAAATATTTTTCATATCTCGATCATGTCATATACATATTGAAATAAATTCAATAATATATTTATCTCAAATTATATTTATTTTAATATTTATGGAATCAATTATTTGATTTTCTTATTTATTAAATAATTACTACATAAGCATTTAGAATGAATTTAAGGTAAATCATTATTCTCTAAAAATTTAAAATATGTTACAATGATGAATATAAACTATTTAGGTTTTTAAATAAAACTTATTCTCAAAAATATTCTTTGGATTAAATTATATAAAAAAATATTACATTTATTATAACAAAAAAATGACTTGTTTGACAATTCATTATATAAAATACTATAAGGGTCATAATATTTTCCATATTTCCGAAGAACGTCCTAAATTCAATGCATGGATTGGGTAGGTCGATATATACATATCTGAAAATAATTAGGTATGTTTTTTGGTGATTTAATAGTTTATGATAATTTATTTTTAATTGAAATGACGAGATTTACCATTTAATACTGTAATAAAATTAATAAGCCTACTATTAATATTGACTAAAAATTTAATTGATTTGTTAAAAAAGTTTGAAACACTTATTCCATTTGTAGAATATATTTTATAAAACTAATCAAAAGTTAAAAAATTTAAATTTATTTTAAATAGGAAAAATAAAATGATAAGAAGTTGTTTAGAAAAATAAATATTTTTGAAAAATTCTAAAAATATGTATTAAGATAATTTATCATGTTGATTGTTAATTTTTTAAAATTAAATTAATATTATTACAAATTAAATTTTTGTCAATATTCATACATTTATTGGATTTAATAAAACCATTCCACTATTGAATTTTATAATTACATAAAAAATATTTAATGAATATAAATACAAAAAACAGATGTAATAATAAATATTACAATGATTTATTCTATCATTGCCTTGGTTGTTACACCCCCACCCAGTATTTTAAATTGTTTCAAACAAATATAAATTAGGTATAAAAACCCATGGATTTTACTTTTTAAAATACCTTTGATGAACTCCCACATAGAAATTAGTGTAATTAAAAGATTCTCTTGTAAAGAGATAATTAAAGGTAAAAAAGTACATTTAGAATAACAAATAGTAAATTTCCATGATGGAGAACATAATTGGTAATTTAAAAAATGTATATGGAAGAGAAAAAAACATAAATGTTCTGATAAATTTTTTTATAAAACATGTTCATGTGAATGTTAACCATCATAAAAATGTAAATATACAATTTTGTTAAAAGGCATTGAGTATTAATAAAAGAAAAAGATACATATAACTTTTATTATGAAAAATCATTTTTCTTTGGTATAGGAATTAATTGATATCCTAGAGTAATAGAATATGTATTTTTACTTGCAAGATATTTATATTTTAATCGTATAATATATTTCCCCTATAATGTCATCTTCAGCTCCAATTATTAGTATTTACGGTGAATTTTCCAAGAATTATGCACTATAATAAATATCAATAGATAAAACAAATTAAATTAAAATTATTATTTATTCATACCATATTTATACAATTAAAAAATATATATATTATTAAAATATTAGTTAATTTACCAAAAAAACAAAAAAACCATTATATGATGAAAAACTAGTTTAATCTCTAAAATCCAACAGTAATACCAAATTTTCATCATAGACCATTAAAAAATAACTATCCTTTATATTCCTCAAAAATAAAATATATTAGCATTAAACCAAAAAATTAGAGGGACTTCATCACATTGTCTTCCAAGAAATTGTATTTAATCTATCTCAAAATTATATTAACCTCTCTAAATATATCATAACAAAAACATAATTTCTTAAACCCAAAAATCTATAATATATTCTATCTAATTCCATAAAGAAACTGAATCACCAAAAGAAGTAGTAAAATAATATATGAATTAATAATATAATTCAACATTTATTGCACAAAAAAATAACATAGTATTTGATTTTTAAAAATCATATATTGTTTCAAAAAATATTGAACATATTCTAAAAAAAATCACAGAATAATTTTCTGATAACATAATTATTCATTCAATAATTAATATGTTCAAAAAATTATCATAATATTTATTCATTATATACATTAAATAAAAACAAAATTATATAATAATTGGGTCATTAAATATTCCAGTGGTAGGAGATGCACCATCACCACCAATAGTTGGTTAGTTCAATCCCCATGGCCTTGATAGATGTGACTGTGTAACACCCCAAGGATATAAAAATAAATTAACATAAATGATTCAAGGAGTCTATAAATAATGAAAAATTGTTTTAATGAGATAGTTTTAACGTTGGAGTTAAATATATTTTTTCTACATGAATTATTTTAATTTCAAAAAGTAGACATGCATAATTGTTATCAGTATGTTTTTTGGTGTCTGATAGGACAAACATAATTTTTTAAGAATAGTAACCTACCCTTATGATAGTAATATTAAACTTACGAATATTAATATGACCATATGAATAGTATCATCACTAATGAATGTATTTGTAAAAATATTTAATACATCGATTAATTTTTCAATGTTTTATTAAATTAGTTATAATATTAAATTTTTTCCTAAAAAAATTAATATATTACTTAAAAATAAACATTATCATATTTATAAAATTAGTTTAATAAAACAGATTTCATTTTTGAGCTGTACACATTGAAAAAATGTTGGGGTAAATTTTTGGGTTTTATCTACATTAAATGATTTTTTGTTGAATAATTAAATTTGATAATTTATAAAAAATGATAAAAAATTGAGTTTCCATATCATGCTTGAGTCAAAGATGATATAAATGGTAACTATTTTGAACTCACATTAACATATTAATTCCTATGGTCATATGAATCAAGAATATTCATAGTCTTGAGGAAAATTTAAACTAATGATGAAAATATTGGTAAACCCCACCTCTCATCCATTATAAATACCACCCTCATCCCTTATTTCTCTCACATTTCTTATGATTTCAGAATATAATAAATTATGTCCAATTCCCTTACCACTTATATTCCCCTCCTCCAATACCTTCTGGTCGCAACAGTCATCTGAAACCCAAGGCCTTAAATATGATCTCAAAGAGAAGATATCAAGAGGTAAAGATACTCTTTCATTTCCTTGTACCATATTTTCAATTATTTCATTTTATTATAATCTCTTCCCCCCCCCATTATCCCAAAGGAATGAAAGATCTACTATTTTATATATTCTATATTGTTATCATGTTGTGGAAAACAAATTAATCAACTTTCATCATCTCATATATCTCTTATTCTAAAAATAAAAACATCATATATGATTTGTCGATTTACCGACATCTTGGAAGATGTTTATTCAATTTCATTTACCTTCATCAAAGATGGATGTAATGTGTAGTATTTCTTGGAATCCCCTTCATTTGTTCAAACAAATAGCTTTGTTTCCAATAGCAAAGCTAATCAGAAATCCTTTAAAACTTGACAATGAAACCAGAAATCTCACTCGCCCCTCTGTTGCTAGAATATGTGTTGAGTTAGATATCTCTAAGCAGTTCCATCCTTATATATGGATTCAAAATGGGGATCATGGTTTCTATTAAGATGTGGTTTATGAATAACTCCCTGATTATTGCCAACATTGTTTTATGATGGGACATGTGACCTCCAACTATGAGAGACCAGTAGGGACAGAGGTCACTAAGTCCGTTTGGGTAGAAAAAGAGAAAACTTCTGACCCATCCACTTCAACCAATAAGATGGACAACTCTGTGCAAGTAGTGCACTTGGATAAGAGGCAAGATGTAGATCTTCAAGAGATAGATTTTACTAATACTATTAAGGTTTCCACAGAAAAGGATTCTACTCATATGGAAATTCTTCCTGATTTACTAGAACCCTCTAAAACAGGGGCTGATTCTAAAACTATTATTGTGGCTAAGGAACATGATATGATCACCCAAACCCAGGAAGCCCAAGGGGCTGAACAGGAGGAATCCTTTGAAACCAGTGATGTTCCTCACGAAGTAGAAGAGCAGACTAGGGAATTAGAGGAGAATTTCTTGAAATCAATGGCCAGAAAGAGAAAAAAATCATGGTGGATGAAGATGTATACATCACTCCTAACCCTAGGAAAACTAGGAAAAGGAGACATTACTCACAGATGGAAAGTACCATCACCACTCGCTCTATCAATACCACTAAGTCTGTCAATAATGAGAATGTTCACGACACTCCAGCTGATGAGGCTAATGAGATTACACCACAACTCTAACATGATTAACAATTAAAGAAATTTTATGCTCATTGGGAAGAGGAAAAAGGATTGGCATATGAGAAAATGAAAAGTGGTGAAATTTCTGCTGAAACATTTCATAAAGTTGAACTAGGTATTTTGAGGAGAAGAAGGCTATTAACCCTCCAGAATTCCTGTTGACTACTTCTTTTACAGCTTGCTTCAGATCAGATATATTTGACTGAGTTTTTTCATTGCTTATGTACTTTTAAGAATTATGATTTGGAACTACTTCTAAACCTGCCTTTGAGCCTGTATTTCCAATATTGCATGGAGTCTGGATTTTCTATACAACGAATTTTTTTTTGATTTGTTGGGATTCATTTAAGAACTTTTGGTTTTATATTTCTGGTATGAGCTCAAGATTAGGATGCTTTTTGATGAGCAGAATGCTTTGACATCTTTTTGAAGCTCTCTTAGGATGTTTTCTGTCTCTGGTTCTGATGTTAAATGATTGAGTTAGCTGGAATGCTCGAGTTTGAATTTTTGCTTGACTTTTCATACATCTGTTTGGTTGCGACCTTGCCTTGATGACGAGCTGATTTGTTCTGGAATCTGAGGTAGTAGAATGCTGAAGACTTGGTGGGTCTGATCTCTCTCTATTGGAAGTTCATGATGATCTTCTTCTGGATCCTTTTGAAGGTTCATACCCTTTTTGTAATTTTTTAATTTTGTTGGTATTTTTCTATTTTTTATATGGTGTATTCTTTTTACACATCGGTATTTCCTTGTAACTTATCTATTTAATAAATTCCTTCTAACATGGATTGGAAAACCAATCCATGTAACCTTCTACAAAAAAAATTAAATAGGGTTACAAAACCATTATAAATGTTTAAAAAGTTCGTAATATCTATTATAATACCTCCATTATGTTCTGTATTTATATTATAGACATTATATTAAATATATACGATGATGAATGTTTATGACTATCGAGGAACCACAAAAATATCTAAATGAAAATCCCTAAATATTTATTTATGGATTAATCATCATAATTTATTAAAAAATTATAAATGAAATTGTTTAATATTATGGAAGCGTATTAATAGAAAATCATTCAACTTTTGGTGTTTTTATTCAATTCAACAAAAACACCCATTAAGAACTGACCATTGAAATCATGTGAATCACGCACCCGAAACAATTGATGTAACACAGTATTATTCATAAATCAGTCAAATGATGTTATAAAATTATCTTATCATGTGTTATAAACAAGATAAGGTTTATATAAAAGTTTAACTACACTATTATGCACATTATAAAATAATTTTAACGATGTTTTATGTAATAAAGAATGGAGGTTAGTGAATTCATAATCAAATTTCTATTATTTGGTTAAACCATAAACTACATCAATTATGTTGTACTATGATTATTTGTGTATTGAATTTCCTTTAATTTATGTTTAATTATGTGTATTTACATTTTATACACATATTCATTTCATTATATTAATTTTCACTTCAATTATATGTTATTTTTGGTGAGTTTTCATTAAAAACCCTCTCTAAAAATTATATTTTATGAAATTCACAAGAAATGATTGAATGTAATTGTTCATGTCTTATAATTATTCTATAATTTTTTTGAAATTGATTCTGATGAATGGTGGGACCTATATCTCCATCTAATTCATTATGTATGTGTACTTTGGAGGTTAGTCATAATGTTATTCCAAGTGTAACTGCGATGGTTACACCATAAGGTATCCATTACGATTACATTATAAGGTAGTTGTGTGGGTTATAAATCATAAGGTATCCTTGATGTGTACATTATATGTATGTACTTCCTCATGATAACCTTATTTTTTTATATATGTTCATTAATTTTTATGGAAATCTCATGTTTTACAATGATAGTATTTATGAATGAGATGTATGTGTTTATGAAAATTATTTAATATATTTAAATGTATTCATGAAATAATGAATTATTTTGTTCTTTTTATATCTCTTATAGAGAATTTTATACTCATACCTATAATTAATGTCTTTCCTAGGTTATAAGGATGTGTTCGAGATATAATGATGTCATGTTAAATGATAAAATGATTTCTCAAAGAAATCATGTTGTTGCTTTGTGGTAAAATGTTATGTTTTGGAAGAAATAGATAATATTTTAACAGTACCAACTTTTTATGATTACGGGCTGATATGTAACAGTGAAGTCCAAAATTTAAAATAATATAAAATGGAAAAATAAATTGGAATGTAAGGGAGTGAAATCTTTGTAAAATAGCAAGAATATGTAATGTTTATGTCTAACTCTTTATAGACTGGTTGTCACTAATCTTGTGGGATGTACTTATTCTAAAATTATATTTATAAAATCTATATAAAATTCCAAATACGTGATAAATATCCTTCAAAATTACCTTAAAATATTATATATTTTATTAAATGATATAACAAAAAAATTTATCAAATAACATTAAATTTTCATCCCAAACTATATTAACCCTTAATAAACATAATATAAAAGATATTGTTATCCTTAAAGGCTACCAATTCCTTAAAAAGATGTGCCCCAAAATCAATGGAATTATTACATAAATAATAATTTTTAATAACACATATACTAAACCGATGGGTTTTATTACTATAAATTTCACTCAAAATACACTTAATCATCTTATTCATCAACCATATATAACCTAAAAACGGTCATACCATAAATTTTTAACAAATAATATTTATAATTATAAATTCATTATGGTATTGATAAAAAAACAGAATAACACTGCTAAAAACGTTAAAATATCTAAATTTATCTAAACCCACATCTGATATCAACTATAAAGACACAAACTTATTCATTAAATATTATAATTTTTTTTACTAAATTGTCATTCTTATAACCCTAGTTATTTTTCAATATATTGTTTTCTAAAATTTTGATAAAATATTACATAGTATTTTTATACATTACATTTAGAAACATATACTCCTTATACAATTTTACAGAATATAAAAATTTTAAAATAAATTTTTTTAGTTTTCAGGAAAAATATTCTAGAAATTAAATATGACATATTATATTCGATTATAAATCCTTAAGACCTATTAAAAACTCATAATCCATGTGATGTGAAAAAATTATTAGTAAGGAACAATAAATATAGAGAACTCATATTCTAGTGAAAGGAAATAAAATATTTGTATACATACCTTTTCCAAATTATCTAGTGATCATATAGAATAAATCATTTTCATGAGAAAATAAAACAATTTTACAAAAAATTTCAATTTTCTCCCATATATATGAAAGATAAATAATTTATGAATCATGGGGAATAATTGGAGAAACCACCATGAATACGTATGGAATACCATCAGGTTTAACATACAACAATTATCATAGATTAACCACCATAGATTCTCCAAGATTATCTATCATAGTTAATCATGGAATAATCATCACACTATATGTTTATTATCTCATAAAAGAATCCTAATTGGTTAAATTAGTTTAATATATTAAATAACTATATGGTCAACATCAATTCCCAATGCATTGGAGATTATAAAAAAACTTCCAAGCCTAGTTTTATCATAGATAAACCAATGATTTGTTGTTAATGTTAATAATAGTATTTGGAAAATAATATAAATATCTAGCATCATAATTGTGCATATAAACCATAACATAAACATTAATAAAAAATGATTGAATCATAAAAACATTACTTGAGGAAATAAATCAATTTAAAATGTAATTATGCACAAATATTGGGAAAATTTTTATTTGAAAATATTTAATATAATCTGAATAGTAATAATGAATGAAAATATAATACATGATGGATGGAAAAAAATCTCATTTGGTGAAAGATAAATGCATACCTTTTGTATTTTATCCAGGGCCGCCACAAAGTATATCAATTGAAAAGCGAAAGAGGAATTACGTTTATTTTTTTCATAAAAGTAAAACAAGGGTTAAAATTTCATTATACAATAAAATTTTAATAATTAAAAATATACATAATTTATTTTTACAATGAAATCATATGGTTTTATATCTATAAGGGTGATTTAAGGAAATTATTAAAAGATTATTTTGAAAAGAATGTTCGTTACCTTGAGTCTTACACATCACATAAAATCTCTATCATCATGAATAATTTTTTTTATAAATATATACATGGTAAATATAATTTTTCATTTATTTATTAATTTTATTTCCACTAAAAAAACATAAATTAAATATTTATATAATTTAATTCAATTCACATTATTTGACAATAAAAATCCCATATGTCCAAAATGGATTTTTCATGTTGGCCATGGGAAAAAGATAAGAATTACATAATCTAGAAAATAATAATTATAATATAATTATCATTATTAAACAAAAATTATACATTAAAATACATTTTGAATATATGGTTATAATAAATGAACTATGTTTCTAACATGGAGACGGTAGGTCATACACATGAAAGAGTAATGTTTCCATTTTAAATGATAAATATAGAAATAAGGTCAATATTTTTTTATCCTTATATAATTATAGTAAAAACACACTTATCATATCAGTTCATAAATTATACTTATATATATAACCCATGGGATGTAGTGAAGAAATAAAATCACATAACATTTTAGAGGTGTAGTCCACACACACAAATGAATGATGTAATAATTCATCAGTGAATTGAAAGGTATAAAAAGAAAATGATATAATATCATCTCTTATTGAAAAATATTTAATTAAAATAATAAATAAATAATATTGACATCATTATATCATATCTTTATAGAATTTTATTGACAAAAAATTACATTAGATCGTGTGGAGGTTGTTCTTCGTACCAATGAATAATGATTTTTCCCACTTTAGAGAAGTAGAGATGGATATTGAGAATGGAAATAAAATAATATATATATTTTTATTATATTACATATAAACTATTTATTTTTATACATGTTTTAAATTTTCATGAGGGATGTGTGAAGTTGAAAAAAACTAAAACATGTTGATATAAAATATACATATTCATTGGAAATATCAATTAAAAACACATTAAAACATTTACGTTTATTATTCTTCATAAAGAAATACCTCAATAATGTTGGTAAGGATTATAGAAAGGTATTTGGATAGGTATTGGTTGAAATAAAATACTTTTGATTTTTGAATAGATGAGAAAACTTTTCTCTCCTTTATAAGAGATGATTGGGGTACTTTTGGATGTTCCCAAGATATTAAATTAATATAATTTTAAATGAATTTAAAAATTTGTCCAATGTTATTTATATAAAGGATATTAAGATGATGAGTTGACATACCCTCATATAATATAATTGATAATTTTTTGCCAGTATTTCTACACATAAATTTGTTTGTTAAACCCTACATAACACATTTAACACGTCCCACGACAACATTATCTTATTACATTTTGTGGGTAAATATAGTTAATCAACAAATAAATAAACCTATAAATGTCTCATTGAAGATATTTAGAAAACTATCCTAATATAGTGTCCTAATATTATATTTTTAGGATGATTATATTATTTATTAAAATACTATATGTTATTATGTTTCTACAGTTTCAATTTTTACAACTAATCATTTTATTAATGTTAATAAAGTCATGAGAACATATAACATTCATAATAAATTTTATTATATCCCATTAATATACTGGTAATATTTAATTTTATTTTTATAATTATTTATCTCAGATTCTATCTATTTTAATATATTTTATATCATTTATATAATTTTTCCAAAAATAATTATAATAGAATATATTATTGTATAAGAAATTTGGTGAATTTATTTTTCACTAATTTTTTAAAATAATTTAAATCCTCAAAGATAAATCTAATATATTTGAAAATAATATTTATAGTCAAACATAATATTTTTGTAACTCCATATTAAAAATATTACACTTATTAAAACAATAATGTGATTAGTTTCACATTTCATTAAATAAAATAATATAAATGTTTTCAAATCATTCAAGATAACCCAAAAGGATATAAATTATTTAATATAATTATCTCTATCTATATATAATTATACAATAATATTTCTGTATATTTTTTATCATTAAATAGTTCTTTCCATTTTATTTTTATCATAAATCTCCTGATTTACTCTTTGTAGTGGTAATACTATTGAAAATATTACAATTCATATTGAAAAACAATAAAATGGACTGTTTATTATATTTATTCCTGCTTATTCATGATATATAATCAATTTTTAGATATTATAAATGATAAAAGTTTCAATCTTTAAATTTAAATTAAACAGGAAAAAGGCAATGCAAAATTATTTTTCAAAAAAATATATTTTTAAATATAATTTTAAACATCAAATTTTTGTAAAATATCCATTTAAACCCTTATTTGAATAATTTAAAATCAAAATGGAAAAATTTTAGTTGTAAAATACATTCATTTTACATTGTAAATAAATTATTGTTTTTTTATAAATTTTTTTTTAATGATCTTTGAAAATTCAATTTTTTTAGAAAATTCCATCTAATTCATTCTAAGATAATTATGACATGATGAAGATTAATGTTTTTCAGATTAATAATCTATAATATAAAACTTATTATTATTTAAATATATTCTTATATCAAAATAGTTTAATGAAACCATTTACCTATTGTTTTTATTAATTACTTAATATACTTATATCAAATATTGTTAAAAATTCAAGATTACTAATAAACATTAAAATTAATTCTTCAATCAATACGAGGGTTATTACATGTATAATTTTGTAATTAATTCAATAACAATATTATTTTATATTTAGGATACATAATTTATTATTTTATTTTTAATATCACAGATTTTGTGGAGAAAAAATAAAATGTATAAAAGAAATTGATGGGTTATAGTAATTTACTCATCATTGAATGCACACCCCTACATATCCTTTTAATGATCAATTTGATTACATTTTCTAAATTTAATTAAGTCTAAAATATTCCAATAAATGATTATAATGATATTTTCAATACGATGATGGAGATTTAATCCTCATAATGGAGTGATTAATAGAGGGAAGTGCTTCCCTTTTATTTGTGTGGGGATGGATAATCTTGGAATTTTTTTAATTATGACATTATTACAAAACAATTATCAATCCCAAATAGTCCCAAATAGATAAAAGAGATGAAAAGTTGTTTAGTATTCAAAATAAAACAATTAAATAAAATATTAATAATTTTTGTTATTCCATTATCCTTATATTTTAGATTTAACCCACCATTAACCCTTTTTATATTTTCCACAATACTAAACATTTCATGCATTTAATTTTCTACCAGTCTACTATAAAAGGAAATTGGACACAAAAGTGGACTGTCTATTATGTTTTCAACCATATACCATTACCTTTATGAATTTAATATTTTGATTAATTTTAAATCAATTAATAAAATTTCATTTATTAACAATACTGTTTGGATCAATTTAGACACTATTAATTTAATTTGAACTTAATTACATGAATTAAAATGTGGAATTATAATATGGTGTTTTAAAACATTAAAAAATTTCATAGAGATCTATAACATTTTGGTACACATTAATTAATTCAAATTAAATATATATATATAGTATAATTTATTTTATTTTTATTTTAATTGAAAAAAATAATAAGTATGTAATGTTTATGAATATAATTTAATTATATCATCACTAAATAAAAAAAATTGTGTGTGATGATAAAAAATTATTTACCTTTCAAATAAATAGATATAGAGTAACATATCCTTCTTTTATCTAGATGTATAAAATTTATAGATAATATAATTAAGAGAATGATATTTTTTCTTTTCATTAAATACAATATTATATAAAACATAATAGCATCCAAAGGAAAATAATTCTCATATATTTAAATATTGGGTTATTATTGATGAAATAAGTTGTAAAATTAAATTTAGGCATGTTTTAGTGTTCTTTTTAATCCCTTAATCACATTATTTTCCAATTTTAGAAGCGATAATTTTTTATTATTTTATCTAATAATAAAAACAAAAAATAAAATTGGCAATTTATCAAAATATATACCACCATATTTAAATAATGAAAGAATTTTTCCACTATTCAAATTTTATAAGTGATGCTAAATAATTTAACTCAACAATTAATAATTCAAGAAAGAGCAGTTTTTAAAAAAAAATCATTAATATGCATACACATATTTTGATGAAAAATTAAATAAAAATGGATATACAATAAAAAAACATAGTTATTAATAAAACAAAACAAATAATTTTACTTTAATATAATTTTTTTAAAAAATATCGTACAGAATAAATACATTAATTAAGCATTCAAATTTTCAAAAAAAATATTCCTTCTAAATAATTTAATATAAAATCAATCCTTTTAGAAAAATTAAAAAAATTAATCCTTTGATAATATATATATGATGATTTTAAAAATTATATTATCTTTATTAACATAAATTTATATTAATTCTAGAAATTAATAATAATATTTACACAAAAAATAAATAATTTTTATTTAGAGAACATATTACTATAGAAAAAATACCCTTGAATAAATTTGTGTGATTATGAAATTAGAATTAGTCAATAGATATATATTGTGTATTTTTTATGTCATTATTAATTAAATCATAATCTTACCCATAAATTTAATGGCTTTGTTATAACGTGAATATTTAAATAGAAATTGTATTTGATTTGTTTAGGCTCTGTGTAATATGTCATATACACTATCAAACATAGTCATCATTTAAAATCTTATGATATTACATTTAGTGTCATATGGAAACTATATAAATATTCTTATTATTTAACAAAATATATTTCAATTTCTAAAAATAGGAATCTTTTATGTCCCACCATACTTTAAAATTTTCATCTTAACCTGGGGAAGAAAAATATAAGAAATGGTGGCCTTAGATAGTCATCAAGGGTAATGATTTGAGATATAAGTAATTTCTCAAACATTATCATATGATAATAATAATGGTATGTTATATTAATCAGAAATTTAAATTTTTATACCAAGTCTATAATATATCATAATCATGATTAATGGAATAAAAAATTATCACTATAAAATACATCATTCGTAGGAGTGGAGAATATTGAATAATTTGTCATAATCCATGATAGCATAATAAATAATTTATAATGTGGAGAAAAATACATTTTTATGATTTTTTGAACATGTATAAATAGAATTGGATTAACAAATTATGCTAAGGGAATGAAATAAGGCCCTCTAATAAACATACTTTCTTGAATCAAGGTACTCATATTATAATATGGACATGAATGACCGGTCTAGTGATAATATTATTTAAATGAAAAAATTGTTAAGAAATAATCTAATGGACTGGAAAATATGTTCAATTAAAAATATTATGGACATGAAATGAATTCAATGCCTAATACAATAGTAATGAAAACCATCCCCATAAAAAAAATTATTACCATGAAATCATGTCCATCCATAACATATTTATCTCACGAGTAATCCATCATTTCCAAATTCATTTAGAAAAATATAATTCGGTCCCACCATTTCCACAACAATAATCCATTAATATGTGTTGTAAAATTTTCTAAATCATTAATTATATATCATACCATTTTGAATGGAAATTATATCCATGGTCAGTAAATCATCATAATCATAAACCATATCAATGAAGAATATAAGAATTATAATATGATACTATCTTTAATAAAACATAAATAACCTCAATTTATGCCATCATCGATGAATATAGCTTTATAATGTATATTTTAGTATTTCTAAAGGGAAATAAAATTTTTACAATGAAATCACATTTTAAAATATAACAATATAAAATATTCTAATGAAAGAAATTTTTTTAAAAAAACATTTGAAAATTTTAATGGAATATTTAGTGTTTTTAATGGTATTGATGATGGGAAATTTAATTCATACCATGTACATTAACACTATTATTCCATTAACCTTTTTTTTAAATTTAAAATCTATGACATTTAAAAAATGCTAAGAATATTCTATTTTTAAAATTTAAATAAATTTGTTTATACATTTTTATAAATAATTCATTGTAAAATTTAAATTTTATTTTTCAAATTTTCTTAAAAAATGTACATTGATGAAATTCGATTTTTCTATTGAATGAAGAAATGAATCTTGGTTCCATAAATATATTATTTTACTTTCATGACTATATAAAAAAAGGTAAATTAAATTAAAACATGTTATTTAAAAAATCTAAATCTGAGAAAAAACCCATTAGATTATTAATATTTAATTATTTATATTTCCACATCATAAAATGAATCATAAAAAATCATAGTAAACTATGTAATTATAACATAAAACCATTACAGACATGGTTTTGTTTAAATATTATTCCCCAGGAATGATTGATCCTTAGTTATACATGTATATATGATAATATTTATTTGTTAAAGACATAAAATAAATTAATTGATCTTTGTTTATGACATATACCATATAAATTTTCAATATGGAATGTGTTTTCTAGAAATTTAACTAAGAAAAAAACCACTTATCTGATGTAAAAAAATATAGTGAAAACTCTATAATCCATTAAAATAATTATAGTGTTATTATAATTAAATATCATAACCATGTACATGAAATTAATATCACATAAAATTCAATTTATATTATTTCAATAACTATTTATCAATAATTCCTCACTAAAATCAACATTTTATATTATTAACTGTTTCATTTTTCATGAAATTTTATGTTCTGTAAATATGATACATATAAATTGATCATTATTTAAATATATTTATTATGTTTAAAATTATATAAATATGAAATTGTATTTATATTTATATTCTTCCATAAAATGCATAATTAAAAAATAAAATACACCATTCATGGAGACAGTTGGATGTATGTACACATGAATGTTGTTTATCAGTTTTTGATGAGTGTAAAGAATGAATGGAAAATAATAATTTAAAATTAAATAATATTTATAATATAATATATATCAATTATATTCATTAAATATATTATTTTTACGGTCAACGTATAGAATAATTGAATAAATAACCACATCACTTCGTAGTGGTGGTAGTCAACACATATGCCAGAGCGATATTATCATTTTCGAACAGATTTCTTGGAAAGAAAGTATATATGTGAGTGTGTGGTTTTGGGCGGACCGCGAGAGACCGCCGACGATGACCTAGATCCGGCGATGGAGTTCCTCCCTCCCCCCTCCCCAATGGAGGGGGGAGTTTTTCCTCGTTCTTCGTCACGGAGGCCCCTGTCTACTTTCATCCCCTTCTCTAATCCGGAATTTTTTCCCTCTTTCCCGCGGATCTCAATTTTCCCTAAAGTTCTAGATTTTTTTCGTGGAGCACCTAAACTCCGTTTAGCACCTTCAGAACTCAACTCTTCCACAGATCTTTTTAAGCTGACTCTGGTGGCCCGATTGCCTCAAAGTCGTCCCTCAGTTGATGCTTTTGATCGATTTGTCTTTGAAGCCTGGAACCTGCAAGATCGGGCGGTGATTGGTCTTCTCGATCGACGACATATAATGATTCGATTTGGGTCTATGGATGATCTCATCATGGCATGGTATAAGGCCCCTCGACGGTGTGGAGGTATGCCTTTATTTCTTCTTTGGTGGAATTTTGAATTCCATATGCAGCAGGATAATCCGAGTATAGCGATTTGGGTACGTTTCCCGGGCCTTCCTCTCCCGTTCCAGAACCCTTCCATTCTATCTATGCTTCGGAACATGGTCGGATGCTACCTGTGCTCAGACATCAAAACTGAAACCGTGTGTCATCCCATTTTCCCTCGAATATGTGTGGAGATTGATGTCTCCAAGACATCGGTGGACTGGGTGTGGATTACTGATGGGCAAGAATTCCGATGGAAGAAGGAGGTTATGTTTGAATCGTGGACTGATTATTGCAGCGTGTGCCATCGGCTGGGTCATGGTGCCTCTGCCTGCAGAAATGGCTCTCAGAATAGGAGGGTGTGCGGGTGGGTGAGGGATGGTGTGGTTTCTCAGGAAGTTGCTGCTGTGGGGAGTTTAAGGACACAAGGGAAGGATTCGGTTGATGGTGGGGTGAATGAAGAACAAACCATGCTTCCTCGACATGAGATGGTCATATTAGTGGATAGTGGGGCTCTGGGCACTGGGGCTGAAATGAAGAAGCCTGATGTAGAGCCTCCTGGACTGAAGGTCAGTGATATTTTTTATAGGTTGAAACAGGACTTGGGGAAAGTTGATCTCTTGAAAGATAGTGGTGAGCCTTCTTCTAATGTTAAGGATGCAAGAGGAATTACTGGAAATCCAATGACTGAGGTTCCATCCTTGATGGAAAGCCCCCGAAGGGAAGTGGGTGATAGGGCTGAAAGAGATGAGTCTGTTGGACGAAGTTGTGCTTCTGTGGAGGAAGATGTGGATATGGGTGGGAAAAATGGTGGTGTGGACTCTCTCTGGTGGGAAACTGTGAGTGCACCTGCAGCAGTTGTCACGGTCTAGGATGAGCAAGTCGCTGCTACAGATCCTAATGCCCCAGCCCAAGAGGGGATTGAGAGGCACTATCAACACATGCATCATGGGATTGTGAAGATGGCAGGGAATCAAGAAACCCCTATCAAGGAAACTGCTAATGCCATTTGTGCCTTGATGACAGCAGATGGGATGCAGGCACCACCTGGGAGGCAGGCGACCAATGTTGAGCTTGGCAATTGGTTTGAATGCCTGATGGCTGCAGATTTGGTCCTGGATCAAGAGCAGAATGCTTAAAGGACTCATGAGGACCAATATTCTGCTTCTTTAGGTGCTGATGCTGAGCCAAGGGGAGCTACTGTTGGCACTTGTGATCAAGATTTGGGGGCTGTGAGGACATATATTGCTGAGAAGGGCTCTGAAGCAGATATGGACAACGGTTCAATGCTGGACATCTTAGTAGGAGATTGCAATGTGAAAAACGGTATTCATGGTGGCTGTGATTCTGTCGACAACCCCCCCTGCCATAATCTGATGGATTCCAACAGTCAATCTCAACAGGATCAAGGTGTGAAGGGCGGGTATATGGTGGTGCACATTTCTAGTAAATGGGGGGACTGCTCTGATAGCGAGAAATAAAATGATGGTGGTATGGTTCATCCCTCCTATAGTGATATGGTTGAGGGTTGCAAAAATAGAGTGTCTGTGGAGGAGAAAGTGAAGACTGACCCACCACGAAGAAGGCCGCGGAAGGACTATTCTCACTTGCCAATGCCTATGACTACGAGAGCTTCTAGTGGGAAGGTTGGACAGATTTCTTCTAAGGAGATGCTTTCTTTGGAGAAGCTCAATCTTAGAAGGAAGTATGCTAAGATTATGAAACATTATGAAAGTTCAGAGTGGGAATCGTCTATTGCGGAGGAAGTGGTGTATCTGAGATGTAGTGATGGGTCTGACTTTTATGATATGTAATTGTTGTTCTCACCTTGTTGTGCCTGTCTGATGTACTTTTCATCTTCTTTTATTTTAAATAAATGGATGGAGGTTTACCTCTGACTAAACTTTCTGGTAAAGTATATATGATTTTATAAATATAGTTGAATAATATTTCTATAAATAAAAACTATATACATTAATTATATAAAAATAAGCATCCAAAAATTGTGATTTAATAAGAATTTGTTTGGTACATGGAGGGAGTAGTACTCACATATGATTGAGAAATATTGTTCTCATCCCATTTCATGAAAATGATAGATGGTAATAATTGTTTTTCAAATGAAAATAAAATTTAATGATATTTTGGTTGAAAAATGTTTTACTTTATGATGATCCATATAGATTTATATGATATACAAGAAGTAATAAAACTAAAGAGGTCAGGGTACGATGATTATAACTAATTTTAAAGGGCTCTAATTGATCACATATTAATAATCATTGGCATAAATTTTTAAAATCATGAGAAAATAATAGATATAAAAAATGTTGATAAGAAAATTGGAATGTTTTTTGGAGATTGATGACATATGTAATTGTAAAATTGAAGATATAATTAATGTGAATTTATAAGGGGTGGGGAAATTGACCCAAAATTTATTCAAAAAATAATTTAAATTATAAATAATATTATTTATAATGATCTATGTGTTTAATTAATAAAAATTTACCCTTGAAATATAATAATATATTTAAATTTGGATATGTTTTTTTATATAATTATAGGATTTCCATACATTGATATCACATCATTTTTGTGAGTACTCATTACTCGTACACACCTTAGAACTATAATAGTTTGGAACCTTTGAAAATATGGAAACATAAATAATTGTACATTAGTTAGATATGTAGTCTCCCACTATGTTCATAATAACTATCACCCATCATAATCATATCATAAAAAATAAATATCTTTATAACATCAGGAGAGAAAACATAATAAATGATTAAATATTATTATAGTTATTGGTAAAAAAATTATGTGTGTAAAAATAATATGAGAAGAAGGTAAGATAAAATGACTTATATATTTTAAATCCATAACCTAAAAATCAATGATCATAATCTAAAATCATGGAATAATGATTTCATGTACATGTGATATGATTTATATGATAATCAAATGACACATTCCATGAAAGCATAAAAATTAATACAGATGAGGATTTGTGGTATACACATAACTAAATAAAATAATTTCCATTTAGTCTAGGATAATTATGAGGAATATCATATTAGAATGGGTTCACTGTCCTAACTATCATTGAATTCATGGTTCACTCCCATGACAATGATAGTCAAAATTGACCCCTACAAACCTGAGTTTACTCATCATTCTATTCGTGTTTATCTCATGATATATAAAACCATAACCAATGGATTAGAGGGAGTTATAGTTCAATACCTTCATATCATACCCATATTTATATGTCCTACAAGATCATAGAAAATCATCATATAATAACCCGTGAATAGATGATTCTATAATAAATACTTCATCATATCATAACCTATAGAAAAGAGAGAGTTTTTATAATCATTTCCTCATATAATAACAATTGAAATTAATAAGGATTAATAAAAATGTCATCATGGTATAATCCAAGGATGAAAAATTGTTTTCATAATTATGATTGAAATAAAAAATAAATCATTGAGAAATGAATAATAATGGATTCATTATATTTCAATCCCATTAATGCATAAGAGACATCAAGATACTAAATCATAGATGGAAAATCATTTTTAATGATTATTTAAAATATTTCCTGAGATGAATATCTTTTCCTCTTTTAAATGAATTTTTTTAAAATGTAAAACTATTTTAAAATAACATATTTTTGGAAATAAACAAAAATAAAATAATGTAATCTTCAAAAAAATTGTATGATGGAATGATGTTTTATTATTTTTGTACTTTTTAAAACAAATTATTCTATTCATATTGTTTTTATAAAATCCAAATGATCATTATTTTTTAAAATGAAATTGGAATTCAAATTAATTAATTTCTCTAAAATGTATAAAATCGTTAAAAATTTATCTAGTAAATCCTAGAATGAAATTTGAAATAATTTTTCAAAATTTATTAGGAATCATTTTTTTTGGTTCAAAATAGAATTTTTTCTAATGAGGGAGTTAATGTTAGATTTTACAAAAAATTTTTCCCAATTATTTTAAATAAAAAATATTGTAAAATTTGAAAAATTAAATTATAATATAATAAATAAATATAGGATTCTAATTATAATTACATTCAATGGATATGGATCATATAATTTTATGATAAGAATCATAATCATAAAAAATCCTAATAAACTATGACATTGTAATGTCAAATCATTACAAAATATTTAACATTGAATAATAAACCTTGGGAAGGAATAAAATAATATATATCACCATATATCTTGAGGTTAAATAAATTAGTGATAAGACATTACAAATTTGTTTTATAACAAATTACTAATGAATATAGGTGTCTAAAATAACAAAAATCTCAAATATTGAAAATTGAGAGAATCGACCCTTACCTATTTGTTTAAATTTGAACTCTAAAAACCATAAATAGAAAGTCCTAAAATTGTTATGTAATCCCCAATAATTCTTATTTTAATATTCTTAAAATTAATTCATGGGATGTATGTACACATCATACTTGAATAATGTTATGAATAGGACATGTGTCTCACAGATGTAAAAAGTCGGATCAAAATCCAAAACGTTAATACATTACTTCCTTCATACTAGAAAAAACCTCCTGAATAATAAAAATAATTTTATGATATATATATTATATACCAATATTCAAATATATCATACTATATTTAATATTATTTGGACATTTTTTACCAGTTTATTACCTCTTCTATATTAATGTTATTTTTTTGTAATAAATGAATCATTTTTCATATATGTATTAATATTTAATATTGTTAGTCTTATAACATTAATCATGGTTCCATTATATCCATTATTATCATGATGAAATAATTACTACACTTAATCTGTATATATATATATTAATTCATTTTATTAGTTACTAAAAATGAATTACACTATTCGTGGAGATTTTAGGTGGTACAGATTCCAGAATGGAATTGTCATTTCCTTGTAAGTTTCAATAAAAGTTTACTAAATGATATATATTATCATTAAAAATAATTTTTTTGTAATATAAATACTATATTTCTATGAAAAAAATACATTAAAAATTATTTATAATGTGTACAAATATCACATCACTTCACAATGTGGAGGTCACCCACCCACACAAGTGATGCTATTGTATTCCCACAAAATAAAAATCCTTAAGATATGTGTTATATAAAAATTATATATTAATTATAACATCATAAATTATATATATATAAAATAAATCCATCTTTTCATCCATCATTTATAAGATGAAATGGAAAAATTAATTAATTTGGTTTATGAGGTGGTAATAAACCATACACATGAATGATGATTTTATAACCCATTTTATGGAACTGGAGATTGTTATAGGTCATTACCATAAAATAAATACATATTAGTACATTTAGTATACATTTTTTATTATATAATAACTGTATTAAAATAATATAAGGGGTTTTAGGAAAAAATAATAAAAAAATGATCAATAATGGATGTTGCCACTTTTTTAGGCATCCTCAACTGTTTTATTCTAAAATCCATCATAGAATAACCAATTCATAATAAATGGCTCCTATGATTAAGGAATGGACCTTGGAAAAATATTTGGTTATGGATTTGAGGAACCAAAGGGTATGATGAAATGAGTTGTTGGATCAAAATATGTATGTACATGGCACATTACAAGGAGGGGGGTTGAATTATAGGTTTTAAAAACATTCATTATAATACATAACAAAATCTTAGTTTAAAAGGATTAAACTAATCCAATTCGAAATTCCACTAAATTTAACAAAAAAAATTTGAATAGGCCTAGGTATTGATGAAAAATATAATCATAATTGGTTCAGTTATAATAAATATTATGATCAGATTGATTATCATAAGTACAACACATGTGGTCTTTAATGCTAGATCATATCGTAGATATATATGATGATGAGAGTAAATGAGTAAATGATCACCATAAATAGGGTAATTATAATCATATTATTTCAAAAATAGATTGGTATACCATAACATTTATATAATATCAACAATAACACAATGTGAAATAAATGTATTGTAGTTGAATCAATAACAACGATAAGAAATATGAATCGAATGAAAAACTAAAATAATAATTTTCGATATTTATTATAGTATAACTGTAAAGAATAAAATACTTATAACCTAACAAGAAGTATATACCTTTTCCTATGATGGATTTCCCTTGATTTATACTTTCTTTCACGTATGTCTTACCCAAAACGGTGTAAGCCGTTAATTTGATGATCAGTGTCAGTCAGTCTGCCTGTCCACGACAACCCTATATTAAAAATGTAATTGGCACCGCTTCCTTCTAATCCACTAAACCCCTCAATATGAAATATATTGGTACTATTCTGTCTTTAATCCCTAGAATTCGACAATCATAAACAAAATATATTGGGTTTTTCACAAATGAAATCAAAACTCCATGATGATTTATGTTCTTGGAAAAAGATATTCAAGGCATGTATTCCGTAGTGAATTCTCACAAGATAGTAACTCTTTCAGAGATCTCCGAAATTTTATCTAGATTGAAAATATTTCAAGAGAATAGTTGAATGAAATAGTATTTATAAACTTCTTCCCAATTGTCATAGACATCCCCCAATAGTCATATTTTTTATTAAAATTCATAGGGACATAGACACTTGGAAGGTCAACGGTCACATTAAAACAGAATAAATGATATCATTTTTATTGAAATAAATTTGGTATTTCATGACATCGTTTTGGAAATAAAATAATTATTATATAATAATTAATATTTACTAGAAATTATAAGTTTGTGACTGAAAATTTTCTAAATGAAATGAATAACTGGATTCAATTGAAATAACCAAATTAAATTTTGATTAATATCATAATTTAATGTAACTATTATGAATAATTTAGGATAAAAAACATAACATGGAATTAGGGAAGATTATGCAATTATTATTTCCTATAGAATACAGTTCTTATTTTTTTTTAAAATATTCATTTACGATTAAAAACAATACATGTGGTTAAGATTGAAAACAATACATGTGGTTTCGATTGAAAATAGTAAATGCAATTATGATTAAAAATAATACATTATCAATCATATTCACTGTTACATACCATGAAAAGTACATAAAAATATTTTTTATTTTGAAAACAAAATTGAATTTCAAATTGTAAAAAAATTACTCAACAATATCTCCCTTTTATAATGCACAAAACACAAATATAAATATAATAAATAAACATATCTCTAATTACGTTTTATAACTCTTTAGAGTGTAATAGTGAATACAAATAATACCTATTTATAATAAAATTATCCCAAAGGAACATACACTCTTATCTATATGATTTCACTACCCAATTCTGAAGGATTCTCCCCCTTCAATTTATTTTCTCTCTTTATTTAAAACATTCACCCCAATATTAATCATTCTCACACTATGAGATTTTAAAAAAGGGAAAAATATTGATAAACATGTAAATTGTTATAGAATAAAAAACATATGGAAAAAATAAAGTTAAAATAAATAATAAATTTTATTTTATAATAAAATAAAAATAGTAGTTCAAAAAGAAATAATTTCTTCTCATTTCCATTCTCCATGTGATTCGAAATACCCAATAATTTTTTTTTGTTTTTTTCCAGCTATTAAAATGTCAAGAGATTCTTGTTAAGAATGAAACTTTTCTTCCCTTTCTGTAAACATATTTTCATCATTAAAAATTCTTTCTTCTTGAATCTAATTAATAAATTCTTATTCTTTGACCTTTTATTCATGAGCATGAAAATATTATTCATGGATTCTGAATGACCTCTCTAGGTTAATGACACTTTTTGACAATAAATTGTTTTGATTTTTTAATATGTTATTTTAATATTGATATTCTCAAACTATTCATAGTAAATTTAATTTCAATGTATTAGGACATTTCATTTCTTTCACATTCTCATTCATATTCTTGACCAACCTTTTGAAATAAGTATTATGATCATTTACAAGATTCAATATTTCCCCAATCTAGTCCTCATGAGGATTTACATTTTCATTAATGTTATACAAAAATTGGACAACATTATTATAATCTTTTCTATGATTGAAAAAATTTTCTTCAAAAACATTAAAATAATCTTCATTTTTCAGACATATGTCTATCAAAATATGGATAGAATCTATTCATTAATTGAATCTATTTAAAACAATGTATATTTTTTCATTAATTTTTAGAAAACAATGTTTAATATTTTCTTTCTATTAAATTCTTACCTTATGTATTTCACTCATTTTACTGTAATTATGCTTTCTAGAATCATTACCTTCATTGAAATCTAGAAGATCACCATAATGAGTTATTAAATACACTTTATAAATTTATTGACTATTATCTTTATCTAATTCTACATATTCTTATTCTTCATTTAGTTTTTTAATTAAATTCATTTGCATTGCCTTTTGAGAAACATATTTTCATGACTAATTATTTGGAGATATAAATTTGAATGATGCATCTTCTAAGGATTCAGCATGGGTTTTCTTTTCAGTAGAGGTTTTCCTTATTACCAATTTAGCATGATATTCATTATCCTCATACTCATCCACCTCCTCATAATATTCTTTTTAATATTATCATTCTTTTATTATTTCATTATCTTTATTATCATCAATATAATAATAAATCAATCTCAAAAAAATTCTTCTATATCTTATATTGAATCCAATTCTATTTCAACATGCTATTTTCCATTTATATGAAATAATGTTACAAGTTTTCTTAGTTCAGTAGTTTCTCTTAAAACAATCATAAAATTGGCTTTCTATACTTATTTTAATATCCTCTCGATGTCATCAACCTTATTCTTTCTCTTCTTCATTATCCTTTTCTTATATACTTCATTGAGAGTTTCATGGGTATGTGTTTTTTCCACTAGAACCTTAGTTGATCATGTCTGATTTGGGGATCACCATCATTCATCTCTAATTTTTTCATTCCCCATTCAGTTGCCACCCCATCAGGTAAATGTTTTTCATCTTTGATTTCTTGGGAAATTTAGAATCAACCTTATTCTTTTTATAAATATTCTATTTCAATTGTTTTTCATCCTGTAGAATCCCTACAATTTTTTTCATTTTGGCTTCAAGATCATTATAAAATTTATTTTATTATAAATTGAATTTTATCTTCATCCTCATGCTCGTTTCATCATTGATAAGAGGAAAATTTAATCTTTTTTCCTTTAACATAATTTTCAATTTGAACATCCCCAAACATTGAGAATAAAATTTTCATAGGATATCAGGAAACATAATCAAATGGTATTTGATTTCTCAATAGTGAAATTTAATAATAGTAAAAAATATAAAACCCACGATATTTAATGTTATAATAGTAAACTTTTATTGGAGGAGATAAATATTTTAATATTTTAGTTTTTTTATCACCATTTATCTACAATAAAAATCCTTGTATATATAGGGATATTAATCAATTTTCAACCAAAACATGATTCAAGTTTCTCTTATCTTCATTAATCTTGAAAAGATCTATACCTTTTATTTATCAAAAGTCTTTTCTAATTTTGGAAACCTATTTGTTGGACACAAAACATCTAATTTATAAGAAACTAATAAAAGATTCTCTGTTTTTTTACCGAAGTGATGTATTTATTCTCAAAATTTTTAAATGAAACACTGATATTATCATCAATTTTTATTGAATTATATTATTCAATCACCTCCATGGAATGGACATGATATTTATTAGATCTTGGAAATTCAATAAAAATGACTTATATCCTTGGAAGTGTATAATTATTTTAAAATAAGAATTAAAACTGTTATAAAATTATTGAGTGCCTATCCTTTCTCCATGAAATTCCATAGAATAGTAGTCAATCGAAGAAATTTCATGGGAGATGAGATGATTGATTATAAAATGAAAATTAAAATATTCTCTAAATATTAAAGCAAATGCCTCTTATATTTTTAGACACAAATGGTATTGAATATTTAAAGGGGATATGAGCTTCAGTGCACATCACAAATAAGTCAAAATGGGATGACTGTGGGGGTACCTTTATATAGGTGATGAAAATACCATTGTTGGGGTTCTATAACATATATTAAATCATAAAACTAAAAATGTTGAAAATGAATTAGACCACTAGAAGTTTTAAAAATTAATTTATCATATTTATGATGAATTTTATAATGTCTAAAAAAATTTATAATAAATTGATACACCAACAGTTTTGAAATTTAATAGAAATTGTAATGTTTAGATATTTTACATGTCAAAGAATCCTGGTAGATGTATTGGTTTCAATATATTATTCTTTTGAAATAGATATTGAATGTAGTGAAATATAGTTCAAACACAATATATATTTTTAAATATATTTTGATGACAATTGATATTTTAATTACAATAAAATACAAAATAATTAAAAAACCAATAAAAATGTAATGAAAATAAAATATTAATACTGATAAAATTATAATTGTGAGAAACTTTTAATATAGATAATGATGTTATACTGGTAATGTTGAAATAGATATCAAATTATTATTTTCATAAAAATGTATTATTGATAAAATTGTAACACAGATAACAATTTAATAAATATTAAATTATTATACCAATAAATGTTTAATACCTATAAAAAATAATGAGTTTCATTAAAAAAATGAAACTGATTATAAACAAAATATGATTAAATATTTGAAACTGATTAATAATATAAAACTAATTAAAAATCTGAATACAATTTAAAACCAAAAACTGATTAAAAACATGACACAAATTAGAAACCATGAATCCAATTAAAAACATGAAAATCTTATATACCCCACTTTTAAAAGGAGTAACTAAATGTAAGGAGGTGGTTTAAATAAGTATTATATGTGAATGGTTACATTATAATTACCATTCCTATATTGTCTATAATGTATTCAAATCTATCAAAAGGTATATATTATGTGATAATATCATCACATTTTTCTTGAATTCTGATAAATTGTAATGTGATATGTCATTTAAGTGTGTGAAATATAATAATGTGATGCATAATATCAATGTGTTTGGCATGATGTTGATGTGTAAGATTTTTACTAAGGGATATAGAACTAGTCACATCATATAGTAATTGAGTTTTACTAAAATTCATGCTATAATATGTGATTTTGTGTTGTATCCACAATACCTGAGCAGAAACAACTTCCAGTTTTATTATATTTATCTTTAGTAGAAGAAATTTCTACGTAGTGTGGTTTCATAAATTACCATGAATCTAAATAATCTATTATAGAATGAAACAGTCTGAATGCACTCATTTTATCCATTCTATAAGAACCAATGAATGTATATAAAAATCATTTTTTTTCAAAATAATATTTAGAATAATATAATAGTCTTAAATCCATAGTTTCCTTTAAAGAGAGAAAAATTATTTTATATTCTTTTAAATGAGATTCGTTTGGATATTCTTACTATCATTCATAGAATCATAATGAAAAAATTAATTCAATATGACCAGCTTTTAAGTACAGTAAATGTTTTATCATACCTCTAAAAGATTTTAGATCAACAAGTATCCCAATTTCATCACGATGAAGTATATTTGTTGCACCGATTAGAGTATTAATACTCATAGTGTTCTCATATCCATATTTTTTTTGTAATACTTTAATATACTTATATTGATATATATTAGTTCCTTGTTTTTTATGAAAAAATTGAATGTTTAGAATAAATGATGACACACCCTACATACTCATCTCATACACATATTTCATATGATTGGAAAATGAATATATTAAATATTTATGATTTGATAACAATATAATTTCATAAACATTATTTTGAACAAATAAAAACATATTACTTTTCATTATTTATAAAAAGGGATGCATCCATAATTCCCAATTCATAATTGTTTTCCATAAAAATCATGTTAATATATAAGACCATGCTCAATGGGATTTTATAAGGCCATATAATGCTTTGAGGTGTTTGAAACTATATTCACATTTTTTTAATCTTAAAAAATAGGGGGGATGTTCTACAAATACATCCTCATGAAAATATCCATTAAGTAAAAATCACATCAAATACTTTTGAAAATGTTTGAAATTAAATAATTTTGTATGGATAGTAGAATACGAATAGATTCATGTCTAGAAACTAAATCATAGATTCAATAATAATCTATTCCTTCTTGGTGATTACAACCATTCGTGGATTTTCAGCGTTTTTTCAAATGATTATTACATTTTCATTACATTTTTTTCTTATAAACAACCTTTTAAATCAAATAACGTTGGTATATTTAGGTCTTTAATAAATTGTAGATACATTATTTCATTCAAATTAATTATCCTCATGATATATCATTGTTCATATACAATCATTATCGACTATGGTCTCATGATGCCATTTAGGATTAAATTGGGAAATAAATTTTAAAATTTCTACATCACATCTCATTGAACTTCTAGTCCTTACTGGATGATTCACATCACCAATGATACACTCACTTGGACGATTTCTAAAAGAAAATATTTTGGGTTTTATCTGAAAAGTTCTTAAACATTATATATAAGGTCATCTTGAGGAAATAGCTCAAAAATAGTTTATTGTGTATTATCCTTGTAAGAAGAATCTTCTATCATGTGATAATAATGATATTTGGAAAACAAATTAGAATATGTAGTTCATGTTTGTTTAAAAAATGTATAAGTTTCATCAAATTTGACATCTATTATTTCTTCAATAGTTAAACTATTTTTACTGTAAATTATCTATGCATTAAAATTAGTAAAAAATCCTTAAAATTATCCATCATTAGATTTTGGTGTAAATTTTTTAAAGAAATCATTTGTACAGAAAATGAATACTTTGCAACAAAAATAACTTAAGTATGAATCATTTGATTTTAGGCCTATCTAGAATTCGTAAGGTGTTTTATTATAAAATGGACTTATTAAAAATCTATTTATTATATAAAAAGATATATTAATGGCTTTTCTCCTTAATTTTATAGAACATGAGTATTTAGTAAACATTTTTCAGGTTATTTCATGATGAATATTATTTCATATCTTAAAAATAAGAAACATCTGAAGTGTTATTAGGGATTAGATGTTATGTTTAATGACATTAATACAAAAAAGTCTAAAAATCTTAATATTCAAATTCTCCATAATGATAACTATGAATATTTATTAGTGGTATGTTTTCCTCATTTTTAACATATGATAGAAATATTTTAAAACAACATAAGACTTCATATTTCATTGCTACAAAATTTGACCATTTAAATCTAGTGTAATAATCAACTAAAATAAAAACATAGTATTTTACACCAATACATCTAGTTTTTGTTGGAACATAAATATCCCTATGCAGTAGCTATAATGAATTTGATATTGAGATATCACTTATTTATTTAATGTTAAACTTATATTGTTATTCATTTTGACTGGGGTTATTGAATTTTGATGAATCAAAACTAAGATTAGTATTATCGTTAACAAGTACTGTATTAGATTTTTTTCATATGTTCTGGAAGTCACTGTGTCCTAAAGATCTGTGACATCACCATGATTGGTTCTATAATTCCATAAGACTAGGTTTGTCTTAACTTCTAAATAATTCTATGTTTATAGTGTAATCATTTCCATGCATATTGGTAGAAAGAATAAAAGCATCCTTAGAATTTTAAACTACAATTTTATCATTCCTAAAACTCATAAGAAAAACTTCATCAAATAATAGTATTTTTAGTATAAGATTTAGTTTCATAAACTTCTTGAATAAAAATTTTCAAATTAAGGCTTTACCAATATGAAAATATTACTTATACCAATGATCTTTCATAGAGCACTATATCTGAAGGTAACTCTTCCACCATTCATTTCAATATTGATTATGAAAGAAATATTTTTTACCAGTTAAATGATGATAACATCCTCTATGAATGAGCAAAATAAATTTATTATTGGTACTCCCATTGATTACCTAAAAACAAAACAGTTAGGATTTTAGAACCAAAACATTTATTGGGCCTAGTAACATTAACAGGTAAAATCATTGGACACCACATATGCTTATAAAAATGTGTCTTATGAAATAATAAAGATTTATTTTTACTTAAAGAACAATTGGTGATCTAATATACACCTCTATGGAACTTAGTACAGAATGGGGAACATTTGGGTAAAAAATAGTAGTGAACCAAAAATATGTTTTAGATGAGTGTAACCCAATCCAAAACAATTCCATTGATGATGATGTGGTGAATACAACTTATGAAATTCATTATCTACGGAAGTAATTTTTGATAATAGTTTTTAAGGAAAATATTCCTAATTTTCGTATAATGGTAAAATTATTATCCTTACAAGTATAAGTTGTTGAATTTAAGGTGCTTTCTAAAGATTTTTTTTTCAATTATTATTTTCAAGATTTATATAATATTTATACAAATCATAATTTTTATCCTTATGGTTTTAGAAATATTTTCAAAATAAAAAACATTTTATTCATGATCTTTAGAATGATATGATACATATTTTATGAAAACATGTATTCTAGAATTTTAATTATCAATAGTATTTTAGATCTTATTATTCTAATTTTCATGTTACATATAAAACAAAAAATATTTGTTAACAGAAGGTAATTTATAATTATCAATAGATGAATAATAATAATCTTATAAACGTTTAGGATACTTTTCATTAGGATAATTAGTATTTAAAGACATACTGGTTAATGATTCAACATTTTGTACCTTAACCAAGAAGCAATGATTTGCTTTTGGAATCCTAAAATAAAGACCAATATTATATTTTCCATAATATCTAATATCTGAAGCGTCACCATATGAGAGTCCACCATTGACACTTCAATTATCATTTCCTTTAGTACTTTATTTTCCTTGTATTTACAAAACCAATTTTGACATATATTTTAATATTTATCACTTCTTTTTTTCTTATTAAAATTTAGACAGTATGGTTTGATGTTTCCTATTCTATTACATTCATAAAAATTCACTTCTGAATGTTTCCTATCATTTATATCCATGTTAATATTTTTATAATTGTAATGAAAATTCTTCATTCCAACAATATTTTTCATCATTTGTGTAAGATTATTTTATTCATTTTCAGAATGCTTATCATCACAGTAGTTTGATTGAAAATCAAAATTCTTTTCATTTGACTACATTACTATTTCATCAGGCGTATGTGTAATAAATTTATTTTTATTTGATGTAAACCCAAAGAGTACATTATTCTTCCTTTCATTTTCAGAATCTATCCTCAATCTGTTCTCATGTTGTAAGAGAGTTCAAAATAACTATTCAACAGTTGTAGTAGTAACATTCCTTGACTCGTAAATAGTATTTCTCTTTGATTATGATTCATTATAAATGATATATCTGATCTCACCTAAAATAATCTAATTATCTAAGAATTATTATCCACCTTAATGTAAGATGTTTACAATAGTAATGAATCATGGATAAACATTTACTATTATTTCTCCATAGTGGAAAACAAACAAATGATAAGCTTCTCTAATCAAGGATCTTCTTATCTAAATATACATTCATATTGCAAAATTTCAAATATATATTTTCTTCAAAATAATTTTTTTATTCCCAAGAAGATATCTGGCTTTATGTGTTCCATATTTTAGAACACAACAATATATTTTGTACCTTATAATTCAATTGATATTCTTGTTTCTATTAGTTTGAGAATAATCTGATTTCATTTTTTGGTACATTGTAATCTATAGTGGGAATCACAAAATTTTATTCTCTAGTGTCAAATAAAATGAATTAACTTGATATCTCCAACAATCATAATAATCACCCTAAAAAATAGGTGTTTTTTGGTTTTATATAATCAATATATCCATCATTGATTCCATCAATTATACCAAAAAACATTGGAAATTCCCACATTAGTGTAATAAGTAATCATAAACAAATAGTCTATAATAAAAAAATGTCGAAAATCCATAAGAGCATGAGCACGTAAAATTATATGGAAACCCCTATTCAAAAAAATAACAATTATTTGTAAAATAGACAATTGGGTCTGATACCAATTTTTGGATTGAAATTTGTATGTAGATAGCACAACACAAGAGGGGTTGAATTTTTTGTTTTAAAACTTTTCATTTTCAAACATTGAAGAAACATAGTTTATGATGATTTGATTAAATACAATTATAAATACCTCAAAATGTGATAAAAATATGGATCTATGTGGTCCCTATGATAGATGAAAAACATAATTTTAATTGGGTCTGTTATGATAAGTACCATAATCAGATTGATTATGATAATTTCTCCATTTGTGTATTTAAAGCATAATCGTTTCAATGATGAATACTATGATCAATGTAAATTAATAAATTATTGTAATCACAATGGATATGACAATTAGAGTACTAAAAATATATTTTATTCTACGATAGAATGTATAGACTCATAAGAACTAAGAAAACATTACATGTATGTATTGTAATTGAAACAATTACAATGATTTAAAATATGAATAAAAACAAAAACTATAATATTTATCCTTCTATTATAATTACGACAGAAATGTAATAAAGACAATTCATTTAACCAAATGTAAAGGGTATCCATTAACACGATATATAGGTCCCTTGATTTATACAATCATGAATGTCCACATTACCAACATCAGAGTAATGCATCGATTCGATGAATGGATTCAGTATGTCGGCCAAGCACCAAGAGCCCTAGATTATTCAGGTAATCGACACCTATGTTTTCCTATCCTTGTATTACCTAAGTCCTAGAAATATCAACACTGGTCGGTCTTCTTATCCCAAACCACCCTAAATCGTAATCACAATTTATCAGTACCACACATATCTAGGAAAAATCATCATAGATACAAGTTCTTAGAACAACGTAATCACGACATGTATTATATGAAGCTTTTGCACAAGGTAGTGACTTCTAAATAGATCTCATAGAGTATATATAGATTCATAAATGTATTAGAAGATCTATAGAATGACATAGTATATATAAATTCTATCTCAGCAGTCATATTCATACTCCAACGAAAATATTTTTCCCGAAGATTAAGAGGGACCTGGACACCTAGGACATCAATTGTCATACTAAAATATAATACAAGATATTGTTTTATTTATAATTAATAACATATTTAATGACAATGTTTTGATATATGATATTTCCTTTTAAAATAATTATGATTTACTAGAAATGATAATGATGATACTGATGATCATTATAAGGAAAAGAAAAGCATGTTACGATTGAAACCATGACATTCAATTATGATTGATATCATGTTTTACAGTTAATATTATAGACCCAATATGATTGAAAATATGAAAAGAAGATAAGATAAATATATAGATATTAATTTTAATAGAATTCATTTATGATTTTAAACAAAATATGAGATTACGATTGAAAATAATACATTTGGTTATGATTAAAAACAATAAATGTGGCTACGATTGAAAATAGTACATGATATTATTATTGAAAATACTACATTATACATTTTATTCATTTTAAATAACAATGGAATGTATTTTCAAAGAGTTTGGGATTTCCAAAAAAAAATAATGTAGAATTCCAATGAAATGATTTTACATAACATGAAGAATAGTTGAGAGGGGTTGATTTGTATAAGTGTTTATGGGGGGGGGGGGGTTAGGACACACATTGTATTTAAGAAATTAATTGAGGGCTCCCACATTTTTCATATTTCATAAGGGTTCAAAATGGATCAATATATAATCTTATCCATGATATGTTTCAAATTTTTCCATCCAATATATTTTGGAAAGTTTTTCAGGTAATTTTAACCACTTTCTATTTAGTTTAACCCCCAATAAACCCATTTTACCATAACCATGATAATTAATATTTATTAATTTCTCTATTCATTACGGTTAAAAATTATCTTGGACATAAAATATAAAATAAATTATCCGGTTTCTAAATATGGAATCAATTTTATGACAACTCTTGTCATTAATACACATTAATTCAGGATTTGTTAGATAATATTTCACCTAATACAACCAAAAATATTAAAATTTATATAATCCTTAGTCGTTATTTATATTACATTACAAATTAAAGTAGAGGGTACAGAAATATTATTGAAAACCTCTTGATAGAATAATATTATTCCATCATACTTAAAACTGCTTGAGATTACCTAGGGACATACATAAGAATTGTGTGAGATATAAAACCTAGTAATACTATAATAATTTAATAACATGATCAAATATTATATGTTAGAAAATAGGAATTTCAATTAGACATAGAAGATGTGACAATAATTCCGAAGAATAATGATTCATTATATAGAATGATGACATAAATCAAATATATGAAATGTAGAAACTACAATAAACACAGGATGATAAACAATGGTTAATTCTAACTAATTAGAAATTCAAGTTAACAATGTTCCATGAAAAATCATGTTCACTCCATATTCTATATAATAAGTTCTCATGAGAATAAAACATTACAAATATTGTTTAAGAACTATATAATTGTTTGCAGACCCATCACATTCCTTTCATTCACATGCATATGTTTTCCACAAAGATCATACAATATGGACCAACTTATCAACACATTTAATATCACCATCATGTATTTTAGAATAAATAAAAGTTTTTATCTAATAAATTATGTATATATAAATAATGGGGAACACACAATATATGAAACATGTACGTGTAGCCAATACACAATTGTTAGGCATGGAAAATCATGATAAAAATTTTGGTATCATAATAGGGTAACATAATTATTCATGGGATGAATTTTTGTGATGGAAATGGGTCACTAATAATTTATATATCTTATGAAAATGTTGAATGTATATTTATTAACATATAAATTACTTTGAATTATAGAATAAATCCACAATATAATGAAGATTCTTGAATAAATAGGAGAAGAAGGCAATCCCTTACTAAATTAGGACACGTTAATGGGTGTACATAATGGGTCATGGGAGGGATTAATGAGATTTAAAGTGGTTTATTATTATATTGAAATAAAATGGAAGTTATGTGGATACAAAATAACATATCCCATCATGAGGAAAGGGAAATTAAGTGGCATAACATAAAATTGGTGCTTGAATAAAAAGGGGAGTGGACGAACCCTTACCATTTTTGGGTGATTCCAAAATCAATAGAGGAGATTATTTACTGCTTGGGGTAACCATATGGGGACTATAAAAGGGGTAGGGAATTAAGAGAATGTGATTTACGGGGTATTATTGAATATAAATGGTAAATTCGTTGATTTTATATAAGAAAATAGAGGGGTGTACTTTATTATTTTTCAAATATAGGTCTTGAGGTATATATAATAATTTAATCAAGGCCAAAATGATAACATATTTATAACCCATTGTTTCTATCAAATTCAAGTGGTTATAATTATTTTATAATATAAATGACAGAAAATACTACTATATTTATCTTGGTGATTTGTAAGTGAGTCATTTTCTTAAAGAAATGGGTCTAAAACATTAAAATATATTTGAGTTTTTTAAGGATTGATAATGGATTTATAAAATTATCCAAATAAACATAATAATAATTTTTTTAAAAGGTGAAACTATATTTTGAAGTGGATACCATTTATACTATTAATTACCTCTTTATTAGGTTAATATGATGGGATAATAAATGGAATATATTTATACTATATTTACTCATTACATGAAAATCTGACTGTCTCAAAAACTTATAAATATAACTATATAATAATTTGGACATGATTATTCAAAAAATAATTTTTATAACATCAAAATAATTATATATATATATATATGATTTTTCACGTTTAAAATTGGATTGAAATTTATTGAGAAATGCAGGGGATGTTTTACAAAAATAGTTTCCAAACCCTTATAGAAATTACAGTTGAAATAAAAAAAAATTACATGATAATATATATTTAATAAAAATTATGTTACAATAATATCTTCACAAAATATTATTTATTTTAAAAAATAAATTATATCATAAAAAAAGACATAGATTTAATTGATATTAAATACAAATACTATTTCGGTTTTATTGTACAAAATTAATAATCATTTATAATATATGATTAATAAGATAAAAAAATAATGAATATTATTTTGAAAATATAATATAAATATTCAAATAATTAGGTTCATAATACATATCCATTTAATACAACATAAAATGGTTTGGGTTGTGATCACGAAGAGTATGAAATTATCCCATAAAAGGGATTCTCATGAATTATATATTGGATATCAGATTAGTATTGGCCTATGTAAAACCATATTGACTCAATCTCCCTTGAAATATCTTATTAATTGGCATCATAATGTAAACCATATTGTCTGAGACCGTCACATACTATATATATGTCAATTTAATTTATCAAAACCCTATAATAAAACTAATCATATTATCACTATTCAAAGACAATATTTTCAAATGAAATGATGCATAATTGTCTTCTAAATCCAATAATATAAAATTTTAATGAGTAAGTTCATTTTTTAAATAAACATAATATATAATAATATCTTTATATAAATTCCAAGTGTAATTTTTTTTAAAAATATTGTGTCATTAAAATCATTATCCCATCAAAAATTTATCCCTCAAAATTTTAATTTAAAACAGAATAAAAGAGGAGGGTAACACTGCATCATCCCCTCCTCCTTTTCAAACATTTTTTATTTGATAATGTGGTTTCTCTATAGCACTTTGAATATGTCAATTGTAATTTCCATGACCTCTCTGTTCTATTCCATTGATTAAATCTTGTGTTTGAGGTGTTCTAAGAGTTCATGGTGACTTCTTCAAAACATATTGCTAAATTTTCAGTTATGTGAATAGTGTTTCTGAATTTGTAAATAGTGACATTAGTGAGGCATCTATCAGTGAGTCATCTAATAGTAAGTCATCTTTTAGTGAGTGGTCTTTCATTGAGTTATCTCTCGGTGGTCCGTCTATTGGACGATCATATATTAATAGGTCATCTGTTTGGATTCATCTATTAGTGAGTCATTGGTCGGCGAGTCACCTATCACTGATTCATCTGTCAATGATTGACCTTTTGGTGTGTAATGTATTGGATATTCATATGTGAGGGGTCCTCTATCTATGATTCATATAATGATGATTAATTTGTCAGTAAGTAATCTGTCGATGAGTCATATGTTAAAAACTCATCTATCAGTGAGTCATTTGTCAGTGAGTCATCTAGTGGTGAGTATTCTGTTGGTGAGTATTCTAGTTGAGAGATATCATCATATATCAATGAGTCATTTTTTGGTGAGCCTTATGTTATAGATTCATCATTCTATTACACATTTTTTGGTGATTCATCTATCAGTCAGTCATCTATTAGTGAGTCACTGCTCTGTAGGTGATATCGTGCTTCCAGATCTACTACTGAACAATGTTTCCAGCTTCATGAAGTTTCCCCAATATGAAATTTTCATATTTATAAAATTAATTAAAAACAATCATTTAAATGATTTAAGGCCTATTAGAAGACCATAACTCCTATAATTAAATCCTTAATGGTCAGGAGGATTTGACAAGGAATTCTTGTGTGGGTTATTGAGATCCATCTTTAATTGAAATTAAATTATTTCATGTTGCATGAGCCTCATATATGATCATTTAATACTATGACCTTTCATTTGATTACCAATTCTACTTCCACATAGTATGAGGTTCCCATAACCATTCTTTTATGAGGAGACATATGATTGTTGTATGGACCTTGGATCTTGTTTTATATGTACTTCATCAGGCTAAATGAGAAACCACTCTCTTAGTGAAACTAGGAAGTATCGATCTGTCTTTGATATATGGTATGGTATAAATTGGTTCTTCTGGGAAGCTAAATATTTTTCATCATGCAATCTTTTCTATGTTATGTCATGTGATCTACATGTTTCTAATGGTCCTTCATTTGGTGTTTGTTGATGTAGTTGTGTCATTTTTCCCTAGGTGGATGAAATCATTGTTGGAGTGTGGATCGTGATCCATTTTGTTAGCATGTTATAATGAAAGGAATGTAGTATATATATTTTGAGGTAGGTTATTTGTGGATTCTATAATGTTTTTACATGTAGTCTTACATTAATTATGATTTATCCATTATACCATAATTAAATCAATATAATCAATATTGAATTGAATTAATAAATTGGTATCGACCGTACATTGGTTTTTTGTGCCTTGATATGAGATTTCCTCTTGATTTTATTGATATAGTGAAATCAATGACTTTAATGTTTATCATGTTTTCATAGGAATAAATTGGAAAATAACATAATGTGTATATTTATTGTACATTTATTTGGAAAAAGGTAAAGAGGCATGTTAATGAATCTGGTTGTGGATGTAGGGCTTGGTAATAAATCAAATGGATGCATTTATTCATATTTAATTTAATCATTAATTCAATATGGAATCAAGTATTGGTTGTGTGATAAATTTTCATCCGCAAAGGGTTATAATTTTCCATCTTCATCATAAATGACACATGCCTTATGCATTAGATTTATGAGTTCTCATTGTGTGTTAAGGAAGAATCCTTGTTTAGGGCCAAGAGATTAGTTGTTATGTTGTTTGTTTCTAGCCACGTGTGTTGTTCTATGATCCTAATATGACTAAACCTAGAGGGTTGTTGTGTTATGTCGGGGTAGTGATTCCCATTGGTTGTGGTGGTAGCATTTAATTCTTAGTGAAATGAGATGCATTGGTTTATGCAACTAGGTATCTGGGAGGACAGTATAGACGGTGAAACGTGTTGTATGTGAATATTAGATTCTTATTGTTTCTTGTTTTTTGTTTATCTAATTTACATTCCTCATTATATGAGGCAAATGGTATTGCAAACCCTCTTTCCAAAATAGGGGAAGATGCACAGGGTATGCCCCATGCTTCTTGTGTTTATCTTCATAAGGGTGAATGGGCATACACACCAGCTACATGTAGAAAATACTCGACGGGTAGTTCATCTACTAACCATGTTGATCCTCATGTGATTTGAATCTTATAATGCTTTTTTATATTAAATGGAATTATGGGAAAAGATAATGCTAAAAAAAATGATTGAATAAATGATGTTTACCCATGTTTATGGAGCTTGTTGGGAAGAAACGAAGAGTTTTCATTTGAAAGGTGCATTTGATATTGTTTGGTTATTCCTAGAGGGAATGGAACTTTGGGTGAATTCTAATGAAATTTAATGTTTTAATGACATTTCTTAATTAGTAGAAAAATAATTAGTTAACATAATGTGAAACTAGTATAAAAGTATAATTTAATTTAATGAATCTCATAAAATAGGTGTATTCTTATGGGATTCCTTGACATATAAGTTGTTTATAGGAGTGTGTGATACATTAGAAATATTTTAATATAATACTAGGTTATGCCGATAGTTTTGTAGTTAGATAATGTATATTCAGTACCTTTTGTGTTTTTATATGCTAATCCAAAATATTTGTTATATAACTCACATCCTAGGGATTTTGAACCCTAGGGGTATTTTCCACAACATATCGATGGAAGGATGGATGGATGACTACCCCTTTTGGGCCAACTCGATTCTCATGGTTGTTACATGTGATTGTATACATAGAGTTTAGTTTTCTCCATATATGTTTTTAAATGGATATAATGGACTTTGGTTATTCACATACATATATTTCATATATAGCATCTTATGGACTACTATAGGTGCAACTTGTATCTCCAGTGATGGCTTGAGGATCATTTCTCGGTGTATGGGATATATTGGAATGAAGAATAAATATGGATGTAGGATACATGTTATGAGATCTATTGTGGATCCTAGAAAATTCATTTTTACATTGGTTATAGTTACATTATTGTTGTGTTTCCCGAGGTGCATATTGTGGTGCCTCACCCTGGTGTCTGCGGGAAAGACTTTTTTGAGAAAGATGCTCAGGATGTGCGATGTTGAGGAAATGTATCACACTCATGGGGAAGTGGTGGCAGGGTACCAATGAGATTTAATGTAATATTTTTTACTCTTTTTGAATTATTTGGGGAGATTATCCATTATGAGGTATGGAACATTGTATAACTTTTTTATGATGAGTTAGATTCAATTGTTGTTACTGTTATTTAGAATGATTTCTTTACTTTTTCACAAGTGGATCTAGGGAGGAACCTGTCGATTATAATGTTATACTCACCCTAAATTATGTAAACTATTTTATTGGTCACTTGTATTATGTTGGATATTAGGTTAGTAAAAACTATCTTGGGAATGCAGTAGTAGTTCAGGCTTCGTTTTTGTTTCTATTTTACTTTCTTTTGGGACTTTCAGTTTTCTCTTTCAGTTGTAATATTTCATGCATGAAATTACATATGTGTACAAGGGATTTCATTTTTATTATAATATAATAAGTAGTTTTTTGTGTTTTTCTTATCTATATTTTTATGACGTGTTTTATCATAAGGAAATCCCTCCCAGTTGAGTGTTTAATATACCATTGTTTCAAGTCGCTAACTTGTGCCCTACTGAAGGTGGGACACAAAGGTCATTATCAATCTTCTCAAATTTTCAGGCTAGGAGGGGTACACATTTGGGGGAGCAGACATGATATAGTGGTATTTGAATAATTTTTAGTTATACGATAAAGTTTTCGGTTATGAACAAGGGATATTTCAAGGGTTGGTAGGGAAATAATATCCACTAAATTTATCAGGAACTATAATCACGGGAGACCTGCTGAGACTCAGGTATTTAGGGACCCCTACAATCTTATTCATGTTCAATTTTATTTATAGTGGCTAATAAACATAGTGATAATTATTTCAAGGTAGATACCTAGGAATGGATCATTTATCATTTATCACTATGTATGTGTTTGAATGGGAAGACATTAGGATAGGTTAACCTATAATGAACAAAATAAATTAACTAATTAAATGATGTTGAATCTTATATATTATCAGTTTTGGTTGAATAACTTTATATTATTTTTATATTATGGATCTAGGTTGAAATCCTTATTAGGTTAATGTAGAAGACGTTTTGAAGGCTAAGCCATCTGATCAAAATATTTTAGAGGTTGGGGACTAAAAAAATGAAGGAGGACACACTGAGAGTTGCAATGCCAATGTCTATAAAATTATGAGGGATACATTTTAGATGAAGTCATGAATGAATGGTTGGGGGAGTTTGATATAGCTTTTAGTTCGACATGCAACCAGGTGGATCATTGTGTCTCATTGGATGTGAGGATGCTTTTTGGTGCATTGAGGCACTAGTGGGTTTTTTCCTTAAGGATTGTGAGGAGTCTGTAGTATCATGGGAGGAGTCCAAGAGAAGTTTAGAGTCATGTTTATTTATCTATATTTGATGGTTTCCAACATCACGGAGCTTTTTTACCCTTCGACAAGCGAGTTATAGTGTGTTATAGTTTTGAATCCATTTGAGGATCCATTTATGATATGATTCAGACCTTTTTCTAGATCATAGGGCCATGGTGAGCCATTTTGATGATGATTTTCATCAAGAGATATACCACCAGGTCAACCCATTTATTTTAATGATTTATCTTGTGGTGATGTAGAGGGAAAAGGTCATTGAGGGAACGTTATCCATAACCAGATCATCACAAGTTAAGAGTCAGAATGATTCCTCATGATGTAGATCTATGGTTCGGGGTTCCCTATTTTCATGGAAGAATCATTTTATTTCTTATGTGGGTAGGTACCAAACCTCAATATCTCATTTCAACATGATTAGAGGATATAAGTTCTATGAAAAGAAATCTAGTTCTTATTTACCTTTTGGTGGAAGAGGTAATCATAAGAGAGATTCTCTGAACTTCCTGAGAAATTAGTATACACTAGGTTTTCTACTCTAGGTTCCTCCGTTAAGGGACTTCCAACTAAGGCAGCGGCAGTAGGTAGAACTTTATTTGGATCAATATATGGTATATATGTAATAAATCAGACATATTGGTGATACTCCACAACCCAAGAGAGAAAATGTTTTCGTTGGTTGTGGTGTTTAATAGGGTCAAACAGGCCACGAAGCAAGTTGTGAATAAATTCATGATTTAGGGTTATCAGCTCCTGGTGAGATAGACATCATTCAAGGTAACCATTGATTTTTTTCTACTTGGATGTATTCTAGTTTTGATTTAGGATAGGAAAAATCCTTCATATATCACAACTTTTCCATGACATCGTACTTGTGGATTATAGGATTCTAGTAACATTGGTGTTGACTACTCTATTTGGAGGTCGATCTAACTTGTATGAAGTATGTAGAGACTACAATATTGTTCTAGGGAACCCCTGATCTTATAGATATTTCCTATGTTTATGAATATAACCATATAATGTCATCCCCATCATGGATTGGATTTATTCTATGTAGGATATCATGTATTTCTTCATGGGGGAAGGTTGAGTTCATAGATGCTGGTGGAGAGCAAGTGGTGTTTGTTAGCAAGAAATACCATCATATTGGTCAGATGCACATTCCTTCATTATAATCCTTAATGGAATATATGATATATAGCTCATAAAAGGATTAGAATATTGTTTTTCCTGGTGTCAAATAGGTGTACTCAAATGTCCTTCCAGAAGAGGTTGTAGCATTAACACCTCTATAATATATTATGTTCCAGATCAAGCTATAGTAAGGAGCATCTCCAATAGAAATGTCTATGTATAGGATGATTACTTTAGAGTTGTGGGAGATGTATGCTTGATAGATTGTTAGAGTGAGGTTTGTTTTGGTCAAGTGTATCACTGTGGGCACACATGTTGGGGTGATGAATAATGCTGACAATAGACTATAGTTGTTTATCGATTATCATTGATTAAACAAAGTGATAGTGAAAATCACTATCTTATTACATTGATTGATTATTTATTTGGTCAAATTTGGGATGCTAATTTTTTCTCAAAGATTATCATGTGGTCAAGATATCATTAGATTAGTGTGAAGGATGGGGATATCCAGAAGACTACTTTTTGTTGTCATCCTCTGAATTATGATTTTTTGTGATGTAATTCGGTGTGATGAATTAACTGGATGTGTTAATGGTGTTGATGAACGATGTTTTATGTGAGATCCTGGATAAGTCTGTAGTGGTCTTCATCATTTATATCCTTTTGTAATCCATTTCTAATAGGGATTATGAATAGCATCTACATGTCATATTTAGAGTAAATCATTAACAACATCCATTTGGGAATTTTTCGATGTGTGTGTTTGGGGCTCTAGAATTCCATTTCATGGGAAAGTTGTATCCCTGTAAGGAGTAGTTGTGGATCCATCAATGATATATGAGGTAGTGTCTTGGAAGTCCCCCCCCCCAATTATGGGAGAGGTGTGATGTTTCCTTGATGTTTTTGGCTATTACAGGAGGTTCAAAAAGTATTTCTCTTAGGCTCAAACTCCTTTACCAGCATTGACTACAAACAATCGGGAATTTGTATAGACTGATCAATATTAGGTAGATTTTGTGTATTTGAAGGATTTTTTGGTTAGTGATCCAGTTAATTTTCCTTCAGTAGAGGGAGTTCTAATTGAGGTTTTCTGTGCTGCTTCACATCCACGGTTAGGATGAGTTTAGATGCAGTAGAGATCAGTAATTATTATGTCTCTTAGGAATTATGTCCACGTGAGTGTAACTATGTCTCCAATGATTGTGAGTTCTTAGTAGTGGTGTTTTTCCTATAGTTATGGATAAATTACCTCATTAGAGATAGTTTTGTGGACTTAACTGATCATAACACTCTAACGTATGATTTACCACAATGTGACATGAACTTGCACCAGTGTTAGTGGATTGAGTTCTTACTTGTTTATGATATAAATTTTTTTATACAACAAGGAAAGGGAATGTTGTAGATGATACAAAAATCATGAAGTAATGAGGTGATGTAGTGTGTGACTATCATGATTATTGGAGGTTTATGGAAGAACATTCAACATTGCATCTAGATATTGGGGAACTCGGGGGGGGGGGGGGGGCAGAAGGTGCCTTTTTCATATGACAGTGTAGTCAACATTGGTGATGTACTTGAAAGATTCATTGTTGGGGGATCATTTGGTGGAGGTCTAGAGAGCTCAGGTCTTCTATGGAGAGGCTCCAAATGGTAGGTCTAAGGAAATAAAATATAGTGTATTGTATCAAGGAAGGATTTTAATTCCTTTGGTGATGCATGAGATGGTTGTCAGAGATTTCCATAGTTATCCGTTATCAATACATCCTAGGATAACAATTATTAATCGAGCATTGAATATATATTGTTTGTGGCCTGGGGTGAATCTTTCATTTATATAGTTTATGTCTCGATGTTTGGTGTTCCATAGGGGGAAGGACAAGCACCAGGTTCTCAGTGGGTTGCTTCAGCTGTTAGATGTTCCTCAGTGGTTGTGGGAGGAAGTCTTGATGGAAATTGTTATCAGTTTACATTGAGATCGAGAAGGATATGATTCTATATGGGTATATGTGGATAATTTGACTAAATCATTCCACTTTATATAAAAAAGGAGTCATGATCCGTTGATGTTTTACTAAGAAAATATGTGGAGGTGGTGGCGGTACTCCACGGGGTCTCTATTATGATCATTTCCAATCAATATCCATATTTTACATCCAGGGTGTAGAGGTCCCTAGAATTATTTTGGTAATTAATTATGACTTATCACTATTTTCCTTCTGTAGCTAGACATTCAGATAGAGTGGACCATCCAAACACTTGAATACATGTTGTACTCTTATTTCCAAAATTTTGGATGTTTGGGGATGAGGCCCTTACACATGGTAGAGTTAACCATTAACAATAGTTTCTAGTAGACCATAATTATGGCTCCATTTAATCCTTGTATAGATTAACATTACACTCTTTATTGTGATTATCTAGGGTCAAAGATTTAGCTATTCACATGCCTGAACTAGTAGAGAACATGAAATAGATTGTTAATGTAATTCATGAGATGTTGAAGGCAATGAATGATTGTGAAAATTACCATACCGATCATATGAGTACCCCAATGGAGTTTGACATGGGGGATCACATGTTTCTGAAGGAGACTCCCTATCATGGGAAGATAATGTCTTCTCGTGGGGGTAAGCATTCTCCAAGATTTGTTGGGCCATTCATGGTGATGTCTCATGTTGGAGACATGGAGTATCAGGTAGCACATCCCCCATAGAGTAGTAGGATACATGATGATTTTCATGTGCTGTTTATTTGTAGTTGTCATCATGATGTATCTCACATCATTTATTTGGCCGAGATCAATTTTGATGATGATGAGACCTTTGAGGAGTGGTCTGTCGAGATCTCGGACCACTAGGAAAAGGTGTTGTGAGTTTGTGCTCTCCCATTGGTTCATGTATTGTGGTGGTATAGTGGCATGGAGAACAGTACATAGGAACCACTATCAAATGTAGGTCCTTAATACCTTGAGATGTTTTATTTTTATGTCTTTTTTTATTGATTATCATATTATGGTTGTAGTCCTTTCCTATTTATGATACGTCATCCCTTGTTGCTCGTTGTGGATATATCTATTTTGAGATGTATCTCCCAAGAGTATGTATTTAGAAAATATTTGCAGTTTTTTGTGGTTTTAGGTTAATACTTTGATGATGTGGTTGAGCTTCATTTGTGGAAAGATCCTTGAAAATTATCTCAAAGGGTTGTTGTTGAGACCATTTTTCTATTTCCTCTCTGGGTCAGTTTTGGATTCTCAAGGATGAGAATGTTTTGAGAGGAATCTGAGGTAATGGCCTAGACCACTCTAATCCATTACATTTGTCAAATATAGTGTTCGAGGTGTTCTAGGAGGTAAAGGGGAATTTTACCAACACATTTCTAAATTTCTACATCGGTGAACAATGTTTCCTGGTATGTAAACAGTGCCATTACATAGTCATCTGTGGGTGAGTCATCTATCAGTGAGTCATCTGTCAGTGATTCAGCAATCAATGAATCATATATCATTACATTATCTGTCATAGAGTCATATGTCCTTGTGTCACCTATCAGTGAGTCATTTTTAGTGTGTCATCTATCAGGGAGTACTATATTGGGGATTCATATATCTGTTAGTCATCTATCTGTGAATCATGTGTCAATGAGTCATCTATCAGTGAGTCATAATTCAATTAGCCTTATATTGGTGATTCACTTATCAGTGGGTCATCTGGTAGCGAGTCATCTTCTACTACTAGTGAGCCATTTTTTTAAGTCATCTCTCAGCGAGTCATCTATCAGTAGGTGCTATTGTGTATCCAGATCAACGGGTGAACCATGTTTCCATCTTCCTATAGTTTCGCCTTTTTTTCATTTTTGTTTATATAAAATTCATTCAAATCCCACATTATGGTATTAAATACAATTTAAAATCCCATGACTCTAATAATTATATCCCTATGGGTCACCTGGTTTTTACTTGTTCAAACAATATAGGTTATTGCTATCCAACAATAATGAAAATTCCATTATTTCTTGTTCCTCGAGTCTCACATGAGATCCTTCTATACCAAGGCCTTCAAATAATTGTTTTATTCTCATTCCTATTAATACATGGTTCACAAAACCATTATTTCTCAAGGATATGTGAAATTGTGACATGGACCTCAGATCGTGTTTTAACAAGAGTTTTTCATGATGTAGGTGAACCCCCTATGTTTGTGTAACTATGAACTATTTATCTGTCTTCAATATAAGGTATGTTGTTCCATTGTTGTTATGTTTTCCTAGATATTTTTCCACTTTTTTCCTTTCCAGGTTATGGAATTTAACATCCATGGATCTAATGGACATTTATTAGGTGTTGGTTTATATAGTCGTGAGGCGACATCCTCAGGTGGATGCAGTCATTGTGGGAGAGGTGACCATGATCCATTGTGTTGGCTCGTTCTAATGAAAATAATATAAAAAATCCTCTGAGGAATGGGATTCATGGAAGCCTTATTGTTTTTAAGTGAAATAATATTGTTATTATGATTTATCTAATGGACCATAAAGTAATCGAAAAAATAAATATTGAACTATAATAATGAATTGGTATTGATCGTATGTTGTTGCTTTATATAATGATAAAAGTTTTCCTAATGACTTTTTATTATGGGTTATATCAATTCCTTACTTGTTTATCATGTATTTCTTGATGGAAATTGGTAAATAAATAAAATCTAATATTAATTATAAAATTATTTTAACAACGATCAATACACATGTTAATTAATCTAATTTTTGTTGTTGTTATTGGTGATAAATCAAATCATTGTAGTAATGAACATTTAATTGAATATGATAATTTAGTAAGTAATAATGGACAGGTTGTGTGATAATGACAATTTCATGAAGGGTTTTGAGTTACAATAGTTATTTTATAGTCCATGTTCCTAATGATTAGGAACCTTGATTGCTTGTTGTTTGTGAAGACTAAATGGTTTGTTTGTGTCCAAGAGACCAGTTTCTATTTTGTTTATTTACAACTTATTATGTTATTGTGTGATCCTAGAATAGATGTGCCTTGAGGGTTGTTACGGTATGTGTAGTTAATGATATCTAGTTGTTTTGGTGGTTGTAGTTGATGCATAGAGAGGTGAGATGCATCCATTTATGCATGTGGGTGTTAGGGAGTACAGTAGAGATGATTAAATGTGATAGATGTGAATGTTGGATTCTTATTGAATGTTTTTTATATATGTGAAATACATTACTCAATAAATGAGTCAGATGGTATTTTATAACCTCTGTCCAAAAGAGGCACAGACCCACAGGGTATGCCACAGGATTTATTTGTTCAACATCTCAGGGGTGGACATGCCTATGCTCCGACTATAAATGGAAATGAATCGATGCATAGTTCTTATACTAACCATGTTGATCCAATTTTTCTTTAATGACTATAATTTTTTTATATGTTTTACCTAGGATTTACGAAAAGTGGTAATTTCATTAAATAATGATTTAATAAATGAAGTTAACCCATGGGGTCAGAGCTTTTTGGGATGTAATAAAGATGTAACTATTTAAAACAACTATGGACATGGATTGGTTATTCCTAGAATCCATGGATCATTAGTGTGACAATAATTAAATTTAATATAGAAATGATAATTGTTAATTAACAGTTAAATAATTAATAAATGTAAAGTGTAACTGATATAATATGATAATATAATATAATGTAAATCTTTAAATGGTTGTTTGATTATAGGATACCTAGTCTTATGATTGGATATCAATAGTGTATGAGATGTTAGGTGTAATGGAATATAATAATATGATATGACCATAGGTTGGTTGTGTTCTATAGTATATTTTGTACCTTTTCTGTCTCTATAAGATGTTACACAATACTATCTATAAAAACTATTGTCTTGGATATTATGAGCCCTTTGGTTGTTTTCTATAACATCTCGATGGGCGTTGGATGGATGTATATCCCTTTGGACCAACTCTGTTATATTTTTAGTTACTTGTGACCGTTGGAAAAACATTTATTTTTCCCCATATATGTGTATAGAGAGCTATAATGGATTTTAGATATTCACACACATATATTTTGGATATAGTTTCATATGGACTACTATCGGTGTAACTTGTATATGTTGTGATAGCTTGAGGGTCCTTACGTGGTGTATGGGCTATAATTGCTTGAGGTATAATATCAAACATATGATACGTGTTATGTGAGAAGTGGTGGATCATGAAAACTACCTTTTTAATTTTATTATGTGGATTTGGTGGTTGTGTTTCTTGAGGAGCATGTTGTGGTGCTCTCCCATGTTTCTACTGGCATGGAATATGGTGATAGATGATTAAGACATGAAATGAGGGAGAAATGTGGAAAACCGGTGGGAAATTGGTAGAAGAGTACCATTGAGGTTATTTATTATATTATATAATATTGTTTGTAATTCAAGGTGAGAGTTTCCATGGTGATGTTCGTAACATTGTATACCTATATAACTGATGAGTTACTTTTGATGGTGGTTCACTAAACATTATCATGATTTCTATGATTTTAAATGACAGGATCGGGAGAGGATCATACTGAGTATATGGCAATTCTCAACCTAGATTATATAAAAAATTTTGGTCACATAGAGAAGGTCAGTGATTAGGCATGTTTTGACATGATTGGGGTTTCACGAGCTGTTTGGGATTCATGGTAACTATTGTATTACATTCTTTTGGTGATTTCCATATTCCATTTCAGTTTTAGTAGTTCTTACAAGAAATAACATATGTGTACTCATGATTTTATTTATATTATAGTTTATGAATGGTATTTTTGTTTTGATATTATATCTATCTTTCAAATGTGTTCTCGTATAGGATAATTCCATCCATTTATGTGTTTAACATACGCATAGTGCTTCTCACCAACCTGAGGCCTACAGACTGTTGTACTCGGGGGGGGGGGGGGGGTGGGGGTCATTTTCACTCTTCTCAAAATTTCGGCCAAGGAGGTGTACACATTTTAGGGAGGGGGTCGTGGCATGAATTACCTTATTTCAGAGTAATTTTCATATATAGTCAAATATTATCACTTGAAAATATTCTTATAAAATTTATATCTCTAATTTTTTATCCTCTCGAGTGAGGAGATTTGAGCAGTATGATATGTCCATCATGAATAGTGATATGTGTAACAAATCATGTGCTTATGATATGTTAGGTGAGATTCATAGTCGATAGGCCACGCTCTTATAAGATCAATGATCTCTAAGGTACCTATATTTCTTGGGTTATGTGTTCCCTTATTCCCATGTTTGATGAATTTATTCTGTGGAGATATGTGGGGGAATACCTCATATCTATCCTAAAACTCTTTTTTTTACTATTGTCATCATAGGAATATTATCAACTCTATGAATCCTTGAGGTTTTGCTAAATGGTCTAGCCCTTTTCGACCATTTTTATTAATATTGTATGGCCTAGGAATTTTTTTTCCTAAAAATCATTTTATAAGGTAGGTGTTTTGGGCATTTTTTATTCTTTCCATCATAGAGAGAAATTTTAATGCTTTAGTGGAAAAAATTATTTCCTAAGAACAAGATTGGATAAAGATGTTGATCTCATCATTTTTTGAAGTCAATTGAGAATACTCGCAATATTTCCTCGAGTGTATCAATAGTCCACTTCTATTTTCCATCAGTTATGGGGTGATAAACCATGATAAAAGGAAACTCAAAATGTGGAGCATATTGGATACTCTTTGAAAAAATGATGTAAAGACATGGAACTCAATCTACGATAATTGATAGTGGTGTTCCATAAAACCTCACAATATCTCTAATGTATATTTTTTCAATATGATCGAGTGATAATTACTCCCCAATTGTAATGAAGATAAATATATTTGTAATAAGTTCTATAATAACTTATATATAATTAATTCCTCTTAATGTATATAGAATACGTGTTACAATGTCCATGAATATATTTTATTTCTTCCATGTTGGTATGGGTAATGTTTTCATCGTCATATTGTTTTATTTCCTTTCCCCCTTCAATTGAAAAAATAAAAGGCATATTGATTTATATTACAGGATTTCATTATTAATATTGTCCCATAAATAGTTTCATCACAGAGATCAATTCATATTTGTTTTTCCATGATGGATGGAGAAGATTGGGCTTTGTTCATTATCCAATAACATGTTTTTTATCTGAACATTTTAAGTTTCATATAGCCTTGAAAAATTCACTAAACTAATTCATCATTTACATTTAACTATGAAGATTTTACTTTTTTCATAGCTTATACTTTTTTCAGAATTCACACATAATCTCATTGAGGATATAATTTTTTAAAAAAGATGATGCCCTGGTCAAATAACCAATGTTATATGAAAATTAAGAAAAAATATCTCTGGGAATCCTTTATCCATAAAGAATGTATTGTTAAGAAATAATTTCGGAAATGACTTATGTTTTTTTGTTACTTTATAATTCTCATTCCAATCAAATTCATGTCTTGGATGATATGATCCTTCCCATTTCCCATCAATGATTAAATTTACAGATCCCTTCTATGTAGATATTATTCCACTTTATTCACTTTCCTAGGATGGTAGTGGATTGAATATCCATTACCCTTAATTAGCATTAAAAATCTCCACTATATTATATTCACCTCTTTTTATGTGAATATATACATGAGGCAGAAATGATGAATATATATTTCACAATTTTTCACAGAGATATACTGCTAGCATATAATAAACATAAAGACAACAGAAGAAAATATCATATCTTTGTTTGGGTAGTTATATTTGGGAGAAATCAATTACATTGAATCATAGGCTGTCACTTTTTCATTATTCATTAAAACACACCACATTCCCTTCTTAAAAGAATCGTTAAATAAAATGAAAAATTCTCCACTTGTGTGTTGTGTAAGTAAAGGAACAATGATAAGACTTGTTTTGAACTCAATGAATATATATTAACATTCAATGATATTAAAATTACTCCCATATGATTTATCTGGGTTAGATAATATAAAAATAACAATAAATTACTCACATTTTGATGATATTTCCCATCTAATCCATGTTAAATATGGATTTTCCCTATTTTTGGCCTTCAATATCCATGAATTTCAACTGTCTTTCAAGGTTCCATATACATCTTATTTATTATGAATATATCCCCTAAGAATGAGACCACGTTAAACTATAAATCCCATTTTTTGTTCATTTCACAACTCTTATACTTTCATATGGTTTTTAGATTAGTTCTTAGATTATACTCATGATCCTAAATTCTTTTGGAGTATATTATGACCTATTCTCTAATGGATTCAAATTTTTTGAGCTTATATATAAAGACTCTATTCATTATGTCCATTGATATTTTTATATAATTAAGCAATCGAATTGGCATTATGAATAACTCACAGTGTATTTAATATATATGGAAATAGTTCTTCAGGATATAATTATTCATCACCCTTTCATGATTATAAACCAACAAATGATCCACCTTAGAGTTGTATCAGGGTCTATATTGAAAATAAACTAAATAACCAATACATGGAAGATAATACATTTTAGTTATGTTGATATTGATAACATTGTGATAATTAAGGACCACCACATTGAACCATCCTTTTTCTGGTTGAAGAGGACTGATGAACCCCATGGAGAAGCACATAGGATTATTATAACATAACATAGATTCTACATTATTTTTTTATTCATATTCTCGTGTTCTAAACTAGTTATTATATATGGATTTTTATATAATAAAAATTATATTTATATATATATGATCAGTTTAAAATTCAACCTCTCAGCTAGGAGGAAGATAGAACAATGGTTTTGGAAACACATTAGTTTATTCCCTAATAATGGTAATGTCTCCGATGTTGATACATTCCATAGAGTCATTCATTTTAGAACAAAATGCTTACTCACAGGGAAATGATATACATCATTTAGATGTTGGTACTAAAAAGGATTGACTCCCCACCTTTTACTTGTATATAATAGGGGTTTTATTCATGATATGTAGATTAATTTCCTTATAATGAATTTTTTTTGGATTTATTTATGGAAATACAATCCATACCCTTAATTTCATCAAATTATACTAAATGTAGTATCACATGGATAACTATTAATTTAATATCACATGATTTCATTTGGGAGGAGTAACATACATTGGATTGAATAATTTTCCACCATTCAATTTTTACTATCAACTCCACCTACATGCTTTTTAGAGTGGATTGAATTTTTCTACAAAGTAGGCATGATATAAAACATTGTCTATAAATTGAAAAAAAATTGGTTCTTTATTATTGAATGAATGACTACAATATTTGTCACCACTTCATTTTAGGGAAATACCTAAATAGTTGTAATGGAATAATATATTCTTTATATACATTGTGGATATTATTTTTTTGAAAACCCTTGGTTATGATCATTGGTTTTAATAGGTCCCATAATCCTTGTAGTTGAATCAATGAATAATTCATCAAGGGTTAAATGGACCAGTTATCCCCCCTATCAACATATTTGTAATCGTTTATCCATGATCTCTAGCTATGTATCCTTCCTTTTAATACATATGTCATTTCCATGTCCATTTTTGAAATTTCTGGGGTTCTTTATTCATCAGTTTAGACAGGTGGGATGTTGACATTTCATTGCACAATTATATATCTCCATTACACTATATGAATATAAATTGACATCTTTATTTATATAAAAATTACACCCTTGGGATTTAATGATATAATTTTGGACATTGAGGGAACAATGAAGAATTTCCTCATACATATCAATGCCTTGAATAACCCTGGATATTCATAGACTAGGTTATATTCCATTAAAGAAGTGGTTAACTATGAATTTGAGGGTAAAAAATTATATTGTCATATCATCCATGTCTTGTGAAGTTCATCTCATAAAACCTAATAGAATCATTTCTTATTTTTCATAGAAAAGGAAATCACATTCCATTATCTGTCAAAGTGTGTGGGAAAATTATATTTTTAAAAATAGCTTTCAAAACTCCTCCCATATCGTTGTTATGATCTCTTCCTTTTTACTTTTATTTTTTATTAACATGAAAATATGATTAACTTATTCCTCGATATTTTTAAAAGATATTATAACATTAAATAGCACAAAATATTGATTGATGGAGATTATCATCTCAATGGCATATATATATTAACATTTTTAGAAGTTAGGATTTTTATAGATGAAGAGTAAGTCTTGTTTGTATTTTTTAAATCAAAAATTGGTTTATTAGAGAGTTTTAGGGGAATTTGGTCTTATGTTACATGCTAAAATCATTGTTTTAGATGGAATTGTTTTCCACAGTTTCGAATTAAATTTGGTATGTACCATATAGAATAGAGACTACTATTTTTGGAAAATAATGTTCTATGAAAGGTTTAAGGAGGATCATAATTTTCGATGAAAGGGGCGTTTCATGATCAAATCATTAAAATATGGGAAATCAATAAATCACATGCATTATTACATTTTGAGCAGAATAACCTTATGATCCCAATGATATTAAAAAATTGATTTGTGTGCAACAATAGTTTTGGGATTACGCATCAAAATATAGAAAAATAATCGAATTCATGAAAGCCTCTTAGGAAAACAATTTGATGAAAATTTCATAATTTAATTACCTAGGGTTGATGCACAAATATCTTATTCATGGGTTTGTCCCGGTATATTAATATGTGGATTCCCACATTCAGAATATATAATTTTTCTAATAAAAATAAAGTGTCTCTGATAAAAAAAAGGCTTACAGGAAAAAGAAATACTTTTAGAAAAAAATATTCCCAGATTAATACATGGGTCTCTATAAAAAAAAGGCTTACATGAAGGGTATTTTTCATGGTAGGGAAAAGACATAAATTAAAATCTATAGATGCAACCTTCATGAAAATGAAAAGAGTGTGACTCAAGCCATGGTAGAGTGCAAGGGTGTGTGGATGAAAGTGTTACAAGGGATATAGTATATTATCCCTAAAATCATTTAATGTAAGTGTTCATGGAAAAGTGTGACTATTTCTAAACATTTATATTCCTAATATAGTGATGATCTTTCAATTTAAGAATGATGGACACGCTGTTGGTGTATGCTCCTTGGACTAGCCTTTAATGGTGAAACTTCTAAAATTGTTTGTTTTGTGTCTTTTAATGTGATTGTATATTTTCTACACCATCCCATATAATAAGATTAAATAGTTCATTCCAACATGGAAACATGATCCATCATTTTAGAAGAAAAAATTGACACCCATACTCACCCCTCCCCTCTTAGGATGTTCTTTTTTCCTTCAACTCATTGATTAAAGAATAAAATGATCCATCAAATGTCAAAGACCTTTTCAACATAAATGTAACACATGAACTTATTTTTTATTGGGGATTCTTATCATAATCATGGGTTCAATTTAGAGACATAGTCCAATGATATTTTCTCATGACAATCTTCAAGATTTATTATCCCATTAGGTTGAGGATATCATTTAATTAGTCATCACATCACCATTCACATTGGTTGTTCAATCAATTCCCCCAATTTCAAACCATTGGATACAATAAAGGTAAATTAGGGATTATTAATTTTAATCTATTAAATTCAATTAATAAAATAAAATAACATTAAATTTACACCTTCTAATTTTAATTTATTCCTTCTCCTTTAAATTCCTAATAATTAATATATGTTATACCTGATTTATTTGCTAACATAGACCATTATTTTCATTATTGTTCCCTAAAAAATGGTTCTTACTGAGATTTTTAATTTAAAAATGTATATTCAATAAGGGTTTCAAACCAAGTGTGTAGAGTGACCCATTTCAATGGACCAGTTCTCAATCAAGTCTATCCCAATGTTGTGTTTTCAGGTTTCTCCCCTAAGTTCAACTTTGCTAGACCCACATCTACTCGTAGTATCTAGATAGATATTTAATTCCATGGAAGCCACTAACTATATAATCAACAAATATTTATAGATCTATTATTATTTTTATAATTATCCATTATTATTTGTATCTAGATTTATAATCTTCATCCAAAAAATAATAAAACTCTCCTTTGATAACATCTTTGAAAACCATTTTTATTACAAATTAATACTTGATTTATTACAGAAGATAAAAAATAATATAAACATTAATTTCATGTAATGTATTATATTTGGAAATTAAGATGAATAAATAAAAAATAATATAGGTTGAACATTTATATTTTAGACAGAAATGGTGACTATGTCAGTGAAACACTATTTCTGAATAGTTTCAAATGGGATTGTTTAGGGAACCAGAAACATGCATTGAATCCTTATCTGGAGGGACCGTCATCCCAATGGTAGTACACTATTAGATATTTTCTCCTAGGATTCATGTGAACTCACATTGGTTGAGAGTATGGGAGGTCAAACCCATCACATATTTTAAGGGAATTATTTCCTACTTTGATACATTCATTTTTTATTCATTACATTTTCACGAATCCTTTATTAATTACCATGAAAGATTTGGTTCGACACAAGATTATAAATTACTTAATAGAAATTATGTACATTAGGATCATTTGTATATATATGATGTTATTTATCAATAGAGATATCCGTTTGTATCAAATTATATCAATCAATGGTATCCTCTTAGGTACTACATTGAGATTCATTGGTCTTTATTATGAGGATACACATTTCCTGGCCATGGGGTGGGGAACTGTGGATTTTATTGTCATCCATGGAGAGACATTTCAATATATATTTTGTCATCATATTGGAAGAAGGTATTTTTTTGATGATGGGATCAAAAACATTGATGTGATTCTTATATATCATTTTGAAAAAATAACAACCCATGTAGTTTGGTGCAGATTAAGGGGGGTTACCATACCTTTTAAGTTCATCATATTAGGACTTAACTATATAGTCTAATGTCATCTTTTAAGGATATCTTGGCGGAAGGTGGCTAATAAATGTTTGGTGTGGGAATTATTCCCAATAATACATGACAACCTAATAGAGATGTGTATTATCAAGATAAAAAGAATATCGTATGAATGTGGCCCATAGAGAATATGAATGATTAGGGGTTTTGGGATTTGTCCCCAGGTGGGAATTTCTACGTATCACATTTGGGAAAGAATCAAACCCTATGATGTTTGGTGACATAGAACTTTCCATATGAAGGCTCAATAAAAGGCTTGTCTTATAAGGAATTATAACCTGTTGAGATTATTATGTACTGAATTACTCTTAAAGGGTATTTTATTATAAAAATGGACCATTAAGGATTATTTAACTCATGTTAGTTTGGGTGCATTACTTATGTCTCACTTATTTTGAGGATTCCCAAATTAAGGGAATCATTATTATTGCTGACTCTTGAAGAGGAAACCCATTGAGCTCAGTCCATATGTGGTATTCCTATATGTAATGATTATATTGTAACAATGAATCTATGATCTTGTAGTTTATTCCTTCAGGTGTCTAATGTGGGTAACATGATCATCACTAACCTCTATTACCATGTGATTCATTCTCAGTGTTTGAAATAAGAGGAAGAAAAAGATTCAAAAATCCAAATAGTATTCCTTCATTATTGGCAGATGAATCCATGGAGATAATGGAAGTGGTTGGGGTGATGGTGGAAGAGGTCGGGGATATGACACATCGCTCAATTCACCTTACATTGTACATGATTTTGTGTTATATAAGGAATGAACGCGAATGAAATAATGGTTGTGAGGAGAATGACTGGAACCACTTAAATGAAAGGATAGGGGATTAATTCGGGAGGGATTACATAATGTTAGTCATATCGAGAGGGAGTAGGATTTCATTCCATTTCAAAGGGAAACACAAGCGCAATCCTTATCCACTATCCAAGAAACTAGAGGCTCTGGGTATTAGAGATGATAAGGGTATGACATGGTCTAAAATATTGTATCTGTGATGAAGAACTCCTCAACAATTTCCATATGGTAAGGATCCTCATGACCAAAGATATAAAGACATACATGTTCCCTGAGGATCCTAATCATCTAATAAGACCATTTTTGGAAACTACTGGCCATAAAAATACAAATGATAATTGGTGACACTTAGGCATTTTTTCCCATGTTTTTGTGAGCTATGAGGCCTTGGTGGAGATTTTGAATTGACCCCTTTTTGAAAAGGTAGAAAATTATGTATAAGGTTGACCATAGATGGAATTGGATAAGGCATGATGAATGGCATAAGATCATTGTAGTGTATGGAGAACCAAGAGGCGAGCACAAGGTGTGCTTTGCCTAGGTAGGTCTAGGTGAAAATCTAGTACCATGGGTATCATGCAACCCGGATGACTACACATGGTTGATACTTTTCTCGATCCTTCAATGGTCTCTACAATTATTCATAGAAATAATCAATGTAAGTCCTAGTATTTGGAAGTGTAACTCATGCTAGTATTAATTAATCAGCATTTGAGTGAATCCATATTATAGGTGTTGTTTGTCTAAAATCCTATTAGGATTTCAATTTCAATATACCAACTTGATTTCCTATTAATAAGGTGATATAGAATTACCTATAAGTTTATGGAGGGATTGGGTGAAGTAGTATGGAGATCAGTGCTGTGCATGGAAATCTTAGAATTTTCTTCGTACAAATAATGACTTCTAGGGTAATTTATAAGAAAATACAAGACCCTATGAAAAAGCGTTAAATTGATCAATTGTTGAATGTAGTTAGATTTCAGTGGTAGATTATATAGGGTTCCACATTGGTTCCATGCGCACCAATGGTATTATCGATGGGCTAGTGTGAATTTCCTCTGGGGCCTTTAAAAACCTTTATCATTTCCACTTATTTTTTTTCTTTTCCCTTAGGTAATACCCTTTGTTTCCATTTATTGCATGTGATAAAATATTGTGTCAACAATTGGACCCCACCCCTCATGATTTGATAAGATCTAAAAGATGAGGGTCTGATACTGAGGATAAGATAAGAAATAGATGAAGGGTTCTCGATAGGTTTTCATGGAAGTAGTTTTTGCAAGGATCCCATGATTTTGGTATGCTCAAGATATATGAATAGGTAGATAATGAACATGGTTAGTAAGAAGATTTTTTTGTGCCTATAAATTGGGATTCATTTCGATGAAAAATGACTACGACACAAAAATTTGGGATCTCTATATGCTAGTATTCTATGCTTATATTCCATCATGATCTAATGATTTAATTGTTGAATTAATTATTTAAATATTTATGATATGTATCTAGATGTGTGTTTTATAAGATTAAGAGACATTATTTCAAAGGAATGTAATGTCCCGGACCTCTCCGGCCCATTCCTTTGTCGAAAAGAAGGTCACGAAGTGTTCTGGAGAGTAAAATGGACTTTTCCCACACTTTCCAGAATTTTGAAACTACACACCGTGTAGTTTGAGTACAGTCCGTGTACCCCCTTGCTGGGTATACTGCATGTTGAAGGCCATGTCCTTGTCGTGTACAATAAATGGGTACACGTCGTGTGTCCAGTACTACACGCCTTGTAGTCTCTCCCCGCGTACGCATTACCAGGTGTTGACCAGTCAACGGCTGTGTGCTGTGTTGGAATTGTGTCCTCGCCGTGTGCAATAAATGGGTACATGCCGTGTGTCTAAACAACACACCATGTAGTCCCTCCTCGAATATGTGTTACCCTCAAACCGTGTGTTGACCAGTCAAAGACTACGGAGCCGTGTTGGAAGCCGCGTGGAGACCATGTGAAAGAACCGAGTACACGCCGTCTACCATAAATTACACGCCGTGTACATTTTATTTTCACTCCTATAAAAGGAGGGGTCCCCTCCTCCTTTTCAACACACACCTCTCCTCCCCTCTCCTCTGAGTAGAGCTCTCTTAAGAGACTCGAAGGCTCTTACTTCTATAACTTCTTCATCCGAGCTCCGATTTATGATCCGTCAGTGGCCACAGGATCATAACGACTATGTGGAGCTTCTGAGCTTGGATCCATTCTCTTTACATCGGCCTTTCCTTTCCGACCTCCACCTGAGGAGGTTTTTCCGGGAACTGACATAAGTGACAGACGCTGACTGACGTCTTCTAAAGTTGACCCGGGGGAGCGTTGTGATTAGGAACCTGATGAGATAGGGATCTTACCTTCGTCTCTTTAATTTGTTCTTCATGTGGGGTGGGTGTACTATTGTTTACGTGAAACACTTTTGAACCGATTTAATAAAGATAATAACTGGCTTATATAACAGGGATGGGAAGTTGTGATTGTTGTTACTTTTTATCCTGTGATATTATGTTGTCAATTGAATGAGCTTCTACCTACTGAAAATCACGGTCGTTGGGGTCCTTTGCTTATTCAATTAAATGTTTCCTTCTCCTTCTATATTTTCTTATGGATGGAAGCTTGTGGAATGTGGAAATTGGATAATCACGTAAAGTTGGCTGATTAAATGAAAATCTGGAACCCTTGTGTGATCACCCCGGTTAAACGAAATGGAATAATGAACATGTGGGTGTTGGTTTGGTTACATGGCTTGTGATGAGGGTGTTTTTGTGGGTTGTTGTGGTTCGGGTGAGCAGCGGGGCTGTGGTTGACTTGGTTGTGGGTTGGTGTGACTGTTGTGTTGGTAACGGGTAGTGGGGCTACAATAAATGGTATTAAACGGATAATGACGTAGGGGCTTCAGTGTGGTTGTGGTTATGGTGGTTTGAAGTGGGGCTTCAGGGATGGGTTGAAAGTGAACGGGCTTTGGGGTTGTGTTTATTAAATAAAAGAGGAAGAGTTAATAAATGTTGGGGCATGGTAATGGAATAGAAATAATAATAATTGGGGTTGGTTGGTTGATAAGGACTTTGTTGTGCTGCTTATGTTTTTCCTAACTTGATTTGTGGATGATAGGGATATGTTTATGAATGATCAATGTGGTTGGTTGAGGATAGTTTCCCAGTAGTTAAGGAACTAATAAACTATTTCTACTGAAACGTGAAAACCTAAATGGGGTTGGGGTTGGTTGTTGTATGCATGCTTCGTAGTAGCAGTGCCGAGGCACATGCTTAGTTTCCCTTTTTTTAGAAGCCATAGGTTGGGATGTGTGGTTGGTATATATATATATATCTGTAGCTTATGTGTTTTATTCGAACCCCACCCATTTTTAGCACATAGTGCTGAACACTCCCATTTAATGGGAGAGGGTCTTTTCCTTTAGTTACTAGCTATTTCCTGCTCTTCTCCCCTAGGTTGTGATGGCTTGAGGCAACCATACAACCAAGACTCTTCGGGTAGGTTTCGATTGGGTTGGTTTTAGCCCAAGACTCTTCGAGAAGGTTATACTGTTTCCCATGAATCTTTGGGATGAGGCCCAGGTGTGTGCGGGCGGGATAAGTGGTTGTGAGGCCCAGGAGTGTGCGGGCGGGTTACGTGGTTGTGAGGCCCAGGTGTGTGCCGAAGGGATACGTGGTTGTGATTCCCAGGTGTGTGCGGGCGGGATACGTGGTTGTGAGGCCCAGGTGTGTGCGGGCAGGATACGTGGTTGTGAGGCCCAAGTGTGTGTAGGTGGGGAGAGTGTCGTAGTGTCAGGAATTTCGTCATTAGGAAGAGCAGCTAACTAAAGGGAAATGGCACGGGGTACCCATTACACTTGTTCTTATACTACTACTACCTGTTGGGATTGTGTTTTTGGTGAGTGTGGCTAGTGAGGTTGGGTGGATAGAATTCCTTGCTAGGATTCTTCTGTTGTTCTCACGAGACATTAGAATGTCTCCCCACTTGTGCACGAGAGCTTTAGGTTTCCCTACTGAGTATACTTTATGCTCACCCTACGTTTACTTTCAGGTTTCTAGGAGGACTACCAGGGCCATGCGGGACACTACTAGTCGGACAGTTGGAGTTGTTGCGGTTGCTGTACATTTGTTTTCTTTTGGTATTGTACTTTGAACATTCCTGTACTTGTACCTTGTTATAAAATTGGATAAACATGCATGTGGGAATGGTTTTGATTTATTTCTATAAACTTTCTCTTTTCCTTTTGGCGTTTGAGTTGTCCGATTTCCCGATATTTAAAAATAGAAAGGGTAATGACTCCTATATTTTTGAAAAACTCAACCCTTGGTGCTAGTCGCCACCCCGGGGCCTACTGGAGGCGGGACTCGGGGGTTCATTATCTCCCTTTCGCCATTGCTAGCTTAGGAGGGGCATCTTTGGTCGGAGGGGGTCGTGATAGAATGGTATCAGAGGCATGTTGAGAGATAAGATGGAGTCTGGAGTTGGGAATAGTGAGGATTGCATGGGTTGGTTGGGAAACAGTGTTAGTTAATCTTGGTGCATCACATAGCCCAGGGAAGATTGGCTAGGACATGGGATTTCAGCCCCCCCTGATCTGATGCAAGGAATCTGAGACTACCGAATGACCATGTGAGACTACATTTATTGCAGGGTAGAGTCCCTATGGAAGGTACATGCATCATCATGATTGTGTTTTACTTGATTTTGGTGTTCTAGGAAAGAAATTGAAATAAAATGAAAAAAATAAAACCTTGAGTTATCCTTACTACTTGGGCTAGGGAGATCCTTGTTTACCGTACATCTATTACACATGGACGTCTTCCCCAAGTGGCTCAGATGACTGAGGCCAAGCAGATTTATGCGGTCGATCAGTTGAGGATTGACCGAGAGGTGGAATATAGCCAGTGGAAGAAGACTCTCTGTTCTTTCCAGCAGAAAACCCTCAAGAAGTACGATGGTATTACATCAGATACAGAGACAGAGGGGTGGCTTGAGGAGCTAGGGATCGCTTTTACCTTGATCTGTGCTCCGAGGGAGTACTGGGTTCCCCTAGCAGTCAGTCAGCTGAGAGGTGCAGCATGACAGTGGTGGACGTTGTACCTCGGAGAGAGGATAGAGGCAGAGGTTCCATGGGATGAAATTGAGAAAGAATTCCGAGAGGAATTCCTTTCTTCCATGATCAAGGAGGAAAATCGGAAGGAGTTACTCTACCTTCACCAGGGGAGTATGTCGGTACGAGAGATCGGGATCAAGTTCAAATATCTCATGCGCTTTGCTCCGGATCTCATTCCAGATGAGGAGTCTCGAGCGAGACTTTTGGAGGAGGCGCTCCATCCTTCGCTCCTGTATATTGTCACCCCCGTCACCCTTCTGACATACATGGATGTACCGAAGAAGGCATAGGTTGTAGAGAGGATGTACTCGTTGGGAGGTGCACCACGTGAGGTGTTTCATCCAGGTTCGTTGACGGGGAAGGCAGTCAGCAGCAGGTCTCCTGCGACGGGACCTTCCGGGTTCAGGCCAGTGGGGAGCAGGCCCCCGCAGTTGTAGTTTAGATCTTCAGGTCCTCATCCCATTTCCACGAGCCCAGGAACAAGGTATTTTTCTTGTGGAGGTTTCGGGCATGTTCAGAGTCGGTGCCCGACCCGAGCTCAGTATGGTGGTGGTGGGCAGGTTCAGCGCCCACCTCAGCAGCACCAGTTGCCAGTGAGGCCCTTCCTGCAGCAACCGGACCCTGCCCCTCCGAGGGCAGACTTTGCAGGAGGAGAACCACCTCAGGGTGCTCCTAAGGGACATCGACCAGGGCATGGTCGTGGAAGTGGACTACATTAGAGAGGCAGAGGAGCTAGGTGTGGACAGTTGCACACAACAGAGTTGGCGGCTCAGGCAGGACCAGAGGTGGTACGAGGTACGATTTGTTTGTTCAGCACTATTTGTTTCTTCTTTATTTGATTCGGGAGGTTCACACTCCTTTGTTGCACCTGGTCTAGCCC